>JAMPIV010006028.1:0-315000 GCA_024509875.1 Oreohelix idahoensis
TAAAAGCTGAAAATGCTGCAAAGAACTGGTAATAGTAGGTGCCTTTATCAAATTACAAAACAACTATGTCACCAGCCTACTGCTATGGAAACACCTTTTAAAGGTAAATTAGGGAATTCAATACCAACAGAAAAAGAACAAATGAAGAGATGGGCTGAGCACTTCATGGAGGTGCTAAACAGACCACCACCAACAGTAACACCTGATTTTAATAATGAAACATCCACAACCACCTTGCCAATAACTTGCGATGAATTCACGCTGGACGAGATCAAACAAGCCGTTAAAAGATTAAAAAATTTTAAAGCTGCTGGAGTTGACGAAATTTCAGGGGAAATGATTAAAGCAGTTAATGACAACAACCTCTTGAGAATTTTAGATATTATAAATGAAGTATGGAGAGAAGAACAACCACCACAACAATGGAAAGACAGTATTATTGTAAAGTTACCGAAGAAAGGTGATCTATCAGACTGTAATAACTGGCGTGGTATATCTCTATTATCAGTACCTGGAAAATTATTATGTTGCATGATGTTAGAAAGACTTAAATTGCATGCTGACGAAAAGAGCAGAGAAGAACAAGCGGGTTTCAGGCCGAAACGATCATGTATTGATCAAATATTCACACTAAGAACAATTATAGAAGAATCAGGGGAAATGCAATCGCCACTTATTATCACCTTCGTCGATTTTCAAAAAGCCTTTGATAGTCTACACCGCCCATCATTGTGGAAGATACTTACAATCTATGGTTTTCCAACAAAATATGTGAATATAATCAAAGCGCTATATGACAATGCAAGATGTTGTGTTAGAACAAATAAAGGGAATACAGAATGGTTTACAGTAGAAACAGGGATGAAACAAGGCTGTATTATGTCACCACTACTTTTTGGAATAGCTATTGATTGGTTATGAGAAACTATACCCACAATGAACAATTAGGTATAAAATGGACAAATGGAAAATTCTTGGGGGACCTGGATTTCGCAGATGATTTAGCATTCTTAAGTTCAACACCCAGACAATCCCAAGAAGCAGTAAATAATTTGTGTCATCTCTCGGTTAAAATAGGTCTCTGTCGTGAAATATTCTAATCCACATATATAAATTAAAAGGTAAATGCAAAGCCTAACAAATAAATTTAATAAAAGGAAGAAGAATGGTAAAATAACAGTGCTGTCACAATGACAGTACTCGAAATCCCCTTTGTTTTATGCTTCGTCTGCAAATTGTAACGTTTCCACGTTACATATAAGCCACTGCATAAATACAAGCGTTTCCACAACACATTAAAACGGGTATTGCATTTCTAAGAAAAACATTGAGAGGCACACTGCGTAATGACCTAAATTAATCCTAACATTAATTATACTACGTTACCAAAACGAACGAACAGGTGGACTCAAATAGAAAGAGAGAGGGGCGAATGAAAGCAAGGACACATGCAACACTAAACTCGCGTCGCGCGATACACAATTACTACTATCACGCGTGTAAGGCCACATGCACTAACTTTTTTTCAGACGGACAGTGATAAAAACACTAACCTTCCCAGAGTTAGGTTTTAAAATCCTGAAAAACGCTTATTAGAAAAGATGACATTAGATGGGTTTACGTTTGAAAACATTACAGTACCCAGACAGCACATCTTCGAAACAGGAGGTAGAAGAAATTGCATATTTTGAACGCAGCCACTTAGCTCTTTTAAATTTGTATATTTGGGTTCCTTAGGGCTTGCTGACAAAGAATATGTAAAACGTTACGCAAATAGTCTAGGAATTACCAAATTATAACCAAAATAAAATAGTGGGGTGCCTGACAGCATGAAATCATTTCTGCTCATAAAATTTTTTTATAACGTGTTTGAAAAAACCTTACGTTACGGAAATAGCCTACCATGTTAACTCCAAATTGATTGGAGCGCAACAAATATAAGACTAAACACGATTGGTCGGGCTATAAATACTATCTTGTGTTGTTATGGGAAACGAATAGAAGGGGTACTTTTTTGAAAAGATGTGTGGACGTGGTTTCATTGGGTAGAGCTGCGAATATACTTGATTCAGAGCGTCTGTTCATTGCCACATCTTGTAATAAACCTACTAAGAAGCAGTACGTTGAGCACCAGTGTATATTTGTTATAAAATAAAGCCTGGAACATCGGCAGATCGGAGTTGTGCTATATTCATTGCCAGTCAACGAAACTGTTTATTATTCTATGAATTGTGGTAAGCTTGAAATATTCAATATCTTTTAATGAAAATTGAATGTAAATTGTTAATTTATGCCTGTATATATGTGTAGTTCAGTAGCGAACATGATGTAAAGCCTATAATGCTCCAGCCTGAACAGAAGGTGTCGGAGGAAAGTAAAACTGCATGGAATGGCCAAACAGTACACTGACACCTAGATTATTGATTAGACAGAAATAATGCTGGAATTGCAGAGGCGTAGTAACCATTAGGGAGGGAAATACTGGTATAAAGTATTTCAGATGAAGCTGACAGTTGGCCTAACGCTCTGAACTCAATGTTTGTGATGTATTGTGCTCAGTGTAGAAAGAGAGTATAAATTAGTTATGACGTAGAAGGTACATCCTTCTTGTTTTCAGGGACCGTGGTCTTAAAGTTATTGAGCAGCACCTGGTCAGAGCTTTGCTGAATCCAGAGTCGGACAGCATACTCCTTGGTCCATTTAGCTATCAGTGAGGTGTCTCCAGAGCCCAGGGGAGAAATCGAGCAGAGGAGTCTTTTCCTGCCGCCATCACGCAAGATAAGCTGATGTGGCCAGCTGAGCTCAACATTATGTACCCCCATCTTAAAATGACAGTGTAAAATACAATTAAGAGGGGAATTTAATTGTTTTAATATCAGGAACTGAGAACATCTCCAATACTAGTTCCAATAAAGACAAACTATTGAAGTCATGATGACAAATACCAACAGAGCTTGAACAAAACAAAACCAGTATTACCTCATATTACTACTACACCACTGACACACATAGGATACTATTAAAAATACATGTCACTACAAGATTCATATTGATAAATTCTGTACATATAACTTGTAATTAAAATTGATTGTGATTCCTGGTTCCATTTGTATTTGAATCAGGACACATATTCATTCATGACAGCACTGAATACATATTGTTATTTGAAAAGTTATCAGTGACTCCTTTAAGATATCCTTGTAGAGTGTTTTATGTATGTGAGTGTCACAGTGTTGTCAAGTGTGGTGGAATAAATTAAATTGTTTATCTGTCTGTTGTTGTTATGACTTACACTTCATCATACACATACCCTAGACATATAACGTAGTCATCACACTATTCCAGAATAATTCTGACTGAGGTATACATATGTGGCAGCAAGTAAGGTTATATATAATACACTACTCTTATTAGATATATATATACCTTCACAGCTGATCTCAGTCAGTACACTAAGTCCCCTATAAATATTTATAACATCCCACTTTACCACATATATTGGGGTCTCGCTCTTGGGATTTTGAATCTTTACCTATTACAAATATTGGGGGTAATTCACTTCAGGGAATAATAAGAATTAAAAAGGTATCCTTGGGTGGAATTAAATAAGGTTGAGCTCTCGGTGCCTGTGTTGTCCATTAGATATATATTTAGAGATTGAATTGTTAGTTAGACATTGTATAAACTTACCTGATAGACAATGGCGGACCTAGCCAAATTTCGATCTGCTGCTGTTCAGACTGCAAAAGAGTTAGGATTAGATGGGCAAGTTATGGTTGCCTATGTCACTACTGAATGTGACAAATTTATTGAACGCGAAGAAAGAAGGTTTGAAGCCGAAAGAAAGTTAGAGGCTGAAAGGGAAATTAAGAAGTTACAATTTGAGGCTGAGGCTGAGACTAAGAGGTTGCAGATTGAGGCTGAGGCTAAGAGGTTGCAGATTGAGGCTGACAAAGAGGCTAAAGCATTGGAAGCCGAGGAAGAAGACAGGCTGCAGAAAGGGAAGAGAAGAAATTAGCTGCAGAAAGGGAAGAGAAGAAATTAGCTGCAGAAAGGGAAGACAAGAGATTAGCTGCAGAAAGGGAAGCAGAAGAGAAGAGATTACAAAGGGAACATGAGTTACGACTAAGGGAGTTTGAGTTTCAAGGCCATGCTCCTGAAAATGGTGCCAGTCCCTTTGCCTCTGATGCCACTGCTAGCCAGGGAGCCTCAACCTCAGCTATGAATTTTCATTTAGATCATTTTGTTGAGAAAGACGATGATATAGAGAGCTATCTAAATAGGTATGAACTATTAGCTACCACATATGGGTTAGAGAGAGAAAGGTGGAGCTTAAAGTTATCTCAAGGACTTCGTGGGGCAGCTTATGAAGTTTTTGCAAAAATGAGCAGAGGTGATCAGGAAAATTATGACATGCTAAAGCAGGCTCTTTTGTTAAGATATGAAAAGAATGCAGAATTTTATAGGAAAAAATTTAGGAATGCTAAACTACTGTCAGGTGAAACCTATCACCAGTTCTCTGCACGAATAGAGACATACTTGGAGAAATGGACTTCTCTGGGGAAAACCCAAGATCTTAAGGAAATGGTCCTTATAGAGCAATTAAGAGAGTCCATGGCTCCAGACCTGAGAAAGTTTCTCATGGAACAAGGTGCAGAGAGGCTGGGTGAGTTGCTAAATGTTGCTGAAAGGTATCAAGCAGCTCAAGCAGAGGTAACAGGTAATAAAAAGAAACAAGTGGATAACTTTAGGGCACCACAGAACTTTAATAAATTTGATCCTAGGGATCAAAACAAAGGTAAGCACCAGTTTGATAGGCCACGGTATGAAAATAAAAATAAATTCCCACAATTCGATGAAAGGAAATATGATGAAAGAAAATCTTTCAACCAAGGAAAAAGGTGGTGTAAAAATTGTCAGATGGACAATCATGACACTGACCGTTGCAGAAGGAAACCTGTGTATATGGCAACCCTTCAGGTCAGGTCGACCTCAAGACAGGAGGAGGATATTATGTTGGATACCACTCCAGAAGAGATGAGGAAGGCACAGGCTGGGGATAAAACACTCAAGCCTTGTTTCAGAAAATTGTCAACTTGTCATACAACTCCAGGCAAGGGAGATTTTTACATGAAAAACAAGTTGATGTATAGGAAGACTGGAGCTAGATCCAAAGGTCAGGGACAGCTGGTACTTCCTAAAAGATATAGGGCAGACTTAATAAGGAGCCTACATGTGAAACCAGATGGGGACCATGAGAAGATAGGTACCATCATTCAAAAGGTGGCTCACAATTATTATTGGCCCAAAGCAAGATGGGACATTGAGAATTTTGTAGAAAGGTGTAGCATAGCACATGAGGGAACACCCACAAGTGGGAACATTGATCAGGACCTGGACACGCCACGGGGCAAAATTAGGCCTGATAATAAAAAGAAAAATAGATTTGATAAAGTGGACCAAATGGAATGGGAAGCCCCTTTTCACGGACAAGCTTCACTTAACTGTTTTACAATGGCCACTATGCGGAGAGTGCAAAAAGATGTCTTACCCCAGGATAAGCCGAAAATCCCTCAATCGGACTTAAACAAACTGGAGGAAGAGGATGTAGAGAGGAAATCTCTCATCAAGAATTTTAAGTGGGGAGAAAGCCCCAAAAGAAAAATTGGTAGCGGTCGTTTTGTGCATGATAATTCTGGGAGGAAAAATCATCACTATAGAGCTTCGAGTGGAAGAGACCATACCGGTGCATGGACAAATAGGTCCACAAAATTAAAGGTCCATATGTAGCTTTGTTAAGAACGTGGACTGATGAAAAGGCAGAGGAAAACATTACATCTTCATACCAATATGTGAATGAGCTGACCACTCGTTTAAAAACTGGCTGGAAACTTGCCAATGAAAATTTGAAACAAGCCAGGAAGAAACATGCTGCCTATTATAACAGGAAGGCGAAAGACAGAGATTTGGCTGTGGGAGAGAAGGTACTGCTTCTTCTCCCCGGGAGTCAGAATAAGTTACAAATTGGATGGCAGGGTCCATATACAGTTCTAGAGAAGGTGTCTAGAACAAATTATAAGATAGATAAGAAGGGGAAAGAAAAAATCTATCATGTGAATCTCCTGAAGAAATATTTGGAAAGAGAACATCAGGAAGAGACACACTTGTTGACCTTGTCCATCGCCATGGAGATGAAAAAGGAACCACTTTCATCATTTGAATATCCATTACACCCCTGTGAGACAGCAGCACAGGTGAAAATCAGTACACATTTAACGAAAACTCAGAAAGAGAGAGTGCAACAGGTTCTAAATAATCATGCAGAGGTGTTAACAGACCGACCAGGGCATACAAACCTATTGGAATATGATATGAAACTGATAGACCCCACACCTGTCTGTATGAAACCATATTCGATTCCGTTTGCTAAGGAGAAAGCTTTGAAGGAAGAGATAGACTATCTGTTGAAGGAAGGAATTATTTCGCACAGTGAATCTTCGTATAGTTCCGGTGTTGTACTCTTAAGGAAGCCCTCTGGAGAACATAGACTCTGTATAGATTACAGGAGACTGGATGCTATTACAGAAGGACAGGTGGATCCATTGCCGGATACAAATCAGCTGTTTGCCAGACTAAATAAAGCTAAATATTTCTCAAAAGTGGATCTGAGTAAAGGATACTATCAGATTCCAGTAAAGCCTGAGGTTAGACCATACCTAGCCTTTAGTACCTCAGAAGGACACTATGAGTTTAATAGATTGCCATTTGGATTGAAGAATGCGCCAGTGTCTTCTCTAGAATGATGAGAAAATTGTTGGATGTAAACATTTCGGAGGAACGTAATGAATCCCTGAGTTGCCTCTTTGATTGAGGATATTCCGAATGTTTCATACAGGATAATAAGAAGATTATGGGATCCACTACGAAAACTCTGCTATCACCAGGTATATGTTATCTCCTCATAACGTACATTTTGAGGAAATATAATGTTCTCTGGACATGTCATTGCGCAGACTCAGAGAAGAGAAATGGTGAATACGGGTTGCGAAGCAGCATTAAGACAAGCACTCACACTTGCGGCTGTTCAGTAACATAACCGAAATATATTATTGGTTGTAGAAGTCTGAGGCAGATTTCATGAGTAGTGCCTACTCTGAATGGACCCAACTACATAAAACCATGATAGCACCACAGCAGAGTAAAGTCAAGTTGACTTACATTTATCTATGTGTATATAGAATAAAGGACTGACATGGGATGTCTGTTTTAAGAGGGGAGGTGTCGTGAAATATTCTAATCCACATATATAAATTAAAAGGTAAATATAAAGCCTAACAAATAAATTTAATAAAAGGAAGAAGAATGGTAAAATAACAGTGCTGTCACAATGACAGTACTCGAAATCCCCTTTGTTTTATGCTTCGTCTGCAAATTGTAACGTTTCCACGTTAAATATAAGCCACTGCATAAATACAAGCGTTTCCACAACACATTAAAACGGGTATTGCATTTCTAAGAAAAACATTGAGAGGCACACTGCGTAATGACCTAAATTAATCCTAACATTAATTATACTACGTTACCAAAACGAACGAACAGATGGACTCAAATAGAAAGAGAGAGGGGCGAATGAAAGCAAGGACACATGCAACACTAAACTCGCGTCGCGCGATACACAATTACTACTATCACGCGTGTAAGGCCACATGCACTAACTTTTTTTCAGACGGACAGTGATAAAAACACTAACCTTCCCAGAGTTAGGTTTTAAAATCCTGAAAAAACGCTTATTAGAAAAGATGACATTAGATGGGTTTACGTTTGAAAACATTACAGTACCCAGACAGCACATCTTCGAAACAGGAGGTAGAAGAAATTGCATATTTTGAACGCAGCCACTTAGCTCTTTTAAATTTGTATATTTGGGTTCCTTAGGGCTTGCTGACAAAGAATATGTAAAACGTTACGCAAATAGTCTAGGAATTACCAAATTATAACCAAAATAAAATAGTGGGGGTGCCTGACAGCATGAAATCATTTCTGCTCATAAAATTTTTTTATAACGTGTTTGAAAAAACCTTACGTTACGGAAATAGCCTACCATGTTAACTCCAAATTGATTGGAGCGCAACAAATATAAGACTAAACACGATTGGTCGGGCTATAAATACTATCTTGTGTTGTTATGGGAAACGAATAGAAGGGGTACTTTTTTGAAAAGATGTGTGGACGTGGTTTCATTGGGTAGAGCTGCGAATATACTTGATTCAGAGCGTCTTTTCATTGCCACATCTTGTAATAAACCTACTAAGAAGCAGTACGTTGAGCACCAGTGTATATTTGTTATAAAATAAAGCCTGGGACATCGGCAGATCGGAGTTGTGCTATATTCATTGCCAGTCAACGAAACTGTTTATTATTCTATGAATTGTGGTAAGCTTGAAATATTCAATATCTTTTAATGAAAATTGAATGTAAATTGTTAATTTATGCCTGTATATATGTGTAGTTCAGTAGCGAACATGATGTAAAGCCTATAATGCTCCAGCCTGAACAGAAGGTGTCGGAGGAAAGTAAAACTGCATGGAATGGCCAAACAGTACACTGACACCTAGATTATTGATTAGACAGAAATAATGCTGGAATTGCAGAGGCGTAGTAACCATTAGGGAGGGAAATACTGGTATAAAGTATTTCAGATGAAGCTGACAGTTGGCCTAACGCTCTGAACTCAATGTTTGTGATGTATTGTGCTCAGTGTAGAAAGAGAGTATAAATTAGTTATGACGTAGAAGGTACATCCTTCTTGTTTTCAGGGACAGTGGTCTTAAAGTTATTGAGCAGCACCTGGTCAGAGCTTTGCTGAATCCAGAGTCGGACAGCATACTCCTTGGTCCATTTAGCTATCAGTGAGGTGTCTCCAGAACTCATCGAGCAGAGGAGCCTTTTTCTGCAGTCATCACGCAAGATAAGAGAGTGTGGCCATGGAGCTCAACATTATGTACCCCCATCTTAAAATGACAGTGTAAAATACAATTAAGAGGGGAATTTAATTGTTTTAATATCAGGAACTGAGAACATCTCCAATACTAGTTCCAATAAAGACAAACTATTGAAGTCATGATGACAAATACCAACAGAGCTTGAACAAAACAAAACCAGTATTACCTCATATTACTACTACACCACTGACACACATAGGATACTATTAAAAATACATGTCACTACAAGATTCATATTGAGAAATTCTGTACATATAACTTGTAATTAAAATTGATTGTGATTCCTGGTTCCATTTGTATTTGAATCAGGACACATATTCATTCATGACAGCACTGAATACATATTGTTATTTGAAAAGTTATCAGTGACTCCTTTAAGATATCCTTATAGAGTGTTTTATGTATGTGAGTGTCACAGTGTTGTCAAGTGTGGTGGAATAAATTAAATTGTTTATCTGTCTGTTGTTGTTATGACTTACACTTCATCATACACATACCCTAGACATATAACGTAGTCATCACACTATTCCAGAATAATTCTGACTGAGGTATACATATGTGGCAGCAAGTAAGGTTATATATAATACACTACTCTTATTAGATATATATATATATACCTTCACAGCTGATCTCAGTCAGTACACTAAGTCCCCTATAAATATTTATAACATCCCACTTTACCACATATATTGGGGTCTCGCTCTTGGGATTTTGAATCTTTACCTATTACAAATATTGGGGGTAATTCACTTCAGGGAATAATAAGAATTAAAAAGGTATCCTTGGGTGGAATTAAATAAGGTTGAGCTCTCGGTGCCTGTGTTGTCCATTAGATATATATTTAGAGATTGAATTGTTAGTTAGACATTGTATAAACTTACCTGATAGACAATGGCGGACCTAGCCAAATTTCGATCTGCTGCTGTTCAGACTGCAAAAGAGTTAGGATTAGATGGGCAAGTTATGGTTGCCTATGTCACTACTGAATGTGACAAATTTATTGAACGCGAAGAAAGAAGGTTTGAAGCCGAAAGAAAGTTAGAGGCTGAAAGGGAAATTAAGAAGTTACAATTTGAGGCTGAGGCTGAGGCTAAGAGGTTGCAGATTGAGGCTGAGGCTAAGAGGTTGCAGATTGAGGCTGACAAAGAGGCAAAAGCATTGGAAGCCGAGGAAAGAAGACAGGCTGCAGAAAGGGAAGAGAAGAAATTAGCTGCAGAAAGGGAAGAGAAGAAATTAGCTGCAGAAAGGGAAGAGAAAAGATTGGCTGCAGAGAGATTACAAAGGGAACATGAGTTACGACTAAGGGAGTTTGAGTTTCAAGGCCATGCTCCTGAAAATGGTGCCAGTCCCTTTGCCTCTGATGCCACTGCTAGCCAGGGAGCCTCAACCTCAGCTATGAATTTTCATTTAGATCATTTTGTTGAGAAAGACGATGATATAGAGAGCTATCTAAATAGGTATGAACTATTAGCTACCACGTATGGGTTAGAGAGAGAAAGGTGGAGCTTAAAGTTATCTCAGGGACTTCGTGGGGCAGCTTATGAAGTTTTTGCAAAAATGAGCAGAGGTGATCAGGAAAATTATGACATGCTACAGCAGGCTCTTTTGTTAAGATATGAAAAGAATGCAGAATTTTATAGGAAAAAATTTAGGAATGCTAAACTACTGTCAGGTGAAACCTATCACCAGTTCTCTGCACGAATAGAGACATACTTGGAGAAATGGACTTCTCTGGGGAAAACCCAAGATCTTAAGGAAATGGTCCTTATAGAGCAATTAAGAGAGTCCATGGCTCCAGACCTGAGAAAGTTTCTCATGGAACAAGGTGCAGAGAGGCTGGGTGAGTTGCTAAATGTTGCTGAAAGGTATCAAGCAGCTCAAGCAGAGGTAACAGGTAATAAAAAGAAACAAGTGGATAACTTTAGGGCACCACAGAACTTTAATAAATTTGATCCCTAGGATCAAAACAAAGGTAAGCACCAATTTGATAGGCCACGGTATGAAAATAAAAATAAATTCCCACAATTCGATGAAAGGAAATATGATGAAAGAAAATCTTTCAACCAAGGAAAAAGGTGGTGTAAAAATTGTCAGATGGACAATCATGACACTGACCGTTGCAGAAGGAAACCTGTGTATATGGCAACCCTTCAGGTCAGGTCGACCTCAAGACAGGAGGAGGATATTATGTTGGATACCACTCCAGAAGAGATGAGGAAGGCACAGGCTGGGGATAAAACACTCAAGCCTTGTTTCAGGAAATTGTCAACTTGTCATACAACTCCAGGCAAGGGAGATTTTTACATGAAAAACAAGTTGATGTATAGGAAGACTGGAGCTAGATCCAAAGGTCAGGGACAGCTGGTACTTCCTAAAAGATATAGGGCAGACTTAATAAGGAGCCTACATGTGAAACCAGATGGGGACCATGAGAAGATAGGTACCATCATTCAAAAGGTGGCTCACAATTATTATTGGCCCAAAGCAAGATGGGACATTGAGAATTTTGTAGAAAGGTGTAGCATAGCACATGAGGGAACACCCACAAGTGGGAACATTGATCAGGACCTGGACACGCCACGGGGCAAAATTAGGCCTGATAATAAAAAGAAAAAATAGATTTGATAAAGTGGACCAAATGGAATGGGAAGCCCCTTTTCACGGACAAGCTTCACTTAACTGTTTTACAATGGCCACTATGCGGAGAGTGCAAACAGATGTCTTACCCCAGGATAAGCCGACAATCCCTCAATCGGACTTAAACAAACTGGAGGAAGAGGATGTAGAGAGGAAATCTCTCATCAAGAATTTTAAGTGGGGAGAAAGCCCCAAAAGAAAAATTGGTAGCGGTCGTTTTGTGCATGATAATTCTGGGAGGAAAAATCATCACTATAGAGCTTCGAGTGGAAGAGACCATACCGGTGCATGGACAAATAGGTCCACAAAATTAAAGGTCCATATGTAGCTTTGTTAAGAACGTGGACTGATGAAAAGGCAGAGGAAAACATTACATCTTCATACCAATATGTGAATGAGCTGACCACTCGTTTAAAAACTGGCTGGAAACTTGCCAATGAAAATTTGAAACAAGCCAGGAAGAAACATGCTGCCTATTATAACAGGAAGGCGAAAGACAGAAATTTGGCTGTGGGAGAGAAGGTACTGCTTCTTCTCCCCGGGAGTCAGAATAAGTTACAAATTGGATGGCAGGGTCCATATACAGTTTTAGAGAAGGTGTCTAGAACAAATTATAAGATAGATAAGAAGGGGAAAGAAAAAAATCTATCATGTGAATCTCCTGAAGAAATATTTGGAAAGAGAACATCAGGAAGAGACACACTTGTTGACCTTGTCCATCGCCATGGAGATGAAAAAGGAACCACTTTCATCATTTGAATATCCATTACACCCCTGTGAGACAGCAGCACAGGTGAAAATCAGTACACATTTAACGAAAACTCAGAAAGAGAGAGTGCAACAGGTTCTAAATAATCATGCAGAGGTGTTAACAGACCGACCAGGGCATACAAACCTATTGGAATATGATATGAAACTGATAGACCCCACACCTGTCTGTATGAAACCATATTCGATTCCGTTTGCTAAGGAGAAAGCTTTGAAGGAAGAGATAGACTATCTGTTGAAGGAAGGAATTATTTCGCACAGTGAATCTTCGTATAGTTCCGGTGTTGTACTCTTAAGGAAGCCCTCTGGAGAACATAGACTCTGTATAGATTACAGGAGACTGAATGCTATTACAGAAGGACAGGTGGATCCATTGCCGGATACAAATCAGCTGTTTGCCAGACTAAATAAAGCTAAATATTTCTCAAAAGTGGATCTGAGTAAAGGATACTATCAGATTCCAGTAAAGCCTGAGGTTAGACCATACCTAGCTTTTAGTACCTCAGAAGGACACTATGAGTTTAATAGATTGCCATTTGGATTGAAGAATGCGCCTAGTGTCTTCTCTAGAATGATGAGAAAATTGTTGGATGTAAACATTTCGGAGGAACGTAACGAATCCCTGAGTTGCCTCTTTGATTGAGGATATTCCGAATGTTTCATACAGGATAATAAGAAGATTATGGGATCCACTACGAAAACTCTGCTATCACCAGGTATATGTTATCTCCTCATAACGTACATTTTGAGGGAAATATAATGTTCTCTGGACATGTCATTGCGCAGACTCAGAGAAGAGAAATGGTGAATACGGGTTGCGAAGCAGCATTAAGACAAGCACTCACACTTGCGGCTGTTCAGTAACATAACCGAAATATATTATTGGTTGTAGAAGTCTGAGGCAGATTTCATGAGTAGTGCCTACTCTGAATGGACCCAACTACATAAAACCATGATAGCACCACAGCAGAGTAAAGTCAAGTTGACTTACATTTATCTATGTGTATATAGAATAAAGGACTGACATGGGATGTCTGTTTTAAGAGGGGAGGTGTCGTGAAATATTCTAATCCACATATATAAATTAAAAGGTAAATGCAAAGCCTAACAAATAAATTTAATAAAAGGAAGAAGAATGGTAAATAACAGTGCTGTCACAATGACAGTACTCGAAATCCCCTTTGTTTTATGCTTCGTCTGCAAATTGTAACGTTTCCACGTTAAATATAAGCCACTGCATAAATACAAGCGTTTCCACAACACATTAAAACGGGTATTGCATTTCTAAGAAAAACATTGAGAGGCACACTGCGTAATGACCTAAATTAATCCTAACATTAATTATACTACGTTACCAAAACGAACGAACAGATGGACTCAAATAGAAAGAGAGAGGGGCGAATGAAAGCAAGGACACATGCAACACTAAACTCGCGTCGCGCGATACACAATTACTACTATCACGCGTGTAAGGCCACATGCACTAACTTTTTTTCAGACGGACAGTGATAAAAACACTAACCTTCCCAGAGTTAGGTTTTAAAAACCTGGAAAACGCTTATTAGAAAAGATGACATTAGATGGGTTTACGTTTGAAAACATTACAGTACCCAGACAGCACATCTTCGAAACAGGAGGTAGAAGAAATTGCATATTTTGAACGCAGCCACTTAGCTCTTTTAAATTTGTATATTTGGGTTCCTTAGGGCTTGCTGACAAAGAATATGTAAAACGTTACGCAAATAGTCTAGGAATTACCAAATTATAACCAAAATAAAATAGTGGGGGTGCCTGACAGCATGAAATCATTTCTGCTCATAAAATTTTTTTTTATAACGTGTTTGAAAAAACCTTACGTTACGGAAATAGCCTACCATGTTAACTCCAAATTGATTGGAGCGCAACAAATATAAGACTAAACACGATTGGTCGGGCTATAAATACTATCTTGTGTTGTTATGGGAAACGAATAGAAGGGGTACTTTTTTGAAAAGATGTGTGGACGTGGTTTCATTGGGTAGAGCTGCGAATATACTTGATTCAGAGCGTCTGTTCATTGCCACATCTTGTAATAAACCTACTAAGAAGCAGTACGTTGAGCACCAGTGTATATTTGTTATAAAATAAAGCCTGGGACATCGGCAGATCGGAGTTGTGCTATATTCATTGCCAGTCAACGAAACTGTTTATTATTCTATGAATTGTGGTAAGCTTGAAATATTCAATATCTTTTAATGAAAATTGAATGTAAATTGTTAATTTATGCCTGTATATATGTGTAGTTCAGTAGCGAACATGATGTAAAGCCTATAATGCTCCAGCCTGAACAGAAGGTGTCGGAGGAAAGTAAAACTGCATGGAATGGCCAAACAGTACACTGACACCTAGATTATTGATTAGACAGAAATAATGCTGGAATTGCAGAGGCGTAGTAACCATTAGGGAGGGAAATACTGGTATAAAATATTTCAGATGAAGCTGACAGTTGGCCTAACGCTCTGAACTCAATGTTTGTGATGTATTGTGCTCAGTGTAGAAAGAGAGTATAAATTAGTTATGACGTAGAAGGTACATCCTTCTTGTTTTCAGGGACAGTGGTCTTAAAGTTATTGAGCAGCACCTGGTCAGAGCTTTGCTGAATCCAGAGGTGGACAGCATACTCCTTGGTCCATATAGCAACCAGTAGGGTGGCTCCAGAACTCATCGAGCAGAGGAGCCTTTTTCTGCAGTCATCACGCAAGATAAGAGAGTGTGGCCATGGAGCTCAACATTATGTACCCCCATCTTAAAATGACAGTGTAAAATACAATTAAGAGGGGAATTTAATTGTTTTAATATCAGGAACTGAGAACATCTCCAATACTAGTTCCAATAAAGACAAACTATTGAAGTCATGATGACAAATACCAACAGAGCTTGAACAAAACAAAACCAGTATTACCTCATATTACTACTACACCACTGACACACATAGGATACTATTAAAAATACATGTCACTACAAGATTCATATTGAGAAATTCTGTACATATAACTTGTAATTAAAATTGATTGTGATTCCTGGTTCCATTTGTATTTGAATCAGGACACATATTCATTCATGACAGCACTGAATACATATTGTTATTTGAAAAGTTATCAGTGACTCCTTTAAGATATCCTTGTAGAGTGTTTTATGTATGTGAGTGTCACAGTGTTGTCAAGTGTGGTGGAATAAATTAAATTGTTTATCTGTCTGTTGTTGTTATGACTTACACTTCATCATACACATACCCTAGACATATAACGTAGTCATCACACTATTCCAGAATAATTCTGACTGAGGTATACATATGTGGCAGCAAGTAAGGTTATATATATAATACACTACTCTTATTAGATATATATACCTTCACAGCTGATCTCAGTCAGTACACTAAGTCCCCTATAAATATTTATAACATCCCACTTTACCACATATATTGGGGTCTCGCTCTTGGGATTTTGAATCTTTACCTATTAAAATATTGGGGGTAATTCACTTCAGGGAATAATAAGAATTAAAAAGGTATCCTTGGGTGGAATTAAATAAGGTTGAGCTCTCGGTGCCTGTGTTGTCCATTAGATATATATTTAGAGATTGAATTGTTAGTTAGACATTGTATAAACTTACCTGATAGACAATGGCGGACCTAGCCAAATTTCGATCTGCTGCTGTTCAGACTGCAAAAGAGTTAGGATTAGATGGGCAAGTTATGGTTGCCTATGTCACTACTGAATGTGACAAATTTATTGAACGCGAAGAAAGAAGGTTTGAAGCCGAAAGAAAGTTAGAGGCTGAAAGGGAAATTAAGAAGTTACAATTTGAGGCTGAGGCTGAGGCTAAGAGGTTGCAGATTGAGGCTGAGGCTAAGAGGTTGCAGATTGAGGCTGACAAAGAGGCAAAAGCATTGGAAGCCGAGGAAAGAAGACAGGCTGCAGAAAGGGAAGAGAAGAAATTAGCTGCAGAAAGAGAAGAGAAGAAATTAGCTGCAGAAAGGGAAGACAAAAGATTAGCTGCAGAAAGGGAAGCAGAAGATAAGAGATTACAAAGGGAACATGAGTTACGACTAAGGGAGTTTGAGTTTCAAGGCCATGCTCCTGAAAATGGTGCCAGTCCCTTTGCCTCTGATGCCACTGCTAGCCAGGGAGCCTCAACCTCAGCTATGAATTTTCATTTAGATCATTTTGTTGAGAAAGACGATGATATAGAGAGCTATCTAAATAGGTATGAACTATTAGCTACCACATATGGGTTAGAGAGAGAAAGGTGGAGCTTAAAGTTATCTCAGGGACTTCGTGGGGCAGCTTATGAAGTTTTTGCAAAAATGAGCAGAGGTGATCAGGAAAATTATGACATGCTAAAGCAGGCTCTTTTGTTAAGATATGAAAAGAATGCAGAATTTTATAGGAAAAAATTTAGGAATGCTAAACTACTGTCAGGTGAAACCTATCACCAGTTCTCTGCACGAATAGAGACATACTTGGAGAAATGGACTTCTCTGGGGAAAACCCAAGATCTTAAGGAAATGGTCCTTATAGAGCAATTAAGAGAGTCCATGGCTCCAGACCTGAGAAAGTTTCTCATGGAACAAGGTGCAGAGAGGCTGGATGAGTTGCTAAATGTTGCTGAAAGGTATCAAGCAGCTCAAGCAGAGGTAACAGGTAATAAAAAGAAACAAGTGGATAACTTTAGGGCACCACAGAACTTTAATAAATTTGATCCTAGGGATCAAAACAAAGGTAAGCACCAATTTGATAGGCCACGGTATGAAAATAAAAATAAATTCCCACAATTCGATGAAAGGAAATATGATGAAAGAAAATCTTTCAACCAAGGAAAAAGGTGGTGTAAAATTGTCAGATGGACAATCATGACACTGACCGTTGCAGAAGGAAACCTGTGTATATGGCAACCCTTCAGGTCAGGTCGACCTCAAGACAGGAGGAGGATATTATGTTGGATACCACTCCAGAAGAGATGAGGAAGGCACAGGCTGGGGATAAAACACTCAAGCCTTGTTTCAGAAAATTGTCAACTTGTCATACAACTCCAGGCAAGGGAGATTTTTACATGAAAAACAAGTTGATGTATAGGAAGACTGGAGCTAGATCCAAAGGTCAGGGACAGCTGGTACTTCCTAAAAGATATAGGGCAGACTTAATAAGGAGCCTACATGTGAAACCAGATGGGGACCATGAGAAGATAGGTACCATCATTCAAAAGGTGGCTCACAATTATTATTGGCCCAAAGCAAGATGGGACATTGAGAATTTTGTAGAAAGGTGTAGCATAGCACATGAGGGAACACCCACAAGTGGGAACATTGATCAGGACCTGGACACGCCACGGGGCAAAATTAGGCCTGATAATAAAAAGAAAAATAGATTTGATAAAGTGGACCAAATGGAATGGGAAGCCCCTTTTCACGGACAAGCTTCACTTAACTGTTTTACAATGGCCACTATGCGGAGAGTGCAAAAAGATGTCTTACCCCAGGATAAGCCGACAATCCCTCAATCGGACTTAAACAAACTGGAGGAAGAGGATGTAGAGAGGAAATCTCTCATCAAGAATTTTAAGTGGGGAGAAAGCCCCAAAAGAAAAATTGGTAGCGGTCGTTTTGTGCATGATAATTCTGGGAGGAAAAATCATCACTATAGAGCTTCGAGTGGAAGAGACCATACCGGTGCATGGACAAATAGGTCCACAAAATTAAAGGTCCATATGTAGCTTTGTTAAGAACGTGGACTGATGAAAAGGCAGAGGAAAACATTACATCTTCATACCAATATGTGAATGAGCTGACCACTCGTTTAAAAAACTGGCTGGAAACTTGCCAATGAAAATTTGAAACAAGCCAGGAAGAAACATGCTGCCTATTATAACAGGAAGGCGAAAGACAGAGATTTGGCTGTGGGAGAGAAGGTACTGCTTCTTCTCCCCGGGAGTCAGAATAAGTTACAATTGGATGGCAGGGTCCATATACAGTTCTAGAGAAGGTGTCTAGAACAAATTATAAGATAGATAAGAAGGGGAAAGAAAAAATCTATCATGTGAATCTCCTGAAGAAATATTTGGAAAGAGAACATCAGGAAGAGACACACTTGTTGACCTTGTCCATCGCCATGGAGATGAAAAAGGAACCACTTTCATCATTTGAATATCCATTACACCCCTGTGAGACAGCAGCACAGGTGAAAATCAGTACACATTTAACGAAAACTCAGAAAGAGAGAGTGCAACAGGTTCTAAATAATCATGCAGAGGTGTTAACAGACCGACCAGGGCATACAAACCTATTGGAATATGATATGAAACTGATAGACCCCACACCTGTCTGTATGAAACCATATTCGATTCCGTTTGCTAAGGAGAAAGCTTTGAAGGAAGAGATAGACTATCTGTTGAAGGAAGGAATTATTTCGCACAGTGAATCTTCGTATAGTTCCGGTGTTGTACTCTTAAGGAAGCCCTCTGGAGAACATAGACTCTGTATAGATTACAGGAGACTGAATGCTATTACAGAAGGACAGGTGGATCCATTGCCGGATACAAATCAGCTGTTTGCCAGACTAAATAAAGCTAAATATTTCTCAAAAGTGGATCTGAGTAAAGGATACTATCAGATTCCAGTAAAGCCTGAGGTTAGACCATACCTAGCTTTTAGTACCTCAGAAGGACACTATGAGTTTAATAGATTGCCATTTGGATTGAAGAATGCGCCTAGTGTCTTCTCTAGAATGATGAGAAAATTGTTGGATGTAAACATTTCGGAGGAACGTAATGAATCCCTGAGTTGCCTCTTTGATTGAGGATATTCCGAATGTTTCATACAGGATAATAAGAAGATTATGGGATCCACTACGAAAACTCTGCTATCACCAGGTATATGTTATCTCCTCATAACGTACATTTTGAGGGAAATATAATGTTCTCTGGACATGTCATTGCGCAGACTCAGAGAAGAGAAATGGTGAATACGGGTTGCGAAGCAGCATTAAGACAAGCACTCACACTTGCGGCTGTTCAGTAACATAACCGAAATATATTATTGGTTGTAGAAGTCTGAGGCAGATTTCATGAGTAGTGCCTACTCTGAATGGACCCAACTACATAAAACCATGATAGCACCACAGCAGAGTAAAGTCAAGTTGACTTACATTTATCTATGTGTATATAGAATAAAGGACTGACATGGGATGTCTGTTTTAAGAGGGGAGGTGTCGTGAAATATTCTAATCCACATATATAAATTAAAAGGTAAATGCAAAGCCTAACAAATAAATTTAATAAAAGGAAGAAGAATGGTAAAATAACAGTGCTGTCACAATGACAGTACTCGAAATCCCCTTTGTTTTATGCTTCGTCTGCAAATTGTAACGTTTCCACGTTAAATATAAGCCACTGCATAAATACAAGCGTTTCCACAACACATTAAAACGGGTATTGCATTTCTAAGAAAAACATTGAGAGGCACACTGCGTAATGACCTAAATTAATCCTAACATTAATTATACTACGTTACCAAAACGAACGAACAGATGGACTCAAATAGAAAGAGAGAGGGGCGAATGAAAGCAAGGACACATGCAACACTAAACTCGCGTCGCGCGATACACAATTACTACTATCACGCGTGTAAGGCCACATGCACTAACTTTTTTTCAGACGGACAGTGATAAAAACACTAACCTTCCCAGAGTTAGGTTTTAAAAACCTGGAAACGCTTATTAGAAAAGATGACATTAGATGGGTTTACGTTTGAAAACATTACAGTACCCAGACAGCACATCTTCGAAACAGGAGGTAGAAGAAATTGCATATTTTGAACGCAGCCACTTAGCTCTTTTAAATTTGTATATTTGGGTTCCTTAGGGCTTGCTGACAAAGAATATGTAAAACGTTACGCAAATAGTCTAGGAATTACCAAATTATAACCAAAATAAAATAGTGGGGGTGCCTGACAGCATGAAATCATTTCTGCTCATAAAATTTTTTTATAACGTGTTTGAAAAAACCTTACGTTACGGAAATAGCCTACCATGTTAACTCCAAATTGATTGGAGCGCAACAAATATAAGACTAAACACGATTGGTCGGGCTATAAAAACTATCCTGTGTTGTTATGGGAAACGAATAGAAGGGGTACTTTTTTGAAAAGATGTGTGGACGTGGTTTCATTGGGTAGAGCTGCGAATATACTTGATTCAGAGCGTCTGTTCATTGCCACATCTTGTAATAAACCTACTAAGAAGCAGTACGTTGAGCACCAGTGTATATTTGTTATAAAATAAAGCCTGGGACATCGGCAGATCGGAGTTGTGCTATATTCATTGCCAGTCAACGAAACTGTTTATTATTCTATGAATTGTGGTAAGCTTGAAATATTCAATATCTTTTAATGAAAATTGAATGTAAATTGTTAATTTATGCCTGTATATATGTGTAGTTCAGTAGCGAACATGATGTAAAGCCTATAATGCTCCAGCCTGAACAGAAGGTGTCGGAGGAAAGTAAAACTGCATGGAATGGCCAAACAGTACACTGACACCTAGATTATTGATTAGACAGAAATAATGCTGGAATTGCAGAGGCGTAGTAACCATTAGGGAGGGAAATACTGGTATAAAATATTTCAGATGAAGCTGACAGTTGGCCTAACGCTCTGAACTCAATGTTTGTGATGTATTGTGCTCAGTGTAGAAAGAGAGTATAAATTAGTTATGACGTAGAAGGTACATCCTTCTTGTTTTCAGGGACCGTGGTCTTAAAGTTATTGAGCAGCACCTGGTCAGAGCTTTGCTGAATCCAGAGTCGGACAGCATACTCCTTGGTCCATTTAGCTATCAGTGAGGTGTCTCCAGAGCCCAGGGGAGAAATCGAGCAGAGGAGTCTTTTCCTGCCGCCATCACGCAAGATAAGCTGATGTGGCCAGCTGAGCTCAACATTATGTACCCCCATCTTAAAATGACAGTGTAAAATACAATTAAGAGGGGAATTTAATTGTTTTAATATCAGGAACTGAGAACATCTCCAATACTAGTTCCAATAAAGACAAACTATTGAAGTCATGATGACAAATACCAACAGAGCTTGAACAAAACAAAACCAGTATTACCTCATATTACTACTACACAACTGACACACATAGGATACTATTAAAAATACATGTCACTACAAGATTCATATTGAGAAATTCTGTACATATAACTTGTAATTAAAATTGATTGTGATTCCTGGTTCCATTTGTATTTGAATCAGGACACATATTCATTCATGACAGCAATGAATACATATTGTTATTTGAAAAGTTATCAGTGACTCCTTTAAGATATCCTTGTAGAGTGTTTTATGTATGTGAGTGTCACAGTGTTGTCAAGTGTGGTGGAATAAATTAAATTGTTTATCTGTCTGTTGTTGTTATGACTTACACTTCATCATACACATACCCTAGACATATAACGTAGTCATCACACTATTCCAGAATAATTCTGACTGAGGTATACATATGTGGCAGCAAGTAAGGTTATATATAATACACTACTCTTATTAGATATATATACCTTCACAGCTGATCTCAGTCAGTACACTAAGTCCCCCTATAAATATTTATAACATCCCACTTTACCACATATATTGGGGTCTCGCTCTTGGGATTTTGAATCTTTACCTATTACAAATATTGGGGGTAATTCACTTCAGGGAATAATAAGAATTAAAAAGGTATCCTTGGGTGGAATTAAATAAGGTTGAGCTCTCGGTGCCTGTGTTGTCCATTAGATATATATTTAGAGATTGAATTGTTAGTTAGACATTGTATAAACTTACCTGATAGACAATGGCGGACCTAGCCAAATTTCGATCTGCTGCTGTTCAGACTGCAAAAGAGTTAGGATTAGATGGGCAAGTTATGGTTGCCTATGTCACTACTGAATGTGACAAATTTATTGAACGCGAAGAAAGAAGGTTTGAAGCCGAAAGAAAGTTAGAGGCTGAAAGGGAAATTAAGAAGTTACAATTTGAGGCTGAGGCTGAGACTAAGAGGTTGCAGATTGAGGCTGAGGCTAAGAGGTTGCAGATTGAGGCTGAGAGAAAAGGCAAATTGGCTGCAGCATTGGAAGCCGAGGAAAGAAGACAGGCTGCAGAAAGGGAAGAGAAGAAATTAGCTGCAGAAAGGGAAGAGAAGAAATTAGCTGCAGAAAGGGAAGACAAAAGATTAGCTGCAGAAAGGGAAGCAGAAGATAAGAGATTACAAAGGGAACATGAGTTACGACTAAGGGAGTTTGAGTTTCAAGGCCATGCTCCTGAAAATGGTGCCAGTCCCTTTGCCTCTGATGCCACTGCTAGCCAGGGAGCCTCAACCTCAGCTATGAATTTTCATTTAGATCATTTTGTTGAGAAAGACGATGATATAGAGAGCTATCTAAATAGGTATGAACTATTAGCTACCACATATGGGTTAGAGAGAGAAAGGTGGAGCTTAAAGTTATCTCAGGGACTTCGTGGGGCAGCTTATGAAGTTTTTGCAAAAATGAGCAGAGGTGATCAGGAAAATTATGACATGCTAAAGCAGGCTCTTTTGTTAAGATATGAAAAGAATGCAGAATTTTATAGGAAAAAATTTAGGAATGCTAAACTACTGTCAGGTGAAACCTATCACCAGTTCTCTGCACGAATAGAGACATACTTGGAGAAATGGACTTCTCTGGGGAAAACCCAAGATCTTAAGGAAATGGTCCTTATAGAGCAATTAAGAGAGTCCATGGCTCCAGACCTGAGAAAGTTTCTCATGGAACAAGGTGCAGAGAGGCTGGGTGAGTTGCTAAATGTTGCTGAAAGGTATCAAGCAGCTCAAGCAGAGGTAACAGGTAATAAAAAGAAACAAGTGGATAACTTTAGGGCACCACAGAACTTTAATAAATTTGATCCTAAGGATCAAAACAAAGGTAAGCACCAATTTGATAGGCCACGGTATGAAAATAAAAATAAATTCCCACAATTCGATGAAAGGAAATATGATGAAAGAAAATCTTTCAACCAAGGAAAAAGGTGGTGTAAAAATTGTCAGATGGACAATCATGACACTGACCGTTGCAGAAGGAAACCTGTGTATATGGCAACCCTTCAGGTCAGGTCGACCTCAAGACAGGAGGAGGATATTATGTTGGATACCACTCCAGAAGAGATGAGGAAGGCACAGGCTGGGGATAAAACACTCAAGCCTTGTTTCAGAAAATTGTCAACTTGTCATACAACTCCAGGCAAGGGAGATTTTTACATGAAAAACAAGTTGATGTATAGGAAGACTGGAGCTAGATCCAAAGGTCAGGGACAGCTGGTACTTCCTAAAAGATATAGGGCAGACTTAATAAGGAGCCTACATGTGAAACCAGATGGGGACCATGAGAAGATAGGTACCATCATTCAAAAGGTGGCTCACAATTATTATTGGCCCAAAGCAAGATGGGACATTGAGAATTTTGTAGAAAGGTGTAGCATAGCACATGAGGGAACACCCACAAGTGGGAACATTGATCAGGACCTGGACACGCCACGGGGCAAAATTAGGCCTGATAATAAAAAAAAAAATAGATTTGATAAAGTGGACCAAATGGAATGGGAAGCCCCTTTTCACGGACAAGCTTCACTTAACTGTTTTACAATGGCCACTATGCCGAGAGTGCAAAAAGATGTCTTACCCCAGGATAAGCCGAAAATCCCTCAATCGGACTTAAACAAACTGGAGGAAGAGGATGTAGAGAGGAAATCTCTCATCAAGAATTTTAAGTGGGGAGAAAGCCCCAAAAGAAAAATTGGTAGCGGTCGTTTTGTGCATGATAATTCTGGGAGGAAAAATCATCACTATAGAGCTTCGAGTGGAAGAGACCATACCGGTGCATGGACAAATAGGTCCACAAAATTAAAGGTCCATATGTAGCTTTGTTAAGAACGTGGACTGATGAAAAGGCAGAGGAAAACATTACATCTTCATACCAATATGTGAATGAGCTGACCACTCGTTTAAAAACTGGCTGGAAACTTGCCAATGAAAATTTGAAACAAGCCAGGAAGAAACATGCTGCCTATTATAACAGGAAGGCGAAAGACAGAGATTTGGCTGTGGGAGAGAAGGTACTGCTTCTTCTCCCCGGGAGTCAGAATAAGTTACAAATTGGATGGCAGGGTCCATATACAGTTTTAGAGAAGGTGTCTAGAACAAATTATAAGATAGATAAGAAGGGGAAAGAAAAAATCTATCATGTGAATCTCCTGAAGAAATATTTGGAAAGAGAACATCAGGAAGAGACACACTTGTTGACCTTGTCCATCGCCATGGAGATGAAAAAGGAACCACTTTCATCATTTGAATATCCATTACACCCCTGTGAGACAGCAGCACAGGTGAAAATCAGTACACATTTAACGAAAACTCAGAAAGAGAGAGTGCAACAGGTTCTAAATAATCATGCAGAGGTGTTAACAGACCGACCAGGGCATACAAACCTATTGGAATATGATATGAAACTGATAGACCCCACACCTGTCTGTATGAAACCATATTCGATTCCGTTTGCTAAGGAGAAAGCTTTGAAGGAAGAGATAGACTATCTGTTGAAGGAAGGAATTATTTCGCACAGTGAATCTTCGTATAGTTCCGGTGTTGTACTCTTAAGGAAGCCCTCTGGAGAACATAGACTCTGTATAGATTACAGGAGACTGAATGCTATTACAGAAGGACAGGTGGATCCATTGCCGGATACAAATCAGCTG
The DNA here is from genome assembly GCA_024509875.1 of Oreohelix idahoensis. Lineage (NCBI taxonomy): Eukaryota > Metazoa > Mollusca > Gastropoda > Stylommatophora > Oreohelicidae > Oreohelix > Oreohelix idahoensis. Next base: position 25,200 of record JAMPIV010006028.1, read on the forward strand.
TTTGCCAGACTAAATAAAGCTAAATATTTCTCAAAAGTGGATCTGAGTAAAGGATACTATCAGATTCCAGTAAAGCCTGAGGTTAGACCATACCTAGCTTTTAGTACCTCAGAAGGACACTATGAGTTTAATAGATTGCCATTTGGATTGAAGAATGCGCCTAGTGTCTTCTCTAGAATGATGAGAAAATTGTTGGATGTAAACATTTCGGAGGAACGTAATGAATCCCTGAGTTGCCTCTTTGATTGAGGATATTCCGAATGTTTCATACAGGATAATAAGAAGATTATGGGATCCACTACGAAAACTCTGCTATCACCAGGTATATGTTATCTCCTCATAACGTACATTTTGAGGGAAATATAATGTTCTCTGGACATGTCATTGCGCAGACTCAGAGAAGAGAAATGGTGAATACGGGTTGCGAAGCAGCATTAAGACAAGCACTCACACTTGCGGCTGTTCAGTAACATAACCGAAATATATTATTGGTTGTAGAAGTTGAGGCAGATTTCATGAGTAGTGCCTACTCTGAATGGACCCAACTACATAAAACCATGATAGCACCACAGCAGAGTAAAGTCAAGTTGACTTACATTTATCTATGTGTATATAGAATAAAGGACTGACATGGGATGTCTGTTTTAAGAGGGGAGGTGTCGTGAAATATTCTAATCCACATATATAAATTAAAAGGTAAATGCAAAGCCTAACAAATAAATTTAATAAAAGGAAGAAGAATGGTAAAATAACAGTGCTGTCACAATGACAGTACTCGAAATCCCCTTTGTTTTATGCTTCGTCTGCAAATTGTAACGTTTCCACGTTAAATATAAGCCACTGCATAAATACAAGCGTTTCCACAACACATTAAAACGGGTATTGCATTTCTAAGAAAAACATTGAGAGGCACACTGCGTAATGACCTAAATTAATCCTAACATTAATTATACTACGTTACCAAAACGAACGAACAGATGGACTCAAATAGAAAGAGAGAGGGGGCGAATGAAAGCAAGGACACATGCAACACTAAACTCGCGTCGCGCGATACACAATTACTACTATCACGCGTGTAAGGCCACATGCACTAACTTTTTTTCAGACGGACAGTGATAAAAACACTAACCTTCCCAGAGTTAGGTTTTAAAAACCTGGAAAACGCTTATTAGAAAAGATGACATTAGATGGGTTTACGTTTGAAAACATTACAGTACCCAGACAGCACATCTTCGAAACAGGAGGTAGAAGAAATTGCATATTTTGAACGCAGCCACTTAGCTCTTTTAAATTTGTATATTTGGGTTCCTTAGGGCTTGCTGACAAAGAATATGTAAAACGTTACGCAAATAGTCTAGGAATTACCAAATTATAACCAAAATAAAATAGTGGGGGTGCCTGACAGCATGAAATCATTTCTGCTCATAAAATTTTTTTATAACGTGTTTGAAAAAACCTTACGTTACGGAAATAGCCTACCATGTTAACTCCAAATTGATTGGAGCGCAACAAATATAAGACTAAACACGATTGGTCGGGCTATAAATACTATCTTGTGTTGTTATGGGAAACGAATAGAAGGGGTACTTTTTTGAAAAGATGTGTGGACGTGGTTTCATTGGGTAGAGCTGCGAATATACTTGATTCAGAGCGTCTGTTCATTGCCACATCTTGTAATAAACCTACTAAGAAGCAGTACGTTGAGCACCAGTGTATATTTGTTATAAAATAAAGCCTGGGACATCGGCAGATCGGAGTTGTGCTATATTCATTGCCAGTCAACGAAACTGTTTATTATTCTATGAATTGTGGTAAGCTTGAAATATTCAATATCTTTTAATGAAAATTGAATGTAAATTGTTAATTTATGCCTGTATATATGTGTAGTTCAGTAGCGAACATGATGTAAAGCCTATAATGCTCCAGCCTGAACAGAAGGTGTCGGAGGAAAGTAAAACTGCATGGAATGGCCAAACAGTACACTGACACCTAGATTATTGATTAGACAGAAATAATGCTGGAATTGCAGAGGCGTAGTAACCATTAGGGAGGGAAATACTGGTATAAAATATTTCAGATGAAGCTGACAGTTGGCCTAACGCTCTGAACTCAATGTTTGTGATGTATTGTGCTCAGTGTAGAAAGAGAGTATAAATTAGTTATGACGTAGAAGGTACATCCTTCTTGTTTTCAGGGACAGTGGTCTTAAAGTTATTGAGCAGCACCTGGTCAGAGCTTTGCTGAAGCCAGAGGTGGACAGCATACTCCTTGGTCCATATAGCAACCAGTGGGGTGGCTCCAGAACTCATCGAGCAGAGGAGCCTTTTTCTGCAGTCATCACGCAAGATAAGAGAGTGTGGCCATGGAGCTCAACATTATGTACCCCCATCTTAAAATGACAGTGTAAAATACAATTAAGAGGGGAATTTAATTGTTTTAATATCAGGAACTGAGAACATCTCCAATACTAGTTCCAATAAAGACAAACTATTGAAGTCATGATGACAAATACCAACAGAGCTTGAACAAAACAAAACCAGTATTACCTCATATTACTACTACACCACTGACACACATAGGATACTATTAAAAATACATGTCACTACAAGATTCATATTGAGAAATTCTGTACATATAACTTGTAATTAAAATTGATTGTGATTCCTGGTTCCATTTGTATTTGAATCAGGACACATATTCATTCATGACAGCACTGAATACATATTGTTATTTGAAAAGTTATCAGTGACTCCTTTAAGATATCCTTATAGAGTGTTTTATGTATGTGAGTGTCACAGTGTTGTCAAGTGTGGTGGAATAAATTAAATTGTTTATCTGTCTGTTGTTGTTATGACTTACACTTCATCATACACATACCCTAGACATATAACGTAGTCATCACACTATTCCAGAATAATTCTGACTGAGGTATACATATGTGGCAGCAAGTAAGGTTATATATAATACACTACTCTTATTAGATATATATACCTTCACAGCTGATCTCAGTCAGTACACTAAGTCCCCTATAAATATTTATAACATCCCACTTTACCACATATATTGGGGTCTCGCTCTTGGGATTTTGAATCTTTACCTATTACAAATATTGGGGGTAATTCACTTCAGGGAATAATAAGAATTAAAAAGGTATCCTTGGGTGGAATTAAATAAGGTTGAGCTCTCGGTGCCTGTGTTGTCCATTAGATATATATTTAGAGATTGAATTGTTAGTTAGACATTGTATAAACTTACCTGATAGACAATGGCGGACCTAGCCAAATTTCGATCTGCTGCTGTTCAGACTGCAAAAGAGTTAGGATTAGATGGGCAAGTTATGGTTGCCTATGTCACTACTGAATGTGACAAATTTATTGAACGCGAAGAAAGAAGGTTTGAAGCCGAAAGAAAGTTAGAGGCTGAAAGGGAAATTAAGAAGTTACAATTTGAGGCTGAGGCTGAGGCTAAGAGGTTGCAGATTGAGGCTGAGGCTAAGAGGTTGCAGATTGAGGCTGACAAAGAGGCAAAAGCATTGGAAGCCGAGGAAAGAAGACAGGCTGCAGAAAGGGAAGAGAAGAAATTAGCTGCAGAAAGGGAAGAGAAGAAATTAGCTGCAGAAAGGGAAGACAAAAGATTAGCTGCAGAAAGGGAAGCAGAAGATAAGAGATTACAAAGGGAACATGAGTTACGACTAAGGGAGTTTGAGTTTCAAGGCCATGCTCCTGAAAATGGTGCCAGTCCCTTTGCCTCTGATGCCACGGCTAGCCAGGGAGCCTCAACCTCAGCTATGAATTTTCATTTAGATCATTTTGTTGAGAAAGACGATGATATAGAGAGCTATCTAAATAGGTATGAACTATTAGCTACCACATATGGGTTAGAGAGAGAAAGGTGGAGCTTAAAGTTATCTCAGGGACTTCGTGGGGCAGCTTATGAAGTTTTTGCAAAAATGAGCAGAGGTGATCAGGAAAATTATGACATGCTAAAGCAGGCTCTTTTGTTAAGATATGAAAAGAATGCAGAATTTTATAGGAAAAAATTTAGGAATGCTAAACTACTGTCAGGTGAAACCTATCACCAGTTCTCTGCACGAATAGAGACATACTTGGAGAAATGGACTTCTCTGGGGAAAACCCAAGATCTTAAGGAAATGGTCCTTATAGAGCAATTAAGAGAGTCCATGGCTCCAGACCTGAGAAAGTTTCTCATGGAACAAGGTGCAGAGAGGCTGGGTGAGTTGCTAAATGTTGCTGAAAGGTATCAAGCAGCTCAAGCAGAGGTAACAGGTAATAAAAAGAAACAAGTGGATAACTTTAGGGCACCACAGAACTTTAATAAATTTGATCCTAGGATCAAAACAAAGGTAAGCACCAGTTTGATAGGCCACGGTATGAAAATAAAAATAAATTCCCACAATTCGATGAAAGGAAATATGATGAAAGAAAATCTTTCAACCAAGGAAAAAGGTGGTGTAAAATTGTCAGATGGACAATCATGACACTGACCGTTGCAGAAGGAAACCTGTGTATATGGCAACCCTTCAGGTCAGGTCGACCTCAAGACAGGAGGAGGATATTATGTTGGATACCACTCCAGAAGAGATGAGGAAGGCACAGGCTGGGGATAAAACACTCAAGCCTTGTTTCAGAAAATTGTCAACTTGTCATACAACTCCAGGCAAGGGAGATTTTTACATGAAAAACAAGTTGATGTATAGGAAGACTGGAGCTAGATCCAAAGGTCAGGGACAGCTGGTACTTCCTAAAAGATATAGGGCAGACTTAATAAGGAGCCTACATGTGAAACCAGATGGGGACCATGAGAAGATAGGTACCATCATTCAAAAGGTGGCTCACAATTATTATTGGCCCAAAGCAAGATGGGACATTGAGAATTTTGTAGAAAGGTGTAGCATAGCACATGAGGGAACACCCACAAGTGGGAACATTGATCAGGACCTGGACACGCCACGGGGCAAAATTAGGCCTGATAATAAAAAGAAAAATAGATTTGATAAAGTGGACCAAATGGAATGGGAAGCCCCTTTTCACGGACAAGCTTCACTTAACTGTTTTACAATGGCCACTATGCGGAGAGTGCAAAAAGATGTCTTACCCCAGGATAAGCCGAAAATCCCTCAATCGGACTTAAACAAACTGGAGGAAGAGGATGTAGAGAGGAAATCTCTCATCAAGAATTTTAAGTGGGGAGAAAGCCCCAAAAGAAAAATTGGTAGCGGTCGTTTTGTGCATGATAATTCTGGGAGGAAAAATCATCACTATAGAGCTTCGAGTGGAAGAGACCATACCGGTGCATGGACAAATAGGTCCACAAAATTAAAGGTCCATATGTAGCTTTGTTAAGAACGTGGACTGATGAAAAGGCAGAGGAAAACATTACATCTTCATACCAATATGTGAATGAGCTGACCACTCGTTTAAAAACTGGCTGGAAACTTGCCAATGAAAATTTGAAACAAGCCAGGAAGAAACATGCTGCCTATTATAACAGGAAGGCGAAAGACAGAGATTTGGCTGTGGGAGAGAAGGTACTGCTTCTTCTCCCCGGGAGTCAGAATAAGTTACAAATTGGATGGCAGGGTCCATATACAGTTTTAGAGAAGGTGTCTAGAACAAATTATAAGATAGATAAGAAGGGGAAAGAAAAAATCTATCATGTGAATCTCCTGAAGAAATATCTGGAAAGAGAACATCAGGAAGAGACACACTTGTTGACCTTGTCCATCGCCATGGAGATGAAAAAGGAACCACTTTCATCATTTGAATATCCATTACACCCCTGTGAGACAGCAGCACAGGTGAAAATCAGTACACATTTAACGAAAACTCAGAAAGAGAGAGTGCAACAGGTTCTAAATAATCATGCAGAGGTGTTAACAGACCGACCAGGGCATACAAACCTATTGGAATATGATATGAAACTGATAGACCCCACACCTGTCTGTATGAAACCATATTCGATTCCGTTTGCTAAGGAGAAAGCTTTGAAGGAAGAGATAGACTATCTGTTGAAGGAAGGAATTATTTCGCACAGTGAATCTTCGTATAGTTCCGGTGTTGTACTCTTAAGGAAGCCCTCTGGAGAACATAGACTCTGTATAGATTACAGGAGACTGAATGCTATTACAGAAGGACAGGTGGATCCATTGCCGGATACAAATCAGCTGTTTGCCAGACTAAATAAAGCTAAATATTTCTCAAAAGTGGATCTGAGTAAAGGATACTATCAGATTCCAGTAAAGCCTGAGGTTAGACCATACCTAGCTTTTAGTACCTCAGAAGGACACTATGAGTTTAATAGATTGCCATTTGGATTGAAGAATGCGCCTAGTGTCTTCTCTAGAATGATGAGAAAATTGTTGGATGTAAACATTTCGGAGGAACGTAACGAATCCCTGAGTTGCCTCTTTGATTGAGGATATTCCGAATGTTTCATACAGGATAATAAGAAGATTATGGGATCCACTACGAAAACTCTGGTATCACCAGGTATATGTTATCTCCTCATAACGTACATTTTGAGGGAAATATAATGTTCTCTGGACATGTCATTGCGCAGACTCAGAGAAGAGAAATGGTGAATACGGGTTGCGAAGCAGCATTAAGACAAGCACTCACACTTGCGGCTGTTCAGTAACATAACCGAAATATATTATTGGTTGTAGAAGTCTGAGGCAGATTTCATGAGTAGTGCCTACTCTGAATGGACCCAACTACATAAAACCATGATAGCACCACAGCAGAGTAAAGTCAAGTTGACTTACATTTATCTATGTGTATATAGAATAAAGGACTGACATGGGATGTCTGTTTTAAGAGGGGGAGGTGTCGTGAAATATTCTAATCCACATATATAAATTAAAAGGTAAATGCAAAGCCTAACAAATAAATTTAATAAAAGGAAGAAGAATGGTAAAATAACAGTGCTGTCACAATGACAGTACTCGAAATCCCCTTTGTTTTATGCTTCGTCTGCAAATTGTAACGTTTCCACGTTAAATATAAGCCACTGCATAAATACAAGCGTTTCCACAACACATTAAAACGGGTATTGCATTTCTAAGAAAAACATTGAGAGGCACACTGCGTAATGACCTAAATTAATCCTAACATTAATTATACTACGTTACCAAAACGAACGAACAGATGGACTCAAATAGAAAGAGAGAGGGGCGAATGAAAGCAAGGACACATGCAACACTAAACTCGCGTCGCGCGATACACAATTACTACTATCACGCGTGTAAGGCCACATGCACTAACTTTTTTTCAGACGGACAGTGATAAAAACACTAACCTTCCCAGAGTTAGGTTTTAAAAACCTGGAAAACGCTTATTAGAAAAGATGACATTAGATGGGTTTACGTTTGAAAACATTACAGTACCCAGACAGCACATCTTCGAAACAGGAGGTAGAAGAAATTGCATATTTTGAACGCAGCCACTTAGCTCTTTTAAATTTGTATATTTGGGTTCCTTAGGGCTTGCTGACAAAGAATATGTAAAACGTTACGCAAATAGTCTAGGAATTACCAAATTATAACCAAAATAAAATAGTGGGGGTGCCTGACAGCATGAAATCATTTCTGCTCATAAAATTTTTTTATAACGTGTTTGAAAAAACCTTACGTTACGGAAATAGCCTACCATGTTAACTCCAAATTGATTGGAGCGCAACAAATATAAGACTAAACACGATTGGTCGGGCTATAAATACTATCTTGTGTTGTTATGGGAAACGAATAGAAGGGGTACTTTTTTGAAAAGATGTGTGGACGTGGTTTCATTGGGTAGAGCTGCGAATATACTTGATTCAGAGCGTCTGTTCATTGCCACATCTTGTAATAAACCTACTAAGAAGCAGTACGTTGAGCACCAGTGTATATTTTTTTAAAAATAAAGCCTGGGACATCGGCAGATCGGAGTTGTGCTATATTCATTGCCAGTCAACGAAACTGTTTATTATTCTATGAATTGTGGTAAGCTTGAAATATTCAATATCTTTTAATGAAAATTGAATGTAAATTGTTAATTTATGCCTGTATATATGTGTAGTTCAGTAGCGAACATGATGTAAAGCCTATAATGCTCCAGCCTGAACAGAAGGTGTCGGAGGAAAGTAAAACTGCATGGAATGGCCAAACAGTACACTGACACCTAGATTATTGATTAGACAGAAATAATGCTGGAATTGCAGAGGCGTGGTAACCATTAGGGAGGGAAATACTGGTATAAAATATTTCAGATGAAGCTGACAGTTGGCCTAACGCTCTGAACTCAATGTTTGTGATGTATTGTGCTCAGTGTAGAAAGAGAGTATAAATTAGTTATGACGTAGAAGGTACATCCTTCTTGTTTTCAGGGACAGTGGTCTTAAAGTTATTGAGCAGCACCTGGTCAGAGCTTTGCTGAAGCCAGAGGTGGACAGCATACTCCTTGGTCCATATAGCAACCAGTGGGGTGGCTCCAGAACTCATCGAGCAGAGGAGCCTTTTTCTGCAGTCATCACTCAAGATAAGAGAGTGTGGCCATGGAGCTCAACATTATGTATCCCATCTTAAAATGACAGTGTAAAATACAATTAAGAGGGGAATTTAATTGTTTTAATATCAGGAACTGAGAACATCTCCAATACTAGTTCCAATAAAGACAAACTATTGAAGTCATGATGACAAATACCAACAGAGCTTGAACAAAACAAAACCAGTATTACCTCATATTACTACTACACCACTGACACACATAGGATACTATTAAAAATACATGTCACTACAAGATTCATATTGAGAAATTCTGTACATATAACTTGTAATTAAAATTGATTGTGATTCCTGGTTCCATTTGTATTTGAATCAGGGCACATATTCATTCATGACAGCACTGAATACATATTGTTATTTGAAAAGTTATCAGTGACTCCTTTAAGATATCCTTATAGAGTGTTTTATGTATGTGAGTGTCACTGTGTTGTCAAGTGTGGTGGAATAAATTAAATTGTTTAGCTGTCTGTTGTTGTTATGACTTACACTTCATCATACACATACCCTAGACATATAACGTAGTCATCACACTATTCCAGAATAATTCTGACTGAGGTATACATATGTGGCAGCAAGTAAGGTTATATATAATACACTACTCTTATTAGATATATATACCTTCACAGCTGATCTCAGTCAGTACACTAAGTCCCCTATAAATATTTATAACATCCCACTTTACCACAGTCTCCAAATAAATGCCTCTAAAACTAAAGCTATGAACTTTTCTAACGAGACTTTTGATATCATCTTGAACGGGGAAAAACTACAGAAAGTTGAAAGTTTCAATTATTTAGGCAGTAAAATGACTCAGGATGGTGACACAACAAGAGAAATTCATACTAGAATTGCTTTGGCAGCTAGCGCCTTCAGTAGATTATCTAACATTTGGAAATTACGATCATTGAATATATATATACCAAGCTTCGTCTGTTTAATTCAAATGTTATCTCAGTGTTAACATACGGCTGTGAGAGTTGGAAAATAACAAAATCATCGGAGAACAAGCTGAATACATTCGAGAACAAATGTCTTAGAAAACTCATGAACATCAGTTGGAAAGAATTCAAGACTAATCGACAAATAAGAGAAGACTCTAGGCAGAAATATGTCTCCGACTATATAAGGAAAAGACGATGGTCATATATCGGTCATGTCCTACGAATGCAAAACAACAGAATACCACTACAGGCGCTCACTTGGGTTCCTGGGGGTAAGAGGAAAAAAGGAAGACCAAAAGAAACACTCAGAAGAACAATAATAAGAGAAGGAAGAACGTTGGGCCTAAATAATGTGCAAGAGCTAAGAGGAGTGGCGTCACAACGAACAACCTGGAGAGCACTGTGTTTGGTGCTTAAAGAATTTATTATTATTATTATTATTATTATATATATATATATATATATATATATATATATATATATATATATATATATATATATATATATATATATATATATATATGACGTATAATGGAAATATAGCCTACAGTATCTGACAGTCTTTCGTGATCCCGTTAGCGTTCTATGATTTGCTTGTAAAAGTCAAGCATTTTTCTGCCTGCGTTTACTCATTTTTAATCCACGCCTCTTTTCTTGAACGTAAACAAACGAAAAGTTTACCAACTTCCGTGACCTGCCAGTCATAACAGGGAGCGAATCAAGTTTGTTTACCTGAGTTTCTCACGCGAGCAGATCTGTCAATCATCGGATATCAGACAGATGCGCGTGAATAACACCCCACCTTTTGAAGTGAGTCGCTCGGGCAAAAATATTTTCGTACATATGATGTTCGTACATACAGGGGGAGATAACGCTGCGATCTCCAGAAGCGGGCCAAATCTACAGGAACCCGTTACACGGTTTACGTCTCTGTTGTCGATTAGCAGTGCCGACAGAGAGACCGTGGAAATCTTTTATCTTGGGAATTTAGGTTTCTGATTTCTCTGCTATACACAAGTGTGAAAATTAGCATCCTCTGGGGAGCAGATAACCAGGATGGTATATAAACTGGGGCTTCCAAAATAAGTTATCAGTTGTCGCTCAGAATTTTTCGGATAGTCTAAACACGTAGTCTAGAACCATTGTGGAAGGTGTGTTAATAGCCTTCGTGGGGATTTCATTCTGATTTTCTGCATGACCTGATCAAAGGGCGACCAGCGGTCTATTTTGGTCCTTTTCTTTATTTACTTATTGGTGAATGTTGTCTTCTTCTTGGCTTATACGTCTCCAAGTTCATTTGTGAACAGGATTGGCCAAAGAGACACATAAACATTTTAACTAGTAAAGTTAACTGGACTTACCAATACCCAGATATTCATTCAATTTTATCAGCCCACTGTGGCGTAACACAAATAACATTACTATCTGACTTTTGACAGTCGTATCAGCGGATTTATGCAGCAAGTTACGCTGTTTCAAAATCGGCACTCACCCCCAGAGCCAGCCGATAGGATTTACCATCACCATCATAAATAACAGTTTTAGCAACCAGATGTTTCCCTATACTGGAAGTAGTTTCTACTGTTTACTGTGAACACAAGATCTCGGTTTTTTTTCTACATTAACTATTCGAGGTGACATTTGTCTATCCATGAATCAACCACCAAATTAGGCATCCCCCTTATAAAATTTAATTATCAGAGGAGGGACTGTGGCCAATTTGGAAGATAAAGACACTGGAAATTATATATTCAGTGATTGTATGTCCAAGAGATTTTTTCACCAAGAGTAGGTAAGAAGAGGGAGTGAGTGGCCACGTATGTCAGAGAGAGTGAATATTTTCTTTGTTACAGGAAAATTGTATTATCTGGATTCTGCTTAAATATTGTTTATTTTACTGGATAGCTTTAGTAGGAACTTTGTTCTTTTCTTAACTGTCTATGCTATAACATAGTGCTAACCTTTTACCTTTGGGGTTATTAACTTGTTGGGGTTTTTTTCTCAATAAGGGGAGGGCACATGTATTCTGTTAATTTTCTATGTATGTAATTCTGATTTTATTTGATCTTTCTTTAGATATTTGATGTTGTCAAGTTTAATGATAATAAACAACAAAAGAACTTAACTTTGTGTGTTGGTCAGACCCATACCCAATGAACCATAGTTTTCACGTCTGTGTGTCTTGTTGTCACATAGTTGTGTATGTGTGTGTGTAGTTAAACTTATATTTCTAGGTATAGGGAGGGGCAAGATTGTCTTGGATTTGGAGGGAACAGAGGATGTGTGGATCATGTATTCACTATCGGGAACATTGTGGAGCAGTGCTCGGAGTGGCGGGTACAGCTTTACATTAATTTCGTTGATTTTGGAGGGGCTTTTGACAGCGTGCATGGGGACAGTTTGTGGAGAATGCTGGGGGCTTGTGGAGTTCCGGGCTGGATGGTGTCAATCGTGGAAAGCCTCTGTGCCGGCTTTGCGTATGGCGTTGGGCGGGGCGGCCTGGCCTTTGAGGTGGGGGCGGGAGTGCGGCGGGGATGCCCCTTGTCGGCCACTCTGTTTTTGGCAGTCGTGGACTGGGTGGTGCGCCGGACGGCAGAGGGCGGTCCGGGAGGGGTAGGATGGACAGCGTTTTCTGCGTTGGAAGATCTGGGGTGTGCAGATGACATTGCGCTACTGGCACGTTTGCAACAACACGTCCGGGAGGGAACGGATGGACTTAGTGGGTTTGGCCGGCGGGTGGGTTTGGGCATCAGTTTAAAGAGGTCTGGTGTCGTGGCGCTCGGTGTTGGCAACCCTGGGCCCATGTCGGTAGAGAATCGGCGGCTGGTGCAGATACCTTCACATGCCTGGGGGGCGTGGTGGCACCGGACGGCGGGGCGGGCGGGAACATCGGCATCGGAGTGGGTGGGGCAGGGGCAGCCTTCTTTGACCTAGGCGGCGTCTGGGGGTCCTCCAGGTGCAGCACAGGCGCAGGGTTGGGATTGTATCGGAGCTGTGTGCTTTCTGTGCTTCTCTGTGGTGCGGGGTGTTGCAGAGGGGGAGGTGTCGAGATTGTCCTCTTTTCACACGGCATGCCTGGGAGGGGTTCACCGAATCTTTTGGCCGGGTGCCGTCGCTAGCCAAGATCTGCTTACTCGTAGCAAGCAAGAGGACATGCACACCATCATAGCTGGCAGACGCTGGAGCTGGGTTGGCCATGTCCTCAGAAGAGACCCCGATGCCATCACAAGAACAGCTATGCTTTGGACCCCTGAAGGAAAACGAAAGAGAGGCCGACCAAAAACAACCTGGCGGAGGACTGTGGAGGCTGAGATGCAAAGAATGAACCAGAGTTGGGGCACTGTACGAAGGATGGCCACCGACCGAGCAAGGTGGAATCAATTTGTTGTTGCCCTACAAGAAGCCACTAGGCGTGATGGCCACTGACTGCTTTGACGGTCGGCGGCTAAGGACCAAAGAAGAGAAGAATATATATATATATATATATATATATATATATATATATATATATATATATATATATATATATATATATATATATATATATATATATATATATATATATATATATATATATATATATATATATATATATATATATATATATATATATATATATATATATATATATATATATATATATATATATATAGTGTTCAAAAAAAGAAACGCAACTTTTTTGGTGTTACTTTTATAAAAGATATTCGCTGATTGGACATCAGTCAACCTATCGACTGTGTCCATCTGGTCATTAACTTCTCGTGGTTACCTGAATTGTACTCGCCTCATGATTCGTGAGGTCATGAAAGAGGTCAAGGTCAAAACAACATTTTTGACAATAACTCGTGACAGGTTCATGAGAATCCCGTGAAACTTACTGAACACAAAACTCTCTGACCATATTATTGAATGCCTATAAAAGATTGACGCTCCTCGAATAAATTCAGTTGAAAATTTAATGCGCAAGTATGGCTCATCTCACTACAGAACAACGACTCATCATCATTGGACGTTTACAGACTGGACAGTCACAAAATTTAGTGGCCAGACAATTTAATGTGGTTAGAAGCACCATTAGTCGCCTTTGGAGGCGATTTCAAGAAACTGGCTCAGTGGCAGACCGGCCGCGCAGTGGAAGACCCAGAGTCACAATTCCTGCCGAAGACCGCTTCTTACGGCTGCGTCACCTCAGGAATCGACTTGCATCTGCGTCCTCCACAGTCCAGTCAATGTCAGCAGCTCGTCGAATTTCAGATCAAACGGCCAGGAACCGGCTGCACGACTCTGGTCTTTGGGCTAGAAGACCCTACAGAGGTCCTGTTCTTACGGACCGGCATCGCCAGAACCGACTGCAGTGGGCGAACCAGCATCGTCAATGGACCGTTGGGAATGACTGGAGACGGGTTTGGTTTAGTGATGAATCATTTTTTGTGCTCCAGCGACACGATAGACGGAGAAGAGTTTACCGCAGAATCCATGAGCGCTACGCCCAGAACACTTGGACAACAGAAAAACAACAGACATGAGTGGCTTACCCAGGGTTCGAACCCCGTACCTTCCGTACGACAACTCCGCCTAGCTATGAATTGACAGTAATTCTGATAAATACATCTGGGAAGACTACCAGGGTTTCACGAGGCAGCGTGGTGGGAAGAATAAAGTTAAGGAGAGTAAGTAATTCTACGACCGGTAAGCCACTCACGTCTGTTGTTTTTCTGTTGTCCAAGTGTTCTACTTCTTTATTTCTTACGAGTGCCTGAAAACATACCTTTATGTTTGTCTAATATTAATTTACTGTTTACAGGCCTCGGGTTTCCCTTCCTTATGTGTTATTTACGCCCAGAACAGCGTTGATGAGGCTCCTCCACATGGTGGTGGAGGTGTACTGATGTGTGTGTGTGGGGGGGGGGGGGGCGATCAACTTCATGGGAAGAAGTGACCTGGTGCAAATTGAAGGACGCCTGAATGCCCAACGAAACGTCGCTGAAATTCTTCGTCCTCACGTCTTTCCACTTCTGGCTGCACGAGGGTCGATTTTTCAGCAGGATAACGCTCGACCTCATGTGGCACAACTCACCACCCAGTTCCTCGCTGACAACAACGTCCAGACCATTCCGTGGCCAGCCATGTTATCAGACATGAACCCCATAGAACACTTATGGGAGGAACTCGACATACGACTCCGCCAGCGAGACGTGGCTCCAGCCAATCTTCGACAGTTGTCTCTTGCACTGCGGGAAGAGTGGGCAGCCATCCCACAACAACAGATCCAACGGCTAATCGGATCCATGTCAAGGAGATGTCGTTCTCTGATAGAGGCCACAGGAGGCCATACACCTTACTGAAACGGAGGCCTCAGTCGCAAAGAATAAAAGTCCAAACCAAATTTAATGAACATCATTTCATTGTTAAAGTCTGAAAGTTTCTTCATGCCAAGATTGAAACATTAATTCCGTAAAATAAAATTTTGGTACAAGTTTGAAATTTAGTGTCCATTACCACTGCAATAATGTTGCGTTTCTTTTTTTGAACAGTTGTCGCTCTTGGAAGCCAGGTTATGAATGTCTGTTTGCTGGTGTTATGTTGACCATGTTGTTCTTCACTGTGTCTTTCTGTGTTGTTGTGATAGTGACGTTTGATCTTCACAGGTAGTGAAGAGAAGACTTTACTTGCAAATACTCAACCATGTTTGTAATTTTCTCATGTTACAAACTTCACGTTTATGAGTATAGCTGTCTGAAAAATTATTTCCTGTTCCATCTAATCGTAGCACTTCTCCTGTCATATACAACTTAAATAGGTACATTGTCTGCCTGTCGCTTTGTTTCTTTTTTTTTTTCACACTATAAAAATCAAACATTACAGTCATTCCACATGTCCACTTGTTTTCATACATTATTAAAGCATTATCCCGGTTATATGTTATTACATTGTTTAGGGTTACTGTATATTGTTCAACGCAAAAAAGGAGGACAATTTTCAATTTTTGGTCATGAAAGGGAGGAAACTATGATGAAAAAAAATAGAACATGTTTATTTTACTTAGTAAATTACAGGGGAATTTATTTTTTACATATCGAACAATAAGTTCATCAAATCAATTTGATTTTGTGTTTATTGATATAAAAAGATGATAAAAATCTTCGTTAACAAAGACGGATTACTTTTTAAATACACATAAAAACACACTGGTGCCCTCTGCATTGTGCCAGAAAGAAACCAGAAAAAGTGTGATAAAAGGCATAAACCCAACCCTGACAGGGGAGGAAGTGCTAAACAATCTGTCCAAAATGAACCCAGATTTAAAGCTGGTGCACGTTGAACGTATAAAAGTGAAAGGGAGTATAGTAACCCCAGTGATAGTGATTACAACAGAAGGTAGGGAACCCCCCAAGACGGTAATATTTGGGAAAGCACAAAAAACACAGAAGCCTTCATTCCACCAGTGCTGCAGTGCTCCAACTGCATGAAGTTTGGCCATGGCCGACAAAGTTGCAGGGGGAAGGCAGTATGTAGGTTTTGTGCGGGAGCACACCCTTTCACACAATGCGAAAAGGCAAAGTCAGATACTGACTATAAAAAGGAAAATGCAAACAGAAAATGCATTAATTGCCAAGGAAACCATAGCGCCAGATTCCAGGGCTGCCCAGTTTATCAGCAGACCAAAAAAGCACTGAAGGAAGCTATAACAACCCAAACCCCTTTCAAAACTGTCATTAAAGAATTAAAGGAAAACGATACCTATACGAGCACTAAAGTTATAACAATAATTAAGAGTGTGCAAGAAGATGTCAAAATACTTAAAACACAGAGGGTAAAAGAAAGTAAGAACAAGTTAGAAAATAATAAAATAGTACCAAAAAACCAGTCAGATGATTCAACTACATCCTCGAACGACACAAGTGCACTGAAAAGTGCAGAGGCAGTGCTTCAAGAAGTGAAAGCCATACAGCACCAAATTTCCCAGGATATAGCTAAACTGACTGTACTGAAAGAAGAAAATGAAATGATACTAGTCAAACTGTCCGAACAAAAAGAAGAAAGTGAAATAATACTAAAAAGAATGGAAAGTGAAAAACAGGAGATTAACATAGGAAGAGAAGGGAATGTAGCATCGGATGAAAATAGGAAAGTGGTCAAAAAGAACAAAAGGCAACAGGAAAACAAAAACAACCTAGAAGAAACTATCAAAGAAACTATCAAAAAAACATTTTGAGGCACATTTACCACACTTAGCGGAAGAAGTTAGGGATATAATGACAAGTATAAATAGGGATTTTCTTGAGAATTTGATAGATAGTGAGTCCACAAGTACAGGAAATGCAGAATAAGAGCAAATTTGATAGCTACCAAAATAAAAGGTACACTAGATGATGTTAAAATTCAATTTAGAAAGATTTAGAATTATTCAGTGGAATTGTAGGGGTATTAAAAAAAATTTTGCACCCCTACTATCAGAGACTGGAGGAAATACTGATATATATGCTCTTCAAGAGACCCATTTAAACCCAAATAATAGATATAGTTGTAAGGGCTTTAAGATACTTATACACGATAGGAAAGAAGGTAGAGGAGGAGGTGTCGCAGTATTAGTTAGCGAAAAATTTAAAATCATAGACTGGGAAGTATTTAATACAACCAATATAGAAGGTATCCAGGTTACTATAGCAGCTGAACCAAACAATCTAACAATTCTAAATGTATATGCTAAAGATGGCATAATTAAAGATGAAGAAATACTAGCCATAAGCACCAGACTAGGCCCCAAAACAATCATAGTAGGCGATTTTAATTCCCATCATTGTGCTTGGGGTGGACAACATGCAGATAATGCAGGAAAATGCCTACTTGACTTCATAGAAAACAATGAACTACTAATACTAAATGATGGATCTGCAACAAGAATTAATCCACAAGCTAATAGGGCAGACTCAGCAATAGACATAAGTATAGCAACTAACAACCTAGCGAATGTAAATTTGGAAGTGTTACAAGACACAAACTCAGATCATCTGCCCATTGTAATAACCATGCATGAAAATGTCATTCCAAACCCAGAACCAGAGAAACCTACCTTCAACTATAAAAAAGCAAACTGGGAAGCTTTCCAATCAGAGCTGGAGGTGATGGAATATAAAGACATGGAATCAGATGATACTGACTTGTGGGCAGAAACACTGACCAATGAAATTCTGAAAATAGCAATAAAGTATATACCAAATAAAAATATGCCACAACACCTTAAACCAATAAATAACATTAATAAGAAAAGAGAAACTCAATGGAATAAAGAACCAGTTGCCTGGTGGAATAAAAGCTGTGCAGAAATTCATGAGAGAAGAAAAAGGGCCTTACAAAAATATAGAAATAACAGAACAGAAGAAAACTATGATAAGTTTATACTTATTAGGAATGAATCTAACAGAATAATATTCAAAGCCAAAGAAACTAACTGGAAGGAGTTTTGTCAGTCACTTAAACCTAGCACTCAAATTAGAGAAGTATGGAAAAAGCTTAAGGCAATCAAAGGGAACAATAAGAAAACAATAATGCCAACAATCAAACTACCAAAGAGAGCAGAAACAGATAAAGAAAAAGCTAATGCCCTTGCCGAGTATTTCTATAAAGTCAGTGCAAAAAGTAGCCTTGGACAGGAAGAAAATGAGAGAAGAGAAAGACTTATGATACAGTTTTTAAAAGAACTACCAGACCAGATAGATGAAACAAACTATTTAGATGCTGATATAACAGAGGAAGAAGTAACTAATGCAATAAAAGATAAATCTAATACTGCCTCAGGGCAAGATATACTTAGTTATGAAATCCTTAAGAAAGTACCCAAAAGAACTATAAACATAATAACTTCACTTTATAACAAAATCTGGAACTTAGGAAAGATACCAAAAGCATGGAAAGTAGCTATGATAGTACCCATTCTAAAACCCAATAAGGAAGCCCATGATGTAAGTTCATATAGGCCTATCTCCTTAACATCACAACTAGGTAAAATACTGGAAACTGTTGTGAATACAAGAGTTAAATTCTACCTAGAAAAAAAACCAGTTATATAGCCCAAACCAGTCAGGGTTTAGAGCAGACAGAAGTACAGTAGACCAGCTTGTAAGATTAGAACATGATGTAAAGCTAGGGTTCAAGAGGAAAGAGAAAACAGTGGCAGTCTTTCTAGATGTAGCTAGAGCATATGATGAATGCTGGCGAGATGGAGCTCTTTACAAAATGAAAAAGATTGGCATTACTGGTAAAACCTATAGGTATCTAGAAAACTTTTTACAGGACAGGTATTTTGCTGTACAGGTGAATAATGATAGGTCAGAAATATATGAACAACAGAATGGGATTCCTCAAGGATCAGTGATCTCTCCTTCAATTTTCACTATAGCTGTAAATGATTTAGCAGATGAATTTAATGACATAAAGAATGCAGTATCACAATTTGCAGATGACTGTGCCATTTGGCGATCTGGAAAAAACTTGGACCATGTTTACAAAAAAACTTCAAAATCAAATAGACAAAGTTTCAGAGTGGATGAAAAGTTGGGGCTTCCAAATTAATGTAAACAAAACAGTAGGTATGATTTTCAGCAAAGGAAATTTTAAAAAAAAAATAACAAAATCAATATAACCATTAAAGGACAGAAAATATGTACCTCCTCAACAACAAGATTTCTGGGCATAACTTTAGATAAACAACTAAATTATAATAAACATATAGACAATTTGGTAGAAAGCTGTAGGGGACCCCTAAATATACTAAGGATTGTAAAAGGTAATGGATGGGGGGCCAGCAATAAAATAATGCTTATGTTCTACAAATCCTTCATCAGGGGGAAACTGGATTATGCCAGCATAGTCTATGACTCAGCTGCAGCTTCTAACAAAGCAAAACTGGACAGGATTCAAAATGCAGCCATGAGAACCATTACAGGTGCATTTATATCGACACCAGTAGAAGCTCTAGAAGTAGCTCTCGGCATACCTCCCCTTGGTCTAAGACGGAAAGAACTGAGATTAAATTATTGGAGTAAAGTAGCACAAGAAGTGACCCACCCAGCACATAAAGCATTTGTCAAAAACCAACCAAGTGTATGGGACGTCCCCTTAAATAAAGATAGATATCCAACAGGGTGGAGAACTATAGAAGACCTAATGCAGTTTAAAGAACTATCAAACACAATTGAAAAAAGTAATAAATACAGAAGCAAAATACCACCATGGGAACTAAAAACACCAATCATAGACTACTCACTTACTGAAAAGATCAAACAAAACATAGAAGATAAGGAAGCCAAAATGATAAGTAGAAAGTTCATAGAGCAACTAACTAAACAAAGTCTGGCCGTCTACACTGATGGATCCAAGGGTGATATTGGGCAACTAGGTGCTGGAGTTGTAATACCACAATGGGGAATAAAAAAGAGCTACAGTGTAACGGAAGGGGCATCGATTTTTACTGCAGAGATGGTAGCAATTCTTAAAAGTCTAGAAATAATCGAAGATAACCCACCAGAAGCTGTTACAATATTTACAGACTCACTATCATCACTACAAGATCACTAGAGAACAGAGGATGTAGTGTGAGGCTAGTGTGGGTTCCAGCACACATAGGTATAGCTGGCAACGAGTTGGCAGACCAGAACGCCAAGAAGGGAAGAACAAGTAAAAACAATATAAAAGCAGGACTGGGGAGGTCAGAGATCAAGAGCCAAGTGAAGGAAACTATAAACGAGGAATGGAAGACAACATGGAAGGAAAGTAGAAAAGGCAGACACATGTTCAAACTGCTGAAAGAACCAACGAGGACATGCCAGGTCAGAGAAGAATTAAAGATACCATCGAACAAAAAACTGTGGCGTCTCCGACTCGGTGCAGCATACTTCATGGTAGAAGAACCACACTGCCAAGAATGTCAGGAAGAGAATGACATAGACCACTACCTGATCCACTGTAAAAAGTATGAACAACAAAGGCTTGAATTAAAAACTTACTACAGAAATCACAATATAGACTTAACAGGTGATAAGGTTTTAAGTATAGATGCCCCAAGAGATGCCCAATCAACACTTAACAGATATATACATAAAACAAAGGAAAAAATATAAGGTTAGAACTTCAGGAAAATCATCCAACTAAATAGAAATTAAGCAGCAAGAACTAACAAAGCATTAACAAAAAATAACTACTCATAGGACAAGGAAAGACAAGGTATTAAAAAAAAAGGACAACAACTCAAAAAGAACAAATACTAATACAAATTAAAACCAAGTGTAAAGGACAATAGTTATCTAGAAACAATACAAAAGAGAAAATAAAATTGACAAATACTAATATAAATAAAAATCAGCAACTGCAAAAGACAACAGTTATTTAAATTGAATACAAAATTAGTAAATTAAATGACACTAAATACCCCAATTATAACCAACTTTCAGGTTGAACAGGGTAGACCAAGATGGAACGAGAAGAGGCAACAATGATCAGATGTTCAGTGCCCGATCTCCACCCATCAACTCATCAAAACAACAACAACATTCTCTGAGGAAGCCAAAATTTACAAGTGTTTCAGTTAGATCGTTTGACATTGTTTCTGGTGCCCTATTTGGTGTATTGTGCGCTTTAATTTATTTAAATGGTTATATAACTGGAACCACCAGGCCTTTACACCCCTCCACTTTAATATTATTCTTGTTCAGAGTTTCTTCTGGATTTTTTTTTTCACATATAAGCACAATTGTGATTATCCCTATTGACAATGATTTGACAAATGTGATGCCACTTTCTCATATCCGCAGTTGTTCATATTATTTGGAATTGAAAACAATGCATATATCCTAATTATAACCCATCAGAGGTTGAACGGGATATTTTTCTTCATTAATTTATAAATAAATATTATTTGAATGGTAAACCACCAACTTTCAAGTGTAAATATAGAATGATCATTTCAAACATTTTTCCCAAGCTGTGTCATATCAGTAGTAACTCCATAATAAGCAACACTTTTTTTCTTAGTCTTTTAAGTCTCCCATTTATTACGTGGGGTACCGCCAGAGTGAAGACAAAACGTCCAATCACTGGAAATGCGGACAAAACAGGGAATTCACAAAAATGTGTGCGGACAGTAATTTTTACTCCCAAATTGAGGACGTGTCCGCATAAATGAGGACGTATGGTGACCCTAACATTGTGTGTTTATTTATTTATTTTTTCAAATTCAAGGTAGAACATTTTAATTGTTTGTGGACAGCCAACTTCCGGTTGGTGTGTTGTTTGTGTGTAATAGTTCTTGTTTTGACGTGTAGTTTAATTTTCACATTTTACGATCTTTAATGGTATGATCATGGAGGAGAAATCAAACATGAGGTATGTGGATACAAGTACTGCTTCTGTGAAAATGACAAGTGGCGTCCCGTTTACTGGAAGCCC
This sequence comes from Oreohelix idahoensis, assembly GCA_024509875.1. Classification (NCBI taxonomy): domain Eukaryota; kingdom Metazoa; phylum Mollusca; class Gastropoda; order Stylommatophora; family Oreohelicidae; genus Oreohelix; species Oreohelix idahoensis. The sequence goes on from JAMPIV010006028.1 coordinate 47,145, forward strand.
AATGTCAGACTCGTCGATCGAAGATGAATGTGAAAATCATCAAGAGCCATATCGTTCACGTCAAATGTCGATGTCCAAGAATATTGATAGTGGCAGCAGCAGGAATAAAGAGAACGTTGAAACTCTAGACAGAAAAGGACATATCCCAGGTCAGCTTCAGCATATACAGAGAAATGAACAGCAAGTCAAACATGTTTCTATAAAGTGCCTTTCAGAAATAACGGACCCAGGGATATCGTCATCAAGAGATACGAAAGTAGGTCATATGAACACTAACCACCAAGGCAGTTCAAACTCTTCCACACACGGATTGCACATACGTTCAGATAACAATAGAAATGGAACTAGTTTAAATGCTTTAAACTCAAAGCAAATAATGCCACAAAGATCTGACTGTGACATGAAGGATAAAACACCACACACAGTCTTGGTCAAATCACAGTCAGCAACAAGTTTAAAAGGCCGTGATTATATTCAAGATGACATTGATTCCATTAAAAGAATAAAGGGAAAACAAACAGGCCGATCCTCGTCTTCCAAACCAGTTAAATCATCAACCAAATCTTCATTGCGTTCTCGAGAACAACATCAACCATCACGATTATCTCAGTCTCTGGAAAATTCACAGGTAGATCATTTATAGTTCATGGTTGAAATGAAGAACAGTGGGCCGCGTGTTCAATTTGACCTCACAAACAAAGATTCAGACACAGTAATAAGGGTTAGGTTTAGGAATCCTAAACCTTAACCTTAATCAAAACTCTAACGATGTCGGTGTGTTATTTGTATGACATCAAAGAACATGACCCACTATTTTCATTTCAACCATAGTTTATTTCTTCATAGGTCATCAATTTAATTCACTTAGACGCTATTCAGCAGTTTATTTCTTGTGTGTTCATAACATCTGTTGAAGGCTATCTTAAGGCACCACATAAGCATTAATTAGGTTCTTTCTGGATATAAACAACTGTTTAGGTTAGGTTGCCATTGTGTGATTCATGCCACTTTATTTTGGACAATCACTGTATTGAACGTCCGATTGGTAGAGTGATGGCCTCATGGCAAATGTGCCAGGTTTGAAAAACGGTGATGTCACGCACCAGTCTACTCAGCTGAAAAGTAGTAATGACTCTGCTCTTGAGTTAGGGAAGGAAAAGGCAGCGAGGATGGGAACTGGCCACCCCATCTCTCGAAACTAAATAGTATAGTGAAGTCTTTAGTGCTTCACTCCTCTACATCAGTATTTGCTATGGGACTACCTTTAATTTTTACACTCTAATTTTGTCACACTTTGTGTTAGGCAGCCATTTTCTGATTCATGTCACACTTTGTTATTCTTCAAATATTATGTCTCCGGGCAAAAGTGATCATGTCTCTTCACATCTTCCTGTCCTCACTGCTGTTTGTCATTTATGTTATTGACATATTCTCATATATAACATATAAGGAAGGGAAACCCGAGGCCTGTAAACAGTAAATAAATATTATGCAAACATAAAGGTATGTTTTCAGGCACTCGTAAGAAATAAAGAAGTAGAACACTAGACAACAGAAAAACAACATGTTGTTTTTCTGTTGTCTAGTGTTCTACTTCTTTATTTCTTACGAGTGCCTGAAAACATACCTTTATGTTTGTATAATATTTATTTACATATTCTCATACCATATTGTTAAACTTTCCATCATCTATATGTATTTTCCTTCAATCTTTCCTGTTGTCACAATGTCTTCCAGCTTTCTTCCTCTCATAACACGTCCAAAGAAAGTGTATTGCTTCATTCTAATTATGAGGAATAAGCTTCCTTCATGCACTGGCCTCTTTCAGAACATTCTTATTACACTTCTTAAGCTGCCCATGGTATTCTTAACATTATTATGTAAAAGCAGCTTGGCCATGTCCACCACATGGAAGATGGTCGCATCCTGAAAGATATCTTCTACAGACAACTGGCAGATGGCAAAAGAACAGTTGGCCGACCGAATCTGAGATTCAAAGATGTGTGCAAGAGAGACATGAGGGCACTGGACATAAATCCAGCAACCTGAGAAGATGAAGCTGCCAATTGCACCAAGTGGCGATGCTATCTGCTATCAGATTGGGCGAAAAGAAGCTCACACAACAAAGAGAAGAGAGGAGAAAACGTCGAACCAGGAAATTAATCATCTGAGGGCTGTCACCTCAGGGGCACATTCCCATAGTCAGTTATGACTGAAGGGGGCTATTATATTAAATATTATTATACGTAAAAGCACATCTCTGGTGCCCTCAGGGATTTTGATTAAGGTTTACCAGTTGTCCTTGACTTATTTTCTTGTGCCAGGATTGACTTTATATAACACTGAAAAATTCTTCCATTGACAAAGATGTTTCATAGCCATACAGTAGGATTTTGACACTTGAATTGAAAATTCTGATCTCTATTGAACTTAATTTCTTTTGATCTCCATATATTTCCCAATGCAGGGAAAACTCCTGTAGCCTTTAATATTCTTCGTTTCATACCCTTGTCTGTCCCTCCAACAGTATGTATATTTATATATGCTTATGGAATAGAAAATATGTTTCTGTCCCACAGGATAGTGTTTTGAGACAGTGGGAAAACAGTATGGTTGTATCAAGCTCTATGAGTGTGATATCAAATGTGGGTCACAGAGATAAGCTGAAGTCCAGTAGAATGAACCCTTTCAACAATGACTTGCTGATTGATGAAGATCACTTCTCCGACACATATGAGAATTATTTCCGAGCTGATAGACGTTCCATAGGCAGCACCAAGTCTTGTAAGTTTTCATGTCAGTGCTTAATGCGTCCATCATTTGATGACAAAGACGGGGTTTTCATTGCAAATTTGTGTTTATAGGTCTTTTAAACAAATAAAGAGGGGAAACCCGAAGCGTGTAAACAGTAAATAAATAAATATTATACACAAAAAGGTATGTTTCAGGCGCTTGTGAGAAATAAAGAAGCACCGTGGTGCCTAGCTGACAGGGAGGATAGTGTGATTCACTTCTGTAGCTTGGCGTGGGGTGCCATTCGGAAGGTCATGGGTTCGATTCTCCAGTAAGCCACTCACTTCTGTTGTTTTTCTGTTGTCTAGTTTTCTTCTTCTTTATTTCTCACGAGCGCTGGAAACATACCTTTATATGTATAATATTTATTTATTTAGTGTATAGGTCTGCAGCGTATGGTAACAGTTTTCTTTCTATCTTCTTGTCTAAGTATTTTGCGTCTTTCTGGTCTTGTAAGTTTGCATGTCAACACTTAATACATATGACAAGGTGGGGTTGTCAAGCAGGTTGTTATAGGCAGTGTAGTCCACTTGAGTGGAACTCACTTAAATCAAATTTCTCTTAAATAGAAGTTATTCTGAATGTCCCGGCCAAATGTCTTCTTTGGCTTTGTTAAAAAACTCTGGTTAAGTCAGATTCTGATAACTATAATGTTTGGATAAATTGAAGTAATTTTTATGTCCAATCTCAAATTTGAACTCACATAAGTAGAAGCTCTTTCTTCATTGCCTAAGTTACAGTACTATGTAGCAGTACATAATTTTTTTTCATGAACAGGCGATAACCGGTTAATAAACGTCCAAGCTTCCGTCAGTAGATTACAAAGCTAACATTCATTAAACCAGCAAGCACGTAATCGTCAGTGTGACTGAGCGAACACTGGTTCAGCTCAGTTTGTGAGGAAAGGGTGTGTGTTAAACTCTGACAGCAACGGGACTACATGTTAGAGATCTGAAGATACAAACAAAGAGTGAAACCTGAGGCATGTGAATAGGAAATAATAAACATAAACCAGTATTTGGCAGGCACTCGTAAGAAAGAAGGAAGGAAAACACTAGACAACAGAAACTCCTAGGTCAGGAGAAGTAATACATATGACAAGGTGGGACATTCAGAAGGACTTCTATTTAAGGGAAATTTGATTTAAGTGAGTTCCACTTAAGTGGACTACACTGCCTATAACAACCTGCTTGACAACCCCACCTTGTCATATGTATTCAGGAGAAGTAACTCTCACATCAGCTTACTTGTACTGCAATAGTTTTCGCTCTAGGAATACTTGTTTCTGAATGGTTAAAATAACTGCTTCATGCTTTATCTTTTATTTTGGTGTAAAATTCCATAACGCCGCAGGCGACCTTTGTCTTTACTGACTGTGTGTGGTGAGCCACTCTGAGTGGCAACCTCCCAGTACCAAAGACTGCTGTGCCCGTTTCAGATTTCCTCCTTTCCTCAGACCTGCTCCTTTCCTCAGACCTACGGGTCCTGAGAGTTCCTCTATAAATGCCTTTGTGCAGATGAGGAAGGACATCCCTCGAAACCTTCGGGTATATGAGGCTCTGTCCATTTTGGCTGGAATGACGTCTCGATGGTTCGGAGGTTTTATAGCGAATATGAGTACACATGAGGGCAAGTTCGGGCACAACGGGCTAATCACCTGTTTGCCAAGTCACTTCGATTACATGTCCTGCCCATGGGCCTTGTGCACTTGGGTCCCCTCTACACCTCGTTTCACGGGGTAGAAGAGGTTCCGATTATGAGATGAGATGAGATGTAAAATTCCATAACAAAATTTGGATGAGCAGAATTTAGGATAAGTATAAATATTTTAGATGGTCCCTGTGACTTCTAATTATCCGAACTGCACTGTACGTAGATAAGTCACGTGGGATCAATCCCCATGGTAAAAGAGGTAGAAGGAGACCAAGGAACACATGGAGATGAGAACTGGAGACAGACATGAAAGGGGTGAAGAAAGACCTTGAACTGATGGCACGGGATAAAGCAGAGCTTTTGCATGGGGATTGTTGAATGCCTATGCTCTTTGGGAGTTGAAAGATGAAGAAGTAGTCGTGTGTTATCACTGTTGTTACCTCTCTCTTTCTGTCTAAGTGTATGTCTGCCAAGTACACATGTTCTTTTTGTCTTAACAAATAAAGGTATAGGTAGTCCTTTAGCAGATACTGCCATGGGGGAGTGAAGTGTTAGAGATGTAATTATAGTAGATCCAGCTTTCTGAGGTGAGGTGACCAGTTCCCTTGCTGCCTTGCCTTCTGTAACTCAAGAGCAGAGTGAGGGACCCATTCACGTGTGGGTAAATGAAGCATGACACTACCGGATTTTGATCCAGGAAGCCGATAACTTTGCTGACAAAAGCCAGCACTCTCACTGCTTAGCCAGTCGAACACTCTGTAACAAATACTACTTGCTACTTAGTCGTTCCTCTTGTACCATGAGGTATAGAGGTTTGGAAGAGAGAGCGCCATTTTATCCTATCGGCTGTCTTCCTCCTGGCCTGGTTCCAGTCTAGTCCTCAGTCCTTCAGAGATTGTCTAATTTTGTCCTCCCAGTGGACTCTGGGTCGTCCTGGAGGTCTGGATCCCAACAAATACTTAATGCTAAATTTTCTCTATGTGGCCTCACGATTCACTCTTGTTTTCATTTTTCTAGCAGTGCCACCACATCTTACCTATTGTAACTTTAATTTTTTTTTCTTTTTTTTAAAAAAATGCTCATGAGGGTCTATTTGTTTTGGCTCATTCGTAAAATCTGGCATAATTCATAAGTAACGTACAAAATTGTTCGTTGCCATTTTTAAATTACTTATGTCACCAACAAAAGTTCACTCTATTCTTGTCTCTTTGTCAGTGAATATTCTGACCCTTACATTCCATCCATTTGCTAAAGATAACCCACATTTATTATCTGTATGTAAATAGAACATAGAAGATAAAAGTCAGATGATAGCGAAACAAAAACAACAAGATGTATCAGCAAAATGTCTTCATCAGCAGTCGTCTTAAAATTCGGCTTAACTACACTCATTTATCTCTTTGTTCTGGGAGCCGCGCTGGTGTAATGGCTTCGGCGTTGTACTGGCGACCAGGTGTTCATGGTTCAAACCCGGGAGTCGGCGTTTGAAGAAATGTTTACGGCCGGAAATTTGACTGAATAACCTGAACGGCTCCTGTGATAAACCCTCTGTGGATGGGAAGGAGCGAAGCTCCTGACCGGGTTGGAAGGAAAGTCCTCAGGTTCCCCAGCCTCGCAATGACATGTCATTGGGCCGAAGGGCTGAAAGCCCAAGTGCTGCTGGTTAAGGAAAAAAAAAAAAAAAAAAAAAAAAAGCTCTTTGTTCTTGATAATTTTAGTACACAAAGTATTATGCCATTTGTTTTGGGAATTTAAAACTGTGTGAACTGTCAATTCACATAGTAAGCAATTGATATATTAGTTTCATCTATTAACACCATCAGACCATCAAAGGTCTTTTATATTTGGATATGCGCCCTAATATAACCGAGTAAGTTGAACGGGACGGTCTAGCTAAAACGAGGCAAAATTTTATTTAAAGAAAACAAGCTAGTGATTTTTTTAAAGTGATCTTTTAAATGTTTTCATTGGGAGCCACGCTAGTGTAGTGGTTACCACACTGCGCTGGCGACCGGGTGACCCAGGATCAAACCTGGGTGAGGACATTTGAAGATTTTTCGCCGACCGGGATTTGGGCTGGATTAACTCGAGCCCTGGCGAGATCATTTGAAGAAGTGTCGTCGACCAGGTAATGGCAGCTCCTGAGCCGACCCAGCTCTAACGGGTACCTCCGAAATCGGCGAGTATCTGCCTGAATGGCGAGGGACTCCTGTCTCTGTACAAGAAAAAAGGGATACTCACGTAAAATCAGTCTCAGGTTAGACATACTAACCTGAGATTTTGCCTCGAGTAATAGTGGGCGTACGGAAAAAAAAAAACAGTTTTCATTTAAAGAAAAAGTTTGGTGTATGTATTTATTTATAGAAGTAGACTAATTATTTAACCTTTTTTTTATTATTCTCGGTCCAATATGAACAACCAGCAACAGTAAGATCTGGAAAGAATTACTCACCATGACAAGAGGTGTGAGGCAAGGTTGCGTATTGTCCCCCTGCCTATTTAATATCTACACAGAAAAAATGTTCAAACAGATATGAGAAATGCCAGGACTGAACCTCAGTGGAAGATCAGTAAACAACCTTAAATATTTACAGATAATGCAGCTTTGTTAGCTAACGGCGAACAGGAGTTACAAGAAGTAGTGAAGCAAATAAATAGCAGAAGTCAGGAATATAATTGGACAGTAGCATTGAGAAAACAAAAACTATGGTACAGTAAGGTCTTGGGTTACAAACAAGTTCCATTCTCAACAGCGTCCACAACTGAATGTTGTACGTTACTCGGAATTTGTACGTTCAGTAAATGTTTGTAAGTGTCAGCATCTGCAAAATAATGGTTAATTAATTTTCCTGAAAATGGCTAAAGATTATTAATAATAACTGAGTAGATAAATACAGTAAATAGCCACATTTTAAAAAAATGTAATAAAAATGAAAATATCATTGTATCACTACCATATGCATAAATACTGGAAGTTTTTCTAAATGATAATGACACAAATAGAGTTGGAAAAGTTGCTACTTTAAAAAAAATATATTATTTCTGTCTGAGGTTCCTTCTTTTTCTTGCATTCTGTATTTTTCAGCTTTATAATTACTTTAATTATCGTCATTTTGTGGTCTGTGGTCTTTATTCTTCTTCTTCTTCTTCTTTGATCCTTAGCCGCCGACCGTCAAAGCAGTCAGTGGCCATTACGCCTGGTGGCATCTTGTAGGGCAACAACAAATTGATTCCACTTTGCTCGGTCGGCGGCCATCCTTCGTACAGTGCCCCAACTCTGGTTCATTCTTTGCATCTCAGTTTCCACAGTCCTCCGCCAAGTGGTTTTTGGTCGGCCTCTCTTTCGTTTTCCTTCAGGGGTCCATAGCATAGCTGTTCTTGTGATGGCATCGGGGTTTCTTCTGAGGACATGGCCAACCCAGCTCCAGCGTCTGCCAGCTATGATGGTGTGCATGTCCTCTTGCTTGCTCCGAGTAAGCAGATCTTGGTTGGTGATGATATTCAGCCAAAAGATTCGGAGAATTTTTCTTAGGCATGTTGTGTGAAAAGAGGACAATTTTGACATGTCCTTCTCTGTAACTCTCCAGCTCTCCACGCCATAGAGAAGCACAGAAAGCACACAGCTCTGATATAATCCTAATTTTGTGCTTGTGCTGTACTGAGAGGACTTCCAGATGTTGTTTAGACTAAAAAAGGCTGTTCTTGCTTTGTTCATTCTGTTGTTGATGTCTTTGCTTGCTCCGCCGTCTGGTGTTACTATGCATCCTAGGTATGTGAAGGCATCTGTCTGTTCCAGTTGCTGATTCCTTACTGATATGGGCTCAGGGTTGCTCACATTGAGCGTCATGACCTCTGTCTTCTTTAGGTTGATATTCAAGCCCACCTGCTGGCTATACTTATTAAGTCTATCCGTTTTTTCCTGGATGTGTTGATGTGAATGTGCTAGCAGTGCAATGTCATCTGCATATTCCAGATCTTCCAATGTAGAAAATGTAGTCCATCTTATTCCTCTTGGATTGCCCTCTGTTGTCTGGCGCATCATCATGATAACTTAAATGCAGAGTTATTTAAGACAGACCCAGAGCTAGCAGCAGAACTATTAGAACCACTATTTGCACAAGTCTGGAAAACAGGGACAACACCAACAGAGTGGAAAAAAGGAATAATTATCAAATTGCCCAAGAAGGGAGATCTTGCAGACTGCAGTAATTGGAGAGGAATAACTCTTCTCTCAGTTTCCAGCAAAATACTAGGCAGGATAATTATACAGAGAATCTCAAAAGCAGTAGACCACAAACTGAGGAAAGAACAAGCAGGATTTAGAAAGAACAGAAGATGTGTAGATCATATATTTACCCTCAGGAACATTATAGAGCAGTGCTCAGAATGGCAAAGACAGTTATACATTAATTTCATTGATTTTGAAAAGGCTTTTGACAGTATACATAGGGACAGTTTATGGAAAATACTGAGGGCTTATGGAATTCCAAGCTGCATAGTGTCAATCATAAAAAGCCTTTATGCCAACTTTACGTGCAGCATTGGGCAGAGCAACCTAACCTTTGAAGTGAAGACAGGAGTACGACAGGGATGCCCCTTATCAACCACTCTATTTTTAACAGTCATAGACTGTGGTCTTTATGCAGCTTTATAATTACTTTAATCCGGTATATATCATCGTAATTGTGACACTATTCCAAAACCTGTTTTTGATCGTGAAAAAATCTGTCCATATTCTTTTTATATCTCCTAGTATTTTCAATGTGTATAGTTTCCTTGAATCTTGTTTTAAAAATATGTTGTATTTAACCAGCTGATTGTATTTTCTTCACAGAATTGTGTTAAGTATGTCTCCAGTGTTGTTTATCATTGCCCTACTATCATCTGATATCTTCCTTTTCCAATTTTTGCACGCATGTCTCCCATAACTTATCAGCACATCTGTAGGTTTTAATTGTTTAAATGTGTGTTTTAACATTTCATAGTATTACTCTGTTTCTTCTTCACTTTGTTCTTTGGTAGGTGCATATATTTGTAAAATTGCTATGTCAAATGATTACGTTACGCTCTCATTTTCAGTAACATCATTTTATCACTATGTGTCCAGTATCCACATACATGTTTGTCTAGCTCTTTATTGATAGGTATCCCAACTCATCATTCATGTTTTACGAGTATATTGTTTTTCTCATGTTATCTGTCGATCTTACCTCTGCAACTCCCAGTTATCAAGTTTCTTATTACATACATCTAAGATTTAGTTATCTAATTTCTCTATCCCATTGAATGTTTTGACATTCCATGTGTCTATTTTTAGGTTCCTTCTTCCAGTTTTTAGATGGTCTTTCTCATAAAGCTTCCGATCAACACCAGTGAAGAAGCATTTGTCTTTATGGACCTCCTTTTCACTAGGGGTGTTACCTCTTCTCTGTTGATTCCTCCAGGGGACCAGGATTTATCTGCATAACTGTTTCAACTTAACTGAGGAAGCATTCATCATTCCATCATTATGGACTTCCTCACTTATTAGAGGAGGTACAGGGAATATATTTGATGGACATGGCATCCCCCCCCCCCTCCCACCCCCCGATCTCAACTGTAGTGAGATCGGATGCATAGCCTTCTCAGATAAGGGCTAAAAATAGGAGACCCCGTGTGCAAATTGTGCACGTTAAAAATCCATCAGTTGCTGGAAATCCTAAAGCAGAGGTTTTCAAACTCTGCGTCGTGGCTCCCAGGGGCGTCACGGCCCTCGGCTAAAGGCATCGCGGTGGCTTGGGAAAAGGGTTGGGCTCGATATTATGAGCCAAGGTCCATCAATAAATATAGATCTTCATAGGACGACATGTTTGCGCCGAGGTATTATTACATGTACCAATACGTGTCATTAGGTACTAGAAGTTATTGACAAATGCACCATAAAACTCCAGAGCAGGTCTATGTTACGAACAGCTGATCACTAATAAAAATATGCACATTCAGAAGTCATTAATATCTTTTTGGGTACAATTGCTTATATATAATATATAGTATAGCGAGGAGCCGCGGTGATTTATGCACAGGTCAAGGGAGCTGCGGACCAAAAAAGTTTGAAAACCTGTCCTAAAGAGTAGGCCACATGGCCACTGCCATGGCAAAATTTAAAAATTAGGAAACCTACCCACCACAGAAATATTTATAGAATGTGTGGTTCCTGTATACACACATCAGGATTCTTGCAGGTGCTAATGAGTTTGTGCACTGTGCTGAGATCCTCGTGTGATCTAATGGAGGAGACTGGAGCACTGATGGATTGGTCCACGTGCAATGAAGATGGTCATTCAACCAAATCAAAACCAACCCCATTTTGAGTTTTGTCATACTTCTAGAGGAGGTAACCTCTTCACAGGGAACCAGGAGTTTTATGCATAACTGTTTCTGTCTTTTTGCTTTTGATTGGTTGCTTTCTTCAGGATGTGTAAATGGTGAGGTCCCTGTCTCTAGCAGGGTGGCTTGCTGTTATCTTTTCCAATGCCAGGTAAACACGTGTAGTGTGCCACACACTTTGCTGCTCTGCTTCGCAGGCTGCTGCTATGTTGTGCATAATTTTATATAACTGTTTTTGTTGTAAATTAAACCTATGCAGTTAAACAAAATCCTTCAGTTATATCTGAAAATGCCATTTACCAGCAGCTTCTCCCCTAATAAAATCCTTATCTTGGTTCTGAGAGCTGTGTTATATTTTCTTGCAGCATCAGTATCACAAGGAGCAGATTGGTGGCACGACCAGTCCGACATTTCCTTTGCAGAACTTGGACTGTCAGAGGACCACTTCTCTCACCCCCAGGTAAGTTGCATATTCATTCATTAATCATGTTTATTTTAATCTTAGATCATTTGTTCCATCATAGATTATTGTTCTTTCGGTCATTGATCCTGTATTTATACTGCCATAGATAATTCATTCAGCAATAAGTCCTTTATGATTTCTGCGGTAAATAACTCATTCAGTCTCAAATCAGTAAGTCAAAGGTATTCACTTAGACTTCTTTCTTTCTTTTTTCTTTTTTCGGCTTCCTAAGAAGAAGGCTTTGGCTACATGTAGTTCCCAGTGGTCACTGACGAGACTAAGAAATACACCTAGGCAGCAGAAGTGGAAAATATTCTTCAAATGGTAAAAATGAAAAGTACAGATACAAAAAATATTCTCATTTGGTGGAAGTGAAAAATACTTGAATCAAACATTAGGAATATTTTCAGACTATAACTAATAAAAATGTACATAGACTGCAGGAGTGGCAAATATTCTCACTGTAAATATGAAAAATACATCTAGGCAGCAAGAATGGAAAATGTTCTCAGACTGTAAATATGAAAATTACATCTAGGCAGCAAGAATGGAAAATGTTCTCAGACTGTAAATATGAAAATTACATCTAGGCAGCAAGAATGGAAAATGTTCTCAGACTGTAAATATGAAAAATACACGTAGACAGCAAGAATGATAAATATCCTCAGACTGTAAATATGAAAAATACACGTAGACAGCATGAATGAAAAATGTTCTCAGACTGTAAATATGAAAAATGCAGCAAGAATGGAAAATGGACTGAAAGCGTGAAAAAAACATTTAGGCTACAGGTAACAAAATATTATCAGACAGTAAGAATAACTAATACATGTAGACAGCTGAATGTTTTTGAAAAAGGAAAATGGTCTTGGAATGAGTTACAAATGCACTAAAAACATATGACTTTTGGGATCATCAACCACAGTCACAGACAAGAGAGAGATGGGAAATGCAGAAAGGCTATGAGAAAATGATGAAGGATACAGCAAACATATGGAAAGTTGTAATAATTAGTTATCACATCCTCTGGTTTAGACCTACTGACCTGGTCATGCAGGGGAACACAGCTGTAAGGGAGCTGACAGATTGGCCTTAGAGCACCCATTGTGGGGACTTTGGATATGTGTCACGAAAGGTTTGAGATGTTATAAAAATTTAAGATATCCTGGACAAAAAGATGTATCAGATGATACCAGGATAGTGCCAGGTAAGAGACTGGTCTTACGAGAAATACCCCCTTTTCTGAAAAGAAATAGGGTGTATTGACATCAAAGGTTAGAATCCAGCTGTATAGACCTCAGGGTGTTGAAAGGTATGTCCTGAAGATCTATTTGCCCCTTTCATAGATTCTCCTTTGGTAATATGTGTTGTTTATGTTGACAAGTTGATCTAGGGGTATATAATATAGTCTATCTAGCAATCTAAAATAAATATCAACCAAACTTGAAACTTTAATTCCAATAATTCAGCAAGTCTGGTGATACATATGTATTTACAATTTATTTACCTAACCCTGTTCTCTTTTGGTTAGGTAACGTAGGAAAACTCAAAGGTATTTACAGCTTGAAATAAATAAGCATAGAAACTTAAATTTATAAAAACATAATCTTGTATTGAAGTTTCTATTGTCTTCCACACTGATGAATAATTTTAATTTAATAAAATGTCAATGAGGTTGACTGCGAAGGTAGGGTGGATTCATACTGTCCTTAAACTCATCCTCCACTGAAATATTAGAAATATATTTATATTTTATTGTAGTGCTATCTTGGTTGAATATGCTGACCAGTGGCTATATAAGGCCACTTATCTTTAAATCAAGAAAATCCCACACTCTTCTGCCGTGGACAAACTTCTATGAATTGCCAGGCAGTGGACAATGGTGTCTGGCTTCCACAACTTCGCGAGCTCTCACACCTCAGAGTCCAATCAAGTTATAGGAATCCGATACTTCAGGTAATGTGCAAGGTACAACGTTTGCAGGATAAAACCCTCAGGCAAACACACAGGCTGTTAATGGCTTCTATGGTCTGCGCAACAGATGCGGTTGGCAAAGGTAAAATACGATTACAGTTTACCGCTTCTTCCTGGGCAGCTTGGGGTTTTGAATTTTTGATAGTGGCGTCAGATAGCCAAGGGCAAGGTCTTTTATAGTCACGCCTCCGGCGTATCGGATGACATGGGTGGAATAAGGAGTAAAGGATCCCAAAATGAGGCATAATTTTGACTTCTGTACAATGTATAAAATCTAGTTTTTCAATTATGTTCCTTATTTATGGGGCGATTTTGGTCATTTAAAGGTGGATTTACACTGTGAATTATACTACTCGTCAAAAGTCAAGGGCCACTTAGAAAAACCTTGGTTGAAACCATAAAACAAATTTGATATAAACGTAATTGGTATCAGTCAAAACGGCATTTATTGAATACCAAATTGACATGTCACGTAAAGAAATGGAAACACACATTCAAACGCAATGAAGCTGTGAAGTGTGTCACCCACCTTTTCAAAAGTCACACAATAGATATTGGACAAATAGACATTTCAAAATCGGGTATGACCACCGTTTGCAGCAAGGCATTCAAGACAGCATAGACGCATCGAGTCCACAAGGGTCCGAAGAGTATCCTGAGGAACAGCTTGCCATTCCTGAAGCAGAAATGCAGTCAGCTGTGCAACATCCATTGGCAGGGGGTGATTTGTTGACAATCTTCGACCAAGGACATCCCAGGGGTGCTCAATCTGAGAAAGGTCAGGTGAATGAGCTGGCCACGCCATCCTGATGATCCCATGTTGCCGAATAAACTCATTCACCACACGAGCTCGATGGGGTCGAGCATTATCATCTTGGAGGATGGCATTACCACCTATGGCCTCCAGAGCAGGCTGAACAATTGGTCTCAAGATTTCGTTCTGGTATCTTGGGCCGGTCAAGTTGCCTTGGATGATGTAGAGTGGGGTCCTGCCGTGTCTGTAGAAGCCTACCCAGACCATGACAGAACCCCTACAATAACGATCTACCTCTCGAATTGTGTCATCAGTAAATCGCTCTCCTGGTCGTCTCCAAACTCGAATCCTGCCATCATTGAATGACACAGTGAAGCGAGATTCATCAGTGAAGAGAACTTGACTCCATTGTTGCCTTGTCCATCGGATGTGCTCGCGACACCAAGCAACACGGGCTCTGCGATGAGCAGGAGTAAGAGGGATTCTGACTGCAGGACGTCGAGCAGCCAGTCCAAATTCATGTAAACGTCTGCGAATGGTGCTTTGACTGACATTAACGTTTACAGTTTGTCTCAGCTGACATCTTAGAGTGGAACAAGTCACTGTTCGATGGCGCAGGGCTGACAACAAGAGGTACCGGTCATCATGTCTATTGATGCATCTAGGGAGCCCTGGCCGTTGGTGATTCTCCACACTTCCTGTGGCCTGAAATCTCTCCAAAATTCTTTGGATAGTAGAGTGTGACACTGCAAGCCGTCTAGCAACCTCACGGACAGATAAACCACTTTCAACCCACGCTATAGCCCTCATTCTTTGTAAGGTGTCAAGACTTCTTCTCGGTGGCATGGTTTTTGCAAGTGATGAAACTACCCTAAGTCTGCTGATTGTAAAACAAATCAAGAGTGAACTCTGTTCACGAAAAGTCGCCATTGCACGTGGAATGTCAATCAGCACAATTACTTCACCTGTTTGGTTGTACGGAAGTTTGAAAAAACAGATTAAAAATGTGAATTTATGGTCAGCAAACCAAATTGCACGTGATCACCATGGTTGTTGGTGAGTTGTTTTTATGCTTAACGTGCATAGAGGACTGTCAGAGGAAGATATTGCACCCATTTTTACTAAAAACTTCCTTCATTTAATCTTTCTATGCGCTTATATAAAAGTGTATTGAAAATAATAGGGTGGCCCTTGACTTTTGACGAGTAGTATATTTTGTATCGATCTATCTATAAATTATTTCATTTGCACAATGCATTTAAATGTATGCATGCTTTAACTAGCTAAGTTGGATTAATCCTGATGTAACACAGCTCGTTTACTCGCTATTTCTATCTTATTAGATTACTATTCTATAAAGTGTTTTCACCTACCTCTAAAGTAACATTACCGTTTGTGAATTCTATAATCCTTTCCGGTGATACTTCTTTAGTTCTTATAAAATTAAATATTATTGTCCCATCGGTTACACAAACTGGGCCTCTAGGTTTTAGCATAGTACGTTTCCTACCACAATAATAATAATAAAGGTACGTTTTCATTGGTTATAGTATCGGAGAGTTTCCTGTCTATGGCGTGCGATATGGTCAGATTAGAAAACCGTGTTGTGAGACAGATCCAAATCACGACAATATGGATAAGGAAGAGATACTAAAGACAGTTAATGATCGCCTGTTAGAGAACGACAATGCACTATATGTATCAACAAAGTTAAGGCTGCTGGAGTTTGGCATCAAACATAAGACTAGCAGGGATGGACATACGAGGGGATGCATCAGGTGTGCACACATCCAGCCTCAAACTGACTACTGCTTTCTTTGAAAACATTCAAGTGGACGTCTGAGAGTGTATGAAGAAGAAGAAATAATTAAAGAATACACTTAAACAGCCGGAATGAGGAATGTTTTCAGAATATCCACGTAACAGTCTTGTTGTAGATCCAGGGAATCTCTGAAGAGATTAAGAAAGAATAGGGCTACTGAACACTCAGGCATGTCACACAAGGTGACTAAAATAAGGTTATGCAGGAGGCTGGCCACCTCATTGTGTTAAACAGATGGCCACAGGAACCACTGCTGCAAGAGCTAGTGATGCGTGATGCAGGGTTCCTACGAGAGTATCGGCTGCCTCCGTAACGAGCGTAAAGGAAGATGGTGATGATACACATATCAAAGCACATAGACTGTGCTTATAAATAAAAGTTCACAGATAGTGCACCTGACAACAAGTGCATATTTTGTGGGAATGAAAAATATTCTTGGACTGTAATAATCAGCAGCACACATAGAGGAGCCATGGTTAGTGCACTGGCTTCCTAGCTCGGTGTTCCATGGTTCAATCCCCCGTTGAAGTGGGATTTTTTAAGACCCCAAATGGCTCCGGGTTGACCCAGCCTCATGAATTGGGTACCAGAGCAACTCTGGGACGGTTAAGGTGGCCTGCGTGAAGCTGACCACATCACCCCTAGCGTGAGGTCAAGAAAATATGGGCCTAACACCATATTCCCAATATGTCTCAATGGGCATGTAACGGGATCCTTTACCTTTTACGCAAAGACTTTAGGAAGGGGTATTCTATTCTTAAGCTGTCAGACAGACTGACAGACTGTAAAATGAATAGTTTTAACAGATTATGAGACTTGAAAATATTCTCAGACAATGGGAATGGAATACATCAAAGCGGAAAAATGAATAATATATGTAAAGTAAGTGGAAATAAAATGAGTCATATCATTGGTGTGCTTGAAAATGGTTGCACTTATCTAACATAAGTGCACAAATGAGAGTAGATATACATTAATAAATGTGGACAGAAAATAGAAGTACGGGTAGTTATTTGTTTACGTGATATATGTGTTCCTGTGACCCTCGCATAAACAGAAAATCACGTAAATGGAAAAGGATTTTCTCATTCAAAAACATTTGAAGTAAAGGGGATACATTCCACTGATGCCGTACACAATAGTAAATGCATTTTCATCAACTTCTAATTCAATGAGGGGTGGGGTGGTGAATCATCCGAAAGAGAAGCAGACGATGCAGCAATGAATTGTTTCCTGAAAAAGGTGTCCAGAGTTGAGTTTGTGACTTTCTCTGCTCACGGAGGATTTCTTGGTAGGGAGCAGCACATTCCATAATTTTTCTTCTGACTTAAAGCTCCTGTCCATGTGAGGATTATCTTGTTCAAAGACCATAAGGCAGGATTCAAGAAGTTGGAAAGCCTCCTTTAATCGTTTCATCATAAATTGTCATCCTTGTGGTTGTTGCTGGCTGGTGCAACTTGCTGCGTCTTCTTCTTCCTTGGTGATCTTCTCCAGGGCTTATTCTTTCCCATATCTAACATTGTCATCCTCTCACTCTTTTCTCTCTTTTCTGGCTTTCAATAAAATGTCAGATGTCATCCTGAAATAACGACAACAGATTATCAATTCCCACGTGTAGAGTAAAGATTATTTTCCTCATGAAAATAAGGCAAACGGGTTGTTGCTAACTAATGCTTGGGAAACTGCATTACTAAAGCTCATATGAAACGTCAGAGACTGGCTGTAATGGATTTCCAACATTTCCATGTTGATAGTACATGGGAATAGGCTATTTCCTGTTTATCTCTTGATGTTATCTTCCCACTTATAATGTTGTCGTTTCCCTGCCCTTCTGCCTTCCACTTACATCTCTCTTTATGTCCAAAATATTTTGTTCATGTAATTTGGATCTCTTTCATTAATTCACTTTTCGTTCTTAGTTTTTTTTCAATTATATAAAAATCTATATATTCATGTTTCAGGAGCCTACATTCTTTGCTTGTTCATAGTCCATGATTCTGCAGCACATAGTAGCGAAGAATATCTGTAACAAAACTTTTAAATTGTTTATTAAGCAATGAGAATCATAACCAGTGTGGAAACCATAGAGGCATATCCCTTCTCAGTGTCCCTGGTAAAATCTACTCTAGAATCCTAGAGCAGAGACTCCGACGCCTAGCTGAGCCACAATTGGATGAGGTCCAGTGCGGATTCCGAGCAAACCGAAGTACTCAAGACCTAATCTTCACACTCAGACAGCTGAGTGAAAAGGCCCTTGAGTATAAGAGTGAGATGCATCTTTGTTTCATAGATCTGGAAAAGGCGTTTGACAGGGTCCCCTGGAGCAAACTTTGGGACTGTTTGGCAAGGAAGAATATTCCAGCACCTCTGATTCATGCTATACAGAGCTTCTACAAGTCTTGCAGAAATTATGTGAGGACAGCAAACCATAAGTCAGAAGAGTTCAGGACCACCACTGGTATAAGACAAGGTGATATCCTATCACCTTACCTCTTCATACTCCTTATGGATGATGTCATCAAGGCATGTAAGGAGAGAACAAGAAAGTATTCAGTGGGGTACTGGAAGATGAGACAGGTCTATATTTCGGAGCTGGCATTTGCTGATGATGTTGCCCTGATTGCTAAATCAGAGGCACATCTCCAATCCAACCTGCAAGTCTGGAAGGAAGAGCTGGAGAAGAGAGGGATGGTCATAAGCAGCTCTAAAACAAAATCCATGGTGATATCACGAGAAGAAAGAAAACATCAGATTAAGCTGGGAGAACAGGTCCTGGAGCAGGTCGACCACTTTAAATACCTCGGAGCTATTATAGACCGAAAGGGAGGCATCAAAGAAGAGTTGGCCACTCGAAAAGCAGCAGCTGGGAGACTTTTTCAGGCCATAAATCGAGGATTCCTCAGCAAGAGAGAGGTTGGTAAGAAAACGAAGATGGCTGTATACCGCTCCACCTATGTCCCAGTCTTGACATACGGATGCGAGTCATGGGCAATGACAACCCATAAAAGCCAGATCCAAACCTCAGAAATGAGGTATCTGAGGAAGGTGGTTGAAGTAACAAGAAGAGACATGGTACGCAACCAGACGATACGTCAAGGCCTTAAATCCTACCCCCTGCAGACCCAAGTAGAACAGTCCCAATTAAGATGGTTTG
Source organism: Oreohelix idahoensis (assembly GCA_024509875.1). Taxonomy (NCBI): domain Eukaryota; kingdom Metazoa; phylum Mollusca; class Gastropoda; order Stylommatophora; family Oreohelicidae; genus Oreohelix; species Oreohelix idahoensis. Next base: position 66,124 of record JAMPIV010006028.1, read on the forward strand.
GCCATGTCTGCAGAATGGGAGAAGATCGGATACCACGACAAGCACGGGAAACAAAGAGCCAAGGATCCAGACCCCGAGGACGACCCAGAGTCCGCTGGGAGGACAACATTAGACAATCTTTGAAGGACCGAGGACTAGAATGGAACCAGGCCAGGAGGAAGACAGCCGATAGGATAGTCTGGCGCTCTCTCTTCCAAACCTCTACACCTCACGGTAGAAGGGGAACGACTAAGTAAGTAAGTTAGAATCATAACAGGAGGCATGAAGTCAACACTTATTGAAGAGCTGGAAAAGATTACATACTTCCAGCCAGTGAAGGATAGAAAAGATAGCACAGCCCAACAACAAGCCAAGAAATTCAGGAGTCTGACAGACCACCCAATGTACTAGAGAATAAATGGAATTGGAAGGGGAAGACGTAATCAAAGTAACTTTGTAGAAACAATCAGAACAAAGATGACAGCAGACCCCATAAATGCAATATCAACAGCTAAGACCATCTACACTGCACACAAGCTTCCAGTTTGGAAAACGAGCACTTCCCTGAAATGATAGAAAACATTCCAGGTATTGTGAAAAAGAACAGTCAGACTGAAACAGAAAGAAGAGTCCTAAGCACAAAATACACAGAGGAACATTACCCAAGCAACACCTAGATCCATGCATTCACAGAGGAATCAGCAAAATATGTAACAGAAGATGGAGGTTGAGGAGTCTTTCTGAGCTTTAGTAGTGGCACACAGAAAAAGCTGTCAGCCGCAACAGGAACTTTCTCAAGTAACTTTAGGGCAGAGGCCTTAAAAACAACAGCAGAAGTCCTAATGACAGAAGAAAGCTCTGAGAGACAAGTAGTTGTCTTCACAGATGCTTTGTCAATAGTTGAATGGGGGAAAAAAAAAAAGGAAAAAAAAAACACAAATAGTAATACGTCTTACAAGGAGAAAGGACAGGAAAAACCTACATTGCGGCCACAAGGCCTTCATCAGGGACATACAAACAAGACAGGAGGGAAAGAAAGAAAATGAGAATTAAGTAGAGAACATGAAACTATAAAAATAAGAGAAAAACAACTCCCTTGTGTCCAGTCACATGTCCAGTCACAGAAGCAAGATGGCAGCCACTAAAACGGAAGTCGATAGTACATTAAAAACAAAAAATAAGAAATAAGGACCGGAAAAGAGTGAGGAAAAAATAATAATAATAATATATAAAGTGAGGGAAAAGCGATTTAGAAAATAAATAAATAAAATAAAAAAAATTAAAAAAAAAAAATCAAATCAAATCAAATCAAATAAATAGATATAAATAAAAAATAATAAAAATAAATAAATAAAATTTAAAAAAGAAAAAAATTTATAAAAATAAAAAAATAATAAATAAAAAAATAAAAATAAATAAATAAAACATTTAAAAAAAAAATATATATATATATATTTTAAAAAAATTTAAAAAATGGATGATCACATCAAAGTAGACAGTCATAATACAATAGGGACTAGATAGAGAAAGGCGTCTCAGACAAAAGAATGTTGGGTATTCAAGCCGTGTGGTTTAAGGCAACCCATAAGATGGATGAGGCGTTGTTCCTGGCGAAACCGACTGTTGGCGTCCGAGGAACAGGATCTGATGGCTGTCACCTGGATGTCAGTGGCACCGTGGTGGTGCACATTGAAGTGGATGGCCACAGGTGTGGATTTAAACTGAGAGATGTCGTAGAGGTGTCTGCAGAATCGGTCGCCCAGTCGTGTGCCCGTTTGGCCGATGTAAGTAATGGTGCAATGTTTGCATATAATAGCATAGATGACGTTGCGTGACTCACATGTCAAGCCATGGGTGATGGTGAACTTGGCGTTAGGGAACGAGACTGAACGTGTTTTGATAACATATTGACATGTCTTACATCGTGTTCGGTTACATGGCTTGGTCCCAAAGTGGCCATAGTTGACGGTTTTCAAACGGCTGTGGACTAGGAGGTCCCTCAAATTTTTATCCCGTCTATATGCCAGCAAGGGTGGCTCATGAAACACTTCCCGCGCCTTTGGGTCAGCTTGGAGGAGAGGAAGGTGACGATACAGGATCCTTTTGACAGCAGTGTTGTGAGGGTGATAGGTCATTATTAACTTGACTCTATCAGAGGAGGTGTTATGGCGGGGTTTGAGGGCCTCTAGACGTGAGATAGGGAGAACACGCTCTAAGGCAGAGGTAAGAACATCCTCTGGATACTGTCTGTTATGAAAGAAGTCCAACATTTCTTGTGCTCGGCATAGAAAGTTGTCATCATCTTGGCATAACCGACGGAGACGGAGAAGTTGTGAGAAAGACAAGGAGTCACGACAAGCCGGAGGATGAGAGGAAGTATAAAGGAGGTAACTGTGTGCATCGGTGGGTTTGTAGTACAACGAAGTGGTGAGGTGGGGGGGAGTGATGGTGACAACGATGTCGAGGAAATTAACAGAGACAGTGGAGATGTGAGAGGTGAATTGGATCGCAGGGTGGAAGTTGTTAATGAAGTTAATGAACCTAGATAGGTCAACCTCTGGCATATCAGTGAGACCTATGCCATCATTGTAGAAATTGAGCTGAATGGTCACCACTGTAACCATCTCTGTAAAGGCCCACGACAAAAGGGAATCATGTCATGCTGGCCTCTAGTGTAAAGGTATTCTGTCTCCAATGTAACAACCCTTTCAGTATAGGGTACACAAACCAGTGTTATAGTCCCAGCAATCAGTGATGTTAATGATGGGTGTTGAAGGCAGGTGAGAACTGGGCGTGTAATGGAAGACAAAGGTCAACTCGACCGACGCAGGGTAGTGTAAACATTGAAGTGAGAGTGCAAGGCACGCGAATGGTGGAATGTTCGGCTGAGTTGACAACTAGACTGCACACACACTCACTCAGCTGGAAGTCAATGACATGGACGACTGTGGACGTTTTCTATGGTTTAATAAGGACGCACACTCGGACATCACGATTATAAGCACAGTACAGGTTGACACAGCAAATCATTAAGTACTTGAATAATAGGTGGCAACATCAGACATATTTCATGTAGCATATAAATACAATGGGCGATATAAGTCAAGCATTCAAGGTTCTGGTGGGCTATCGCCTCATACTTCAACTGACTGAACGCGTCAGTGAAAATGAATATGTAAACATCAATAATGGTTTACTGATCGAACCTTTTCTTGGCTAAGTTTTCTTAAGTTGTACATTCATCGAAAGTTCATAGCAACCATGTTCAACCACAGTAGTGGGTTTTCCATAATAGGAAGATCTCTGCATCATCGTCCGATAATAAGAGTTGTTTTCTGTTCTCTTGACAATGATCCGTTGTGGTAACGGGAATTCAAAATGGCTACCTCCTTGAGTTTCACTCACCGAGGAGGATAAATGATGAGCCGAAATTAATTCAAAATCTGAACATAAATGTTCTCAATGGGTTTCCATACAGTTCTGAAATCTATAAGGTTGCTTCATGAAAATACCTTAGAGCTGTTGGATAACCTGTCATCTTCATCAGCATTCAAACAATCCTAGCTGTACGAAGATAAGCTTGCCATCTAGGCCTAGCAAAACAGAGTTCATCAAAACAAAGGGTCTGGTATTACCTTGATTTAGGAATAAACACAATATATAACATTAGGAGAATCTCTGACCATATGATCTTGCAGAGACACTATCTCCTTCCTAAAAATCATTCACAGAGATCACTTTTCAACATCCCTAAAGGACCAGCCCTGAAACATACCGCCATGACATCAGGCAGGTTTTGCCGACACTCTCGATGCATGCGTAGAAAAGCCTATTCACCCCTTAGCGTCAGACCGAGAAATAGGCCGACATAAAAATACAAAAATATACGATATAAGACCGAATCTTCTTAAATAGACACGGAATACATATATGTCCGGGCCATAAACATTATAAGCAAGACCAATTTGTTTTCTGGCCATAACAAATGAGAAATGACATAGACCTAGCATTTATACGCCAGATCGATATTCAAGAGAGATCACCCATACAACAAAAGTATAAATTAATCATGGGTAGTCTAACTTTGACCGAGAGAGCAATTCTTTTCGTATCAAATAGTCATACTGTTTCCTACGTTCCTACCTACAGTAATCCGTGCGTCGCATAATTCCTTACAAAAGAATATGTGCGCAACAGATTACCACACCCCCCGGGGGAAAAAAAATGGAACATTTAAAAAAAAAAAAAAAACATCTAAGAGCAACATACAATCGGCTCACAACGCACGAATAACAATGCGCAGATGATAAGCATTCCAAACAAATATAATGCCTAATGTGAGGCTACGTCGTCATATGAAACGACAAGTGAGAATATATCTCAAGATCTCAGAGAAAGTATTTCTCTAAGTATAAATATTTCCAGAGAGGTGTCACCAACGCCTACTACACTACTGGCAATGCCACAATTTATACAATAGTTTATCCAATAATTTCATATTAGATATCTTAAGTTCATGATTACCACAGAAGAAAACATTAAAAAGACCCGGCGGTGAATATATATCAATGAACCGCTAAGTAGTGATACGATCAATATATCATATATTACATATGTGTACATATTTTAATATAGAGAGAAAACCAACTGTAATAGAGTTAGACCTGTTAGCAATCTCAGGATCTAACAGTTAGGTGGAATCATGTGGGCATCTAGACAAAATGTCTGCCATCACATTTTCTGAGCCACAGATAGCTCGTACCGAAAAATGAAAAGGCTGAAGAGCAATCGCGTATCGCGTTGATCTCGCACTCTTCAGATTTTTATTTGAATAGCTGTAAGAGCTTTCTGGTCAGTTTCCACAATAAAATGCGCGCCAAGAAGAAATCTTTGAAGTTTAAGAATTGACCAAACCATAGCCAATAATTCACGGTCTAGGACCGAGTAATTTTTCTCTGCGGCATTTAGTTTTCGAGAAATATACATCACAGGATGCAGAGTTCCAGAGTACTCTTGCATTAGTGCTGCTCCAATCCCTGTGGATGAAGCGTCACTACGAAGAACAAATGTCTTATCTTTAGTAGGTAACACTAAAATAGGTGCAGTAGAAAACATAGTTTTGATCTTATCCAAAGAGGATTGACATTCTTGAGTCCAACGGACTATATTAGGAGACCCTTTCTTTAGCAAGGAAGAAAGAGGTGCCATGATCGAGGACAGATTCGGAATGAATCTTCCATAAAATTGTATGAGATCTAAGAGACTTCGCACTTGCTTTTTAGTCTTAGGAATAGAAATGTTAAGTATTTTACTTGTATTATGGTCCTCTGTCTTTAGGAAACCATGACCGACACGGTGACCTAAGAAAGCAATTTCGCTAAAACCAATACAGGCTTTAGATGGTTTCGCTGTCAGGTTATGCTCGCGTAAGGTAGACAATAGTTCATTTAACCCTAAATAGTTATCTTCCCAAGTATCACTGAAAAGACAGATGTCATCAAGATATGCAATGACATCTGCGCGATGAGATAAGATCCGACGCATCATGCGTACGAATGTCGCTGGGGCGTTCATAAGGCCGAAAGGCATGAAATTCCATTAGAACAGACCCCTAGGTGTCGAAAAAGCAGTAAACGGTTTGGCGTGTTCAGATAAAGGAACTTGCCAATATCCTTTAGACAAATCTAGTTTAGTGAAAAAATGAGATTTAGAAAGCCTAGTAAGTAGCTCTTCTAGTAAAGGCATAGGTTCAGCATCAAACTTCGTAACTTGATTCAATTTGCGATAGTCAACGCAAAGACGTATGTTATTGTCTTTTTTTCAAACAATAACCATCGGCGAAGAATATGCGGAAGTGGATGGTTCAATTATTTTTAAATCTATCATTTCATCCAATTCCTTCTCAACCTGTGCTTGAAAATGTATAGGAATAGGATAAGATCTGACTCTAATAGGATTATGGTCAGTTAGAATAATGTCATGTTCAATGACATGAGTTTGTCCAGGAATGTCAGTAAGGACATCCTGAAATGTTTGTGACATAACCGAAACTTGTCGCTGTTCTCCTAGAGATAAAGCGGGAGAAACAGTAACATTTTTCCAGGATTCACTAGAATGAAGTGGAATCATCGGAAGCGGAAGATTAACATCCGAAAAACTTGTTTCCTCATCCTGTATTACGGACAGTGATGAGTAATGACCATGTTGGACTGGTGAATCGTCTGTTGCCTGGAAAATAGGCTGCAAATAATCAGGACGTTCATGGAATTCCGTAAGCATATTGATGTGGAAGGTTTTATGCTTTCCATCAATATCGACAATGTAGTCAACATCGGAAATTTTCGAGATTATATCGTACGGACCTTTCCAAGAAATAAGAAGTCTGTTTTCCCTACAAGGTAGCAAAACAAATGCTTTGTCACCAGGACAAAGTTGTCGTAAGGTTCTTTTCTTATTGGCAAATTGCCTTGCCTTCTGTTTAGCAAATTCAGAAGAAGAAGTTGCCAATTTGCATGCTTCGATAATCTTTTGTCTCAGCGCGATGACATATTCGTAAGAAGATTTCGTGTCATCGGTAATATTATCAGCGGTTATGAGATCATGAAGCAAAGACATAGGGCCGCACGGTCGCGCGCCAAAGACAAGTTCAAAGGGAGACAAACCTGTATGTTCATTGGGGACCTCTCTGTAAGCGAAGAGGGCCGCGGGTAAAACCCTGTCCCAATCTTGAGGATGATCCTCAGTTATTTTCCCTAGTAAGTTCTAAAGTGTTCTATTTAGCCGTTCGACCATCCCATTGGACATAGGATGATAGATACTACTCAAAGATCTTTCTATCTGTAGAGTAGACATTACTTGAGACATGGTATCCGATATTAGTTGGGTGCCATGATCTGATAATATTTCTCCGGGGAATCCCAGACGATAAAATATAAGCCAAAGAGCATCTGCAATGTCAGCAGTAGTAATGCTCTTCAGAGGGATAGCCTCTGGCCAACGTGTGCACATGTCCACACACGTTAAGATAAACTGATGTCCTCTAGCAGATTTGATCTTAAATGGACCAATGATGTCTATCGCCATTTTCTGAAATGGCCGAATAGGAATGTCTGCAGCCTGAATAGGTGCAGCATGGTGTGGACCTTTGGATTTGACTTCTTGACATACTTTACAAGATCGACAATAGATTCGTATGTCCTTGTTCACAAAAGGCCAAAAGAAAGACGCAAGAACTCTAGATTTAGTACGGGAAAAACCCATATGTCCAGCACACTGAGAATCATGAGCGTGCTGCAAAATTTTAACTCTCATATTTTTGGGCACAAGAATTTGAGAATGAATGGACTTAGTAGAGTCTTGTACCATACGTACAAGTGCGCCATTCTTCATTGTAATCCAAGATTTATGATTTGTATCCTTATTCGGATCACCTTTTGTTGCAAGAATGAAGAATTTCTTTAGAGTTGGATCATCTTCTTGCTGTTTTATAAACGAGTCACGAGAAATTACCAAGGGATCATCTTGGTTATGGCCTTCATTATCTTCAGTAGATGAAGTTTGAGGCATATTAAGAGCCTGAGCTCTAGTGACTACAGCATTAGCAGTTTGCATATTTTGTTTTTCCCAAACGGAAATTTGTTGCGGAGTGCATTCTTTGACTCCGTGAATACGACCGATGATAAGATCAGCGATCGGATTCGGCAGAAGACATGTGTGTACATCTCCTGTAAAGAAAGGAGTAGCAATCCTAATGATAGCAGTAGAGTATTTCTCTAATGTGCCACCAAATGTTATACATTTGACTACTTTTCCAGTGGCACGAGAAGGATCTACGAGTGACTGCCTCACTCCAATGGTGGTGCACCCCGAATCGAAAAGAACTGAGACTGGAGTACCATCTACTAAACCTCTATTCAAGACAAGAGAACCTCTTCCATCATGCGCGATTGACGCAGGAAGAGCGGGAAGAGGATGACCACAACTTAAAGTGGACACCATAATTGGTTCAAATAATGTTTTGCATTGGGGGCACTGAGATGCTCTCCCAAAATCAAAAGCAGAACAAGCCATATTATTAGCGTCATTATTATCTTTAGTCTGTTTATAGGCTTCATGTGACTCTTGCTGTGCAGAGTTTGCCTGATAATGTGATTTATGTTTTTTGTATTGGGATCTACCTCGATTATTATTGCCTCTGTAATCATTATTGTTTCCTCTATTGTAACCCCTATTTGGGTTTGAGTCATAATTCTCATGGTTACCATTATCATATTCATTATAATGAGTATCTCTATAATTATGATCTTGTTGTCTCCATGATGGATAACTTGGATAGTTCCTATAATGACTTCCTCTGCGGAAGTTCCTATAATTATGACCACCTCTGAATCGAGGGCTGTCGGCTCATCTCCAGTTCTTCACAGAAGAATCCTGAAATGATTGGTTACCTTGGTTTTGATACCTATCATGGTTACCTTTTTTATCAAATCTGTTTTGTGGTCCCTGAAATTTGTGTGAATAATTAGGGTTGTATGGTGTTGCTGAAGCAACTGGCATACTTTCCTTAACCTTAGCATTGCTAAAAGCTACGTCCGGATGTGCCGTGACGTATTGGGTACAATATTCTTCCATTTCTTTTAATGTCTTGGGTTTACGCTCATGTAAGAATTCAAGGAATGGTTTACTTATGCTTGACATAATCTTGTCTCTGAGCAACAAGTCCATAAGTGCTTCATATGTCTTTTCCGTTTTGGACAGCTCAATCCAACGATTAAATGTAAGACGTGTCCTTGCAATGAATTCTGAGAATTCTACCCCTGATTCAGGTACCATTTTCTTAAACAAAATACGGTAACCTTCCTCAGTTAACTGATATTTTTTCAATAAAGCTGCTCTAATAACATAATTATCCTTGTCAGCCTCTTCAACCAAACTTAAACTAGTCAGAGAATCACCTTTCAAATTTTCTGACAACTGATTAGCATACTGTGATTTATCCACATTATGAGCTTGACAAGAACGTTCAAAACGATCCAGCCAGAATGTAATATTGTCACTGGAAGGATTGAACGCTGGTACCTTGACCTTATAAGTAAAGGGTTTACCACTGTTACCATTTGATTGATTAACATTACTCATATTTGTCAATTTCAATTTTTCTAATTCAAATGCTAACAGTTCTTTTTGATGTTCATGTTCTCTCATTGCTTTTCTCTCCTCAGCTTCTCTGTCTAATCTTTTCTGCTCAGCTTCAGCTTCTAATCTTTTATTTTCAGCTTCAGCTTCTCTGTCTAATCTCTTTTGTTCAGCCTCAGCTTCTCTTTCTAATCTTTTTTGTTCAGCTTCAAATTTTTTTTCTTCCATTTGAAGCTTTCTCTCCTCAGCAGCAGCTTTTTTCTCCTCAGCAGCAGCTTTTATCTCCTCAGCTTGCATCTGCAATCTTAAATTCTCAGCATCTATCTTCTTTTGTTCAACTTCTGCCTCCCATTTATTTTCCTCTTTTTGCATCTTTTCTTGCGACTTTAATACCATGGCAAATTGAGCAGTTGCAAACTCCTCTAATTCCTTACCAGACTTATCAAGGGATTTCCCTTGTGCAATGAAGAAATCTAATGTAGACATGATGTCTAATAATGATAGCAATCAGTTCACACAAAAATGTAATCTATTTCCAAATAAACAGGAGCAAGTTCTCAATGAACTTGATTAATTAGCTCACAATCCCAATCTCTGTGGGAGACAAGCCTTACAAAGGTCTTGTATACTTCCTTGTACAACAATAATAATAATAAAGTACTGGTCTATACTATAACATACGTGTACTCAAATATACCTCATATTATATGTCAACCAAAGACATTAACAATGGACAAGCATAAAAGATAATATGAAAACAATTGCAGAAATCAACTAAGTCAAATAGAGAAATCAATGAAAATGATCACAGAATCTGTGATGATAACTACAATAGAATCGACAAGACAAATAACGCTACAGTGTATAAACATAAAGGTAAAGAACTGAATGATAGGAAAGGGTAGACCTACAAATATACAAACAAATCAAAACAAAACTAAAGAAAGCGAAAAATAACGAAAACAAAACTGCACATATCGTCACAGCTAACAGAAAATAGCAACAGATGTTGCAAGCAAATTTTCAATTACAAAAATTGCTCCCTACAGAACGCTAATATAAGACCAATATTACTCGGTATACCTTATACTAGTCACCACCCAACCAGGCCCGCAGACATATAGACAACTATTACATATAAACAGATAACAAGTAATATAAACATTAGTACATAAAAGAAATAGCATGTCAATATGATGTGTTGCAGAAAAAGCTAAGTTTTACAGTATGGCACAGTTTCTAATAAAATTAACTGCCACTTTAATCAATATTAAATTCTTGATCTAATTATTACAATGTTCAACAATATGTAGATGCACACAAGAAGCTCCACCGTTGACGTGTAAGACTTCTCAGTTCAATAGCATTTCTTGCTAGCACAATTAATTCTTGCCAGCAAACCTGCTGCGTAATGATGTCTGTACTATGAACAATGTCAACAAGCACTGACCTAGTTTCAGTATACTCTTGATAGGTCACGTGGAAAACTCTGCTGACATATTGTAGACTTGTACTGCTGGTGTGTCGTATCAGGCGTCTGGGAACCATCAGTAGTCGACTCCCAAATCAGTCCTCTGCGAAGGTTAGACCCAGGAATCTGGCCTACCACTGTAGCAATTGTGCTGAATGGTCACCACTGTAACCATCTCTGTAAAGGCCCACGACAAAAGGGAATCATGTCATGCTGGCCTCTAATGTAAATGTATTCTGTCTCCAGTGTAACAACCCTTTCAGTATAGGGTACACAAACCAGTGTTACAGTCCCAGCAATTAGTGATGTTAATGATGGGTGTTGAAGGCAGGTGAGAACTGGGCGTGTAATGGAAGACAAAGGTCAACTCGACCGGCGCAGGGTAGTGTAAACATTGAAGTGAGAGTGCAAGGCACGCGAATGGTGGAATGTTCGGCTGAGTTGACAACTAGACTGCACACACACACTCAGCTGGAAGTCAATGACATGGACGACTGTGGACGTTTTCTATGGCTTAATAAGGACGCACACTCGGACATCACGATTATAAGCACAGTACAGGTTGACACAGCAAATCATTAAGTACTTGAATAGTAGGTGGCAACATCAGACATATTTCATGTAGCATATAAATACAATGGGCGATATAAGTCAAGCATTCAAGGTTCTGGTGGGCTATCGCCTCATACTTCAACTGACTGAACGCGTCAGTGAAAATGAATATGTAAACATCAATAATGGTTTACTGATCGAACCTTTTCTTGGCTAAGTTTTCGTAAGTTGTACATTCATCGAAAGTTCATAGCAACCATGTTCAACCACAGTAGTGGGTTTTCCATAATAGGAAGATCTCTGCATCATCGTCCGATAATAAGAGTTGTTTTCTGTTCTCTTGACAATGATCCGTTGTGGTAACGGGAATTCAAAATGGCTACCTCCTTGAGTTTCACTCACCCAGGAGGATAAATGATGAGCCGAAATTAATTCAAAATCTGAACATAAATGTTCTCAATGGGTTTCCATACAGTTCTGAAATCTATAAGGTTGCTTCATGAAAATACCTTAGAGCTGTTGGATAACCTGTCATCTTCATCAGCATTCAAACAATCCTAGCTGTACGAAGATAAGCTTGCCATCTAGGCCTAGCAAAACAGAGTTCATCAAAACAAAGGGTCTGGTATTACCTTGATTTAGGAATAAACACAATATAGAACATTAGGAGAATCTCTGACCATATGATCTTGCAGAGACACTATCTCCTTCCTAAAAATCATTCATAGAGATCACTTTTCAACATCCCTAAAGGACCAGCCCTGAAACATACCGCCATGACATCAGGCAGGTTTCGCTGACACTCTCGACGCATGCGTAGAAAAGCCTATTCACCCCTTAGCGTCAGACCGAGAAATAGGCCGACATAAAAATACAAAAATATACGATATAAGACCGAATCTTCTTAAATAGACACGGAATACATATATGTCCGGGCCATAAACATTATAAGCAAGACCAATTTGTTTTCTGGCCATAACAAATGAGAAATGACATAGACCTAGCATTTATACGCCAGATCGATATTCAAGAGAGATCACCCATACAACAAAAGTATAAATTAATCATGGGTAGTCTAACTTTGACCGAGAGAGCAATTCTTTTCATATCAAATAGTCATACTGTTTCCTACGTTCCTACCTACAGTAATCCGTGCGTCGCATAATTCCTTACAAAAGAATATGTGCGCAACAGATTGCACTGGCTAACAAAAAAATTTTTTTTTTCTTTCTCTAACATTTCTATGTTTTTCTGGTCAATTTTAATGCGCTGTTTTTAAATCTGCAAACCGTTTTTCTCTATCAGGTCGGGATCTCTAGAAATACGCAATTGAAGTTTTTTAACAACGCATACAGTATTACAACATCATTTATACAAGAAGTATAACAGTTATGTAGGCTTGAATTTCTTTGCAGTCGACTTTCGTCGGTGAATGGCATGTGGTACATCGCGATGAAGCATCCAACAATAATCGGCAAGCATGGTCACACTCCACCGTCCTTGATAACGTGACTCCATTACGGCGATATCTTGATGGAATCGTTCTCCATGTTCATCGCTGACTTCGCCAAGGTTGTCAGGGAAAAAGTCAAGATGCGAATCGAGCAAATGGATTTTGAGGGACGTGTTACAGTCCATAATTCTGTATGCATCTATGCACTGCTTAACAATATGCACATAGTCGACAGATTTGTGATTTCCCAGAAAGTTATCGACGATCGATTTGAATGCCATTCATGCGCGAAGTTCACTACCATGTAACAAGTTCTCGAATTGTTTGTCTGCAATAACTTTCCTAATCTGAGGTCCTACAAAGATACCTTCCTTTATCTTTGCATCGCTAATTTGCGGAAACTTTTCTCGAAGATAAGTGAAAGCTTTGCTCCTTTTATCTAACGCTTTTACGAAATTCTTCATGAGCCCCAACTTTATATGTAACGGTGGTAAAATGATGCTGTTTTTGTTAACTAAGCCCGAGCTGCATACGATCCCTGATAGGCCACACCTTTCTTGCATAATGTTCCTGTCTGTTGCGGCTGTCCCATTCACATAGGAAGCAACAAAATTTAGTATACCCAGTCTGCATGCCCGTGAGAATTGCAATGACCTTTAGGTCTCCACAAATCCGCCATTGGTAGTCATTGTACTTTATTTTTGCCAAAAGTATAGCCATATTGTCATAAGTTACTTTCATATGAACAGAGTAGGCGACTGGAATTGATGAAAATAAATTTCCATTATGCAATAACACGGCTTTTAGACTAGTCTTGGAAGAGTCGATGAAAAGTCGCCATTCGTTGACTATGTGCTCATGACCGAGGTGCACCATTAGACCTTTTACATCTTTGCAATAGCAAATGTCATCATCCATCTCAAAGTATTGAACAAGTTCTCTGTGTCTATGACGAAATTTAGATATCGGAGTATTGGGCGCTAAAAGATTCCATTCTTTGAGTCGCGAACCGAGTAATTCCGCTTGTCCTTTGGTGAGAGCGAGATCACGTATTAGATCTGAAAGTTCTTAATGGTTAATTAAGTGAACACCATCATTCACCGGTATATAATCCGAGTCAGAATTAGTTTCTAAAGCAGGTAAACTATCACTTTCTGATGGTTCATTCACGTCCAACGGATATTGTTCTGGTGGAACTGGGATCGGACACGTGATTGGATCATGAGGCACTGGTTTCGAAACCGATTCAATATTTGGATAAACCACAGACTTTCTAGTTTTAAAAGTGAAACCATAGATATTTGTCAAGCAGAAGTAACAATCAGTAGCGTGATTTGTCGGTTCACGCCATATTACTGGCACTCCAAAAGGCATCGACTTATGCTTCGGCGATTTTCGTAACCAACCTGCCAATGTATTTGCACAAGTCGAACAAACTGCATTTGGCATCCAAGATTTATTTGCATCATCAACTTTCGAATCGAAATAAAGTTCATATGCTTTCTTTAGCAATGTTGTAAAGTTTTTCTGGTGAACACGATCGGTAAAATATCCGCACACGTAACAGAACAGATCAGCCGAATTTCTACAACTTCTAGAAGCCATATTTCACTCAGAATTATTTCAAAATACAGTAACTATTTAAAATATAACGTAACATATGTCATGCATCTTTTAGCAGTATAAAAAGTAGAATTATTTTGCATTTTATTAATTTTTTAAAAGTTATATAGTAAAAATGAAACGGAGCAAATAACGGTTTCCCAAAAATATATTTATTCACAAATATCTTAAGAACTCGACGTGATAGAGATAAACGGATTTCAAATTTGAAATCAGCGCAAGAAACTGACCTAAGAACACTTATTCTTATATAAGAAAGAAAAATGTTGTTTGTCAGTGTTATCTATGTATCTAAGATACATCAATGGAAAAGGTCCAGGATACTGCTGCCACACCTGATACTCCAGGTAGCCCATGAAGAGGCAGGCATAACTGGGACCCATCTTGGTGCCCATGGCGACTCCACTAATTTGGTCAAAGAACTGTCCATTGAACTCAAAGGAATTGAGTCGAAGGACAAGTTCTGCAAGGCGCAGGAGAGTTTCTGTAGCAATAGAGGGGTGTGTGCGCTGGTCCAGGAAAAACCGGAGAGTACGGAGACCATCAGAGTGAGGAATGGAAGTGTAAAGCGAGCAAACATCTAACAGAAATAAATGGTAGGTACAGTCTGGGAAAAGCTGGATAGAGGAAAAAGTAGTAAGAGCATGGTTTGTGTCCTTTAAGAAGGAAGGAAGCTGCTCTACAATAGGCTGGAAGATGCCATCGAGCAAGTCTGATATATGTTCATTAGGGCAGGCACAGGCAGAGACAATGGGTCTCCCAGGGTTAGAGGGTTTGTGAATTTTGGGAAGCATATAAAACACAGGCTTACCCAGACAACTATTGTCAATACGGAGATGAGAAGCGCTAGAAGGTAAGGACTTATGAGCGATAAGACTTTTGATGGTGTCATGGACCAGACGATTGTTGAGGACTGTCGCATCATTGTCACGGCGCTGGTAGAAGGAGCTGTTGGTGAGCTGCATATTACCTTCTTCGAGGTACAGGTCCTTGCGCCATACCACAATGGCACCTCCTTTGTCCGCTGGTTTGATAACAATGTCATCTCTGCGGCGGAGCTTCGAGAGGGCATGAGACTCATCAGAAGAAAGGTTGTCAATAGTTGCAGCGCTGCAAAAAGTCAGAATAGTGCTAACCTTAATGACCTGAGAATAACTCTCCACAAACTATGCCAGCAGTTCAAAAGAGTTGTGATACAGTGGATTCCATCTCACTGCAACATCCCAGGAAATGAACAGGCTGACAGATTGGCAAAGGAAGAAGGAAAGCTACCTCAACTTGACACAAGCATAACTTATGAAGAGGTCAAGAGTGTTATCAAGAGCAGATACAGAAGCAAGTGTGAAGCAGAGAATCCAGGCCACCAAACAAATGATGCATATTACCAGCTTAGCAGAAGTGAACAAGTGGTAATCTTCAGACTTCGCACAGGTCACAACAGATTAAGATACCATCTATTCCACAATCTGAAGAAAGGAACTACTGATGAGTGTAACTGTGGCACCAATAAAATGATTGCTGAACATCTTCTTCAGAGGTGCCCAACATATGAGAAATAGAGAAAGCGCATATGGCCGTCACCAATATCATTCCTGGAAAAACTCTAAGGAGATGCCAACAGGCCTGCGGCTGACCACTGCTTTCTTTGAACATATTCAAGTCGCCGTCTAAGAGTGAATGAAGAAGAATTTGTTCATTATTTTGAGTGCTATTGTACTCTCATGTTGTTAAATGTGTTTTTGGCCAGTCCTGTTTCCTTCTTGACTTTTCTTCCCATTTGCCTTTCTCTACTATTATGTGTCCAGTATATGAGAATATTTTCACCAGTAATATGTCACTTTATTCTAATGTTTAATGTTGGCTTCTAATCTGTTTTGCTAATTACCATAGTTTTTATTATCTCATTATTAATATCTTGTTCATAATCACTGCTTCTGTTGTTTACTTGTTCCCATAGTGCTTGCTGTCCTTGTTCTGCTGTCAGCTCACATTACTGTATCTTCTGCATCTGAGATTATTTTGTGTTCTTCCGCTAGCGCTGACATTTTTAAAAATCTGTGTGAAAACATTTTATGTTAATACAGTAAAATCTCATATGAATGAACCTCTTATGCTGGACCAAAACTGTCGTCGTAAAAATGTTGGCTCACAATGGGAATATGTAAAATTAGCAGACATGCCTGCTAATTAACGAAGCTGCCACTAGGTGGTGGACATGCACGTGCAAGCAGTGTTTGCTAACACTTGCATGGGGGTAGTATTGCATTGCTTTCTTCATACTGTATTGTTGTTTTGGTGACAATTGGCCTCTTCCCCTATAAGTGCGTTCAAAAGAGGTTATACAGTATATGGTAACGCTTGCCAGATATTATTGTTATATTTAAAAATCAATAATGCATAAAGGCTATGAAGACTGGTAACACAATACTTTGAGAATTTATAGTATTTCAAACCAGCTTAATTTGTTCATAAATAGTACATACACTCAGACTATAAAAGTCAGTATTACTGTCATATAATGAATATTAAATGGGCCTAATCAGGATTGTTTATTCTGAAATGTAGGGCCACTTTGGTTTAAGCAGAGCCGAAGAGTTGGAGCTGGCAATAGAAAACTGTAAGGAGCTGATTCGAGAGGCAGCTGCAAGCTCTGACAAACAGAAGAACCTGGTGCTGAAGCTGGTGCAGTTGAGGATTAAACTACAGGAGGTTAAGGTCTGTAATTTTTTTTTGCTGGATGTACAGAGTGAAAAGTCATTCTTTACCTTTAAATTATTATTTCTTCAGTTCTATCCTACAAAGACATCAAGAACAGAATGAATAAAGTGAGAACAGCCATTGCTAGTCTCAACAACATCTGGAAGTCTTCCCAGTACAGCACAAACACCAAATTAAGGTTATAGTGTACTTTCTGTGCTTTTCTATGGTGCGGAATGCTGGAGAGTAACAGAGAAGGACATGTCGAAACTGTCCTCCTTCCACACAGTCTGCCTAAGGAAAATTCTCCTAATCTTTAGGCCGAATACTATCACTAACCAAGAACTATGTCCTCGGAGTAATCAAGAGGACATGTACACCATCATAGCTGGCAGACGCTGGAGTTGGGTTGGCCACATCCTCAGAAGTGATCCCAATGCCATCACAAGAACAGCTATGCTATGGACCCCTGAAGGAAAACGAAAGAGAGGCTGACCAAAAACAACTTGGCAGAGAACTGTGGAGGCCGAGATGCAAAGAATGAACCAGAGCTGGGGCACTGTACGAAAGATAGCTGCCGACTGAACAAAGTGGAAGCAGTTTGTTGCTGCCCTACAAGACGCCACCAGGTGTAATGGCCACTGACTGCTTTGACAGTCGGCGGCTAAGGATCAAAGAAGAAGAAAAAAGAATGTGTATAAAGTAAATGTCAAAATAAGGCGAATAAACTGCCGTGTTAATACACAAAATGCTGTGTCACATTAACATCACAACGTAACATGAGATTAGGTACTACTTATACTTGGACTGTTCTACTCTTTATTTTGTATTTTCATCTTTTAATTCTAATATGGTTAGTGTGTTTAGACCAGTGTTTCTCAAACGGTGTGCCACGGCACACTGATGTGCCGCGACACCTATCAAAGTGTGCCGCAAAATTGTTGTAAATTTACTACATGAAGTATATTTTTTAGTGATCATGTAATATAAAACTGATCTTACAGCTTGAATTCTTTCAATAATAATTGGATCTATTAACTGCTGTGAACAAAAATAGACATACTTCCAAATTATTTTAAACAATTAAGAGAAAATCAAATTGAGAGTTTTCTTTATTCTAAAGTACCCACAAATTAGTGTATTTAATTTAGTATTTATCACTGTAATTTTTTATTCAGGCGCGGGGTCAGTTAGGTGTGGTGCAAATTTTTAGAAAATTGAAAAGTGTGCCGTGAGCACAAAAAGGTTGAGAAACACTGGTTTAGATATTTGTGAACTTGTTCCAGTATCAGAGTTAATGGTTAGACTTGAGGGAATTTTGTTGTCCTAATTATGACTTGTTACATGTGCCTTCTTGCTTCATAGACTGAGACCTTTTGTTAATCACTGTGATTCATTCCTTGTAGCTATTTCTTACTCTTGACCTGGCTTTTTATGCTGTCTTCAACATGTCATAAACAGTTTTGGTCATGTCAATCAAATGAGATTCTTGGCTTTCTGAAATACATTAAACTTTCTTAAATATAATCAACTATTTTTGTTCATTATATTCAGTATATAATGCCTGTGTCCCCAGCACACTTCTATACGGCAGCGAGACATGAACAACCTATGCTAAGCAAGAAAGAAGGCTCAATACCTTCCATCTACGGTGCCTATGCCACATCCTCGGCATTTTGTGGAAAGATAAAGTGACAAATGTCGAGGTGTTGTCACGTGCTGGCCTTCAAAGCATGTATACACTGCTTAGACAGTGCAGACTACGGTGGCTTGGCCATGTCCACCGCATGGAAGATGGTCGCATTCCGAAAGATATCTTCTACGAACAACTGGCAGATAGCAAAAGAACAGTTGGGCGACCGCAGCTGAGATTCAAAGATGTGTGCAAGAGACATGAGGGCACTGGATATAAATCCAGCAACCTGAGAGGATGAAGCTGCCGATTGCACGAAGTGGGAATGCTCTCTACGGCACCACCTCAGATTGGGCGAAAAGAAGCTCACACAACAAGCAGAAGAGAGGAGAAAACGTCAAAAGGAACACCAGGAAAATAAGCAGCTGAAGGCTGTCACCTCAGGGGCGCATTCCCATAGTCAATTATGACTGAAGGGGCTATTATTATTATTATTTTTTCATTATGGGATCTAGAGCAGTTGTTTTGGCATTTGTCCAGTTCACACTTTGTAGCGTTAATTTCTGCCCTGTAAATGATAAAAGCAGAACAGCCGGCAGCTGCAGTTGAGGTTCAGAGATGTGTGCAGAAGATACATGAAGACACTGGACATAAATCCTGCAACCTGGGAGGATGAAGCTGTTCATCACACCAAGTGGAGATGCTCACTATGGCACCACCTCAGATTAGGTAAAAAGAAGCTCTTATAACAAGCAGAAGAGAAAAGAACAATTTGAAATGAACACCAGAAGAAAAAGCAGCTTAGGGATATCACTTCAAGGGCGCACCATCCCCATTGTCAGATATAACTGAAGGACATTACTAAATAATAAAATTAGGTGCAGTTTCTAGCATTCCCATAGTCAGCTATGACTGAAGGGGCTATTATTATTATTATTAGTTCCCTTGTGAAACTGACTTCAGTACCATGTTTTAGTGTTTTTCTTTCTTGGACTGTTACTGCCACACCTGAATTGATTTGGGTTCATGCCCCTTGACTTCTTATGTGACTTAAGTTGCCAGTATATATAAAAAAATAACAGTTAGTCACTGAACATTATCATGTGAGAGTTTCCTTTATATATATGTATATATATATATATATATATATATATATATATATATATATATATATATATATATATATATATATATATATATATATATATATATATATATATATATACGAGGGGCGTTCAGAAAGTAATGCACCACATCGTTTTTCTCAGCTAATAATGAAGATAGAAGCATGAAATTTTGCACACTTTAAATATGGCATGTGCCAATTGTGTGCACCAAATTGCACCACAACCGGCCAAATAATACGGCTGCCATAAACCGTTGAAATGGAGCATGTTAGCAACTTGCGTTATAAACAGCGAATTGTGATAGAATTTCTCGTTGCAGAGAAGGAAACTGTTGTGAATATTCACAAGCGTCTATGTGATGTGTATGGAAGTTTTGCAGTCGACAGGAGTACAGTCAGTCGCTGGGTTCAGAGAATCAAAGAATCAGGAAGTGGAGATATGGAGCTGCTTGATCGGCCGCGCTGTGGACGTCCTGCCACAGCCACCAACGCAGAAATGTTGAACGAACGAACTTTATTTTCAAAGGGTTAAGAATTGGGCACGCAGGCCTGTCTGACATTCTGCCCTTCCTCTCTCTCTCATCATGTATACTAATATCCTTTCATCCTCACATTTACTTTAAGCATTATTAAGGCATTTATCATTATAAAAGTAATATTACATTTGCAATAATCATCACAATTAAAGTGTTTTTAAAATAAAAATAATAAAAAACCAAAAAAAATTAATAATAATAATGAATTTGAAAAAAAAAATAATAATAATAATAATTAAAAAAAACAATAACAACAAGACATAAGAATCGAATTCTTCGTACTGTAAATTAGTGATTTGAGACATATTCAGAGGTATGTTATAAGAACTTGTAAAATGTTCATACGGAGTTCAACTGAATGACTCAGGGACTTTTTTTTTTTTTTTAGGTTCATCAAGATGAGGTGGGTAAACAGTTACTTTCCTCGCTGTCTTTGCGTCCCAAACTCAAGACCAGAATCAGACAAGGTCGATAGTTAGATAGACATATATGAAAGCAATTAATTTGCCAAGGGTTGAAAATCAGACACAGTCCCCTCTTGCATTCTTCCTTCCTCTTGCTCATCTTTTATTACTGTTACTCAAACATTCTCCAGCGTACTGAAAGTATTAATTTAAGGGCAGTGCAACATTACAAGGAAGTATAACAGCATACATTAACAGTACCTGATCATAAAATTAAGAATATAAGTTATTAAGAATATAATATTAAGAATAAGTATATTGTAATGAAAACTAGATCATCAGAGCCTCCATACAGTATATTAGATAAAAGTACAACACAATCAGTTAGGGTGGCGTATATTCAGCACTCATAAAGTGCGCTGAGGGCATTATTCTTACTGATAGGCGAATCACTACTCAACAATTGGCCTTACAGCTGTCAGTCAGCATTGGTAGTGCAAATGCAGTTATAAAAACTCGGATTTTCTAAGGTTTGCGCAAGATGGGTTCCTCGAAGTCTCACAAATGACCACCGATTGCAAAGGAAAGCAATTTCTTCTGAATTGTTGGAGCGTTTCAATGCTGATGGAGAGAACTTTTTGGCTAAGATCGTTACAGGAGATGAAACCTGGGCCCATCATTTTGAACCTGAGACAAAAAGATAGTCAATGGAGTGGCATCATCCGCAATCACCAAGAAGAAAGAAATTCAAGACAATTCCTTCAGCTGGAAAGGTCATGATCACTGTCTTTTGAGACATTGAAGGTGTGATTCTTATGGACGTTATGCCAAGAAGAGAGACAATCAATTCGCAAGCTTACATTAAGACATTGAAAAAACTCAATCAACGTTTTCGCAGAGTTCGGCCGTACTTAAATCCAGCAGACCTGCTTCTCCTTCACGACAATGCGCGCCCTCACACAAGTCTGGCAACACGGGAAGCAATCACCAAATAGGGTTGGACTGTACTACCCCATCCACCCTATAGTCCTGATTTGGCACCCTCTGATTTTCATCTATTTGGTCCACTTAAAGATGCACTCCGTGGGACAAGGTTTGAAGATGATGAAGGAGTGATTCATGCAGCGAAGAAATGGCTACATGATCAAGACAAAATCTTATACGGGCTAGGAATACATGCACTTGTTTCGCGCTGGCATAAAGCCGTAAAAGTTGATGGGGATTATGTTGAATAATACCAATGTTTACATGACATATCCATGTATATTGTGTATAAATTTCATGCTTTTTGAATAAACAGCTCCTGAGAAAAAAAGATGTGGTGCATTACTTTCTGAACGCCCCTTGTATATATATATATATATATATATATATATATATATATATATATATATATATATATATATATATATATATATATATATATATATAATAATGGGAGCCGCGCTAGCGTAGTGGTTACAACACCGCTCTGGCGACCGGGTGATACAGGATCAAACCCGGGAGACGGCATTTGAGGATTTTTCGTCAACCGGGATTTGGACTGGATTAACTCGAGACCTGGCGAGGACATTTGAAGGAGTGTCGTCGACCAGGGACTGGCGGCTCCTGAGCCGACCCAGCTGCAATGGGTACCTCCGAAATCGGCGAGTATTTGCCTGAATGGCGAGGGACACCTGTCTCTGTACAAGAAATAAAGGGATACTCACGTAAAATCAATGTCAGGTTAGACATAAAATAATAACCTGAGATTTCGCCTCGAGTATTAGCGGGCGAACGCATTAAAAAAAAAAAAAAAAAAATATATTTATATATATATATATATATATATATATATATATATATATATATATATATATATATATATATATATATATAGCTGTGGTAGCATAGTGGTTAGTGCACTGGCTTCCTAGCTCAGTCGTCCATGGTTCGATCCCCAGTTGAGGTGAGATTTTTTTAGGCCCCAATTGGGTACCAGAGCAACTCTGGAAAGGTTAAGGCACCGGCGTGATGCTGACCACATCACCCCTAGTGTGCCGATGGTCGAGAACATTTGGGCCTAACACCATATTCCCAATATGCCTCTATGGGTGTGTAAACGGGATCCTTTACCTATATAGTATATATATATTTATATATATGTATCATATAAAAACAGAAAATGGAGGTGGCAGTGTCTTTCTGACCTTAAGCACTGGTGCACAAAAAAAGCTGTCAGTGGCAACAGGACAGTTCAGAGCAGAGGCAGAGGCCTTGAAAACTGTAGCAGAGGTTATAATGACAGAGGAAAGCACAGAGAGACAAGTTGCTTTCTTTACTGATGCAGAGTCATGAAGTGCGACGTTGAAAAACCAAAATAATACAGACCTGGATGACCTCAGAATAGTGCTCCACAAACTATGTCAACGATTCAAAGGTGTTGTGATCCAATGGATCCCATCTAATTGTGATGTCACTGGCAACGAAGAGGCTGATAGAATGGCAAAGAAAGGTGGAAAACTACTTCAGCCTGATGCAAGCATAACTTTCGAGGAGGCAAAGAGTTTTATCAGAATTACGTACAGAAACATTTGGGATGTAGAGCATCCAGGTCACACATAAAATGATGCATACTACCAACTCCACAGAAGAGAACAAGTGGTAATCCTCAGACTCCGCACTGGCCACAACAGGTTAGGATATCATCTATTCACCAAGCTAAAGATTGGAACTACCAATTAGTGTAACTTTGGCACTGATAAAATGAATGCCGAATATATGCTTCAGAGCTGCCCAACATGTGCGGAACAGAGAAAGCGCATATATAGCCAACACCAGTACCATTTGTGGAAAAGCTCTATGGAGATTCAAATAGCCTCAAACTGACTGCTGCTTTTTTTTAAAACATTCAAGTAGACGTCTGAGAGTGCACGAAGAAGAAGAAAATGTACTATAAGAGATAGCATTCGCCATGGCTTTAAATAGTACAAGTATGACAGTGACGTTTTTATCAGACTGAATAATGTGAACTCTACATCACCTTGAGGCAAATAGTGAGTGATAGTGTGCCCGCTTTGTTATCTTGCTTTATGCTGTCCCAGTTTGTTTTACCACCTTTGTTTAAATTGTGACAGTTTGTGACTTTCGTTGTCTTTCAAGATAAATTGTTACTTAATGTGTTGTTATAGTATATTGTATTGTTTCATGTTGTTACACTTTTTTTTCTTTTTATTATTTTGTGCTGTTACAGTTTATTGTATTGTTATCATACGCTATGGTCTCTTTTGCTGTTTTGAATTGTTACAGTTAATTATATTGTTTCATGCTGGTATAATTTCTTTCGACTGTTTTTTGCTGTAACAGTTTGCTGTATAGTAATTTATTGTCCCATTTAGTTACCTTGTGTTGTCACAGTTTTCCATCCAGGATTGAAACCTGGTAACATCAAGCTCCAATCTATCCAGCTGTAAATGGGTTCCTGATCTGCTCTTGAGTTAAGAAAGAGAAAGGCAACTTACTTACTTAGTCGTTCCCCTTCTACCGTGAGGTGTAGAGGTTTGGAAGAGAGAGCGCCAGACCATTCTATCAGCTGTCTTCTTCCTGGCCTGGTTCCATTCTAGTCCTCGGTCCTTCAAAGATTGTCTAATGTTGTCCTCCCAGCGGACTCTGGGTCGTCCTGGAGGTCTGGATCCCTGGCTCTTTGTTTCCCATGCTTGTCGTGGTAGCCGATCTTCTCCCATTCTGCAGACATGGCCAAACCATCTTAGTTGGGACTGTTCTATTTGGGTCTGCAGCGGATGGGATTTTAGGCCTTGACGGATCGTCTGGTTGCGGACCATGTCTCTTCTTGTTACTTCAACCACTTTCCTCTTCTTCTTCTTCTTCTTCTTCCATCCTTAGCCACCAACCGGCAAAGCAGTATGTGGCCAGTACACCTAGTGGCGTCTTAGGGCAACAACAAATTGATCAATCTATCGCTGTTTCCACCACGCCTAGTGGCGTCTTTGTGGAACAAAAACAGACCAAACAATCTATCATTGTTTCCGTAATCAGATTGGTTGGCAAGCAGGTGATCAGCCCACTGTGCGAAGTTTTTACGGGATGGGGTAAACAGCCCCATGCCCAACCCTCCTTAGTCGCTTTTTACGACATGCGTGGTAGGGTGCAGTGTTACTATTCTTTGCTCCCCTTTCAGGCCCCGGTAACACACGGGTGAACCACTTTCCTCAGATACCTCATTTCTGAGGTTTGGATCTGGCTTTTGTGGGTTGTAGTCATTGCCCACGACTCGCATCCATATGTCAAGACTGGGACATAGGTGGAGCGGTATACAGCCATCTTCGTTTTCTTACCAACCTCTTTCTTGCTGAGGAATCCACGATTTATGGCCTGAAAAAGTCTCCCAGCCGCTGCTTTTCGAGTGGCCAACTCTTCTTTGATGCCTCCCTTTCGGTCTGTAATAGCTCCGAGATATTTAAAGTGGTCGACCTGCTCCAGGACCTGTTCTCCCAACTTAATCTGATGTTTTCTTTCTTCTCGTGATATCACCATGGATTTTGTTTTAGAGCTGCTTATGACCATCCCTCTCTTTTCCAGCTCTTCCTTCCAGACTTGCAGGTTGGATTGGAGATGTGCCTCTGATTTAGCAATCAGGGCAACATCATCAGCAAATGCCAGCTCCGAAATATAGACCTGTCTCATCTTCCAGTACCCCACTGAATACTTTCTTGTTCTCTCCTTACATGCCTTGATGACATCGTCCATAAGGAGTATGAAGAGGTAAGGTGATAGGATATCACCTTGTCTTACACCAGTGGTGGTCCTGAACTCTTCTGACTTATGGTTTGCTGTCCTCACATAATTTCTGCAAGACTTGTAGAAGCTCTGTATAGCATGAATCAGAGGTGCTGGAATATTCTTCCTTGCCAAACAGTCCCAAAGTTTGCTCCAGGGGACCCTGTCAAACGCCTTTTCCAGATCTATGAAACAAAGATGGATCTCACTCTTATACTCAAGGGCCTTTTCACTCAGCTGTCTGAGTGTGAAGATTAGGTCTTGAGTACTTCAGTTTGCTCGGAATCTGCACTGGACCTCATCCAATTGTGGCTCAGCTAGGCGTCGAAGTCTCTGCTCTAGGATTCTAGAGTAGATTTTACCAGGGACACTGAGAAGGGATATGCCTCTATGGTTTCCACATTGTCGATTGTCACCCTTTTTGAAAATTGGTGTTATGATGGCAATCTCCCAATCCTTTGGTGTGGTCTTGTTGCACCATGCTGCCTGTAGGACCTAATAGGTCGCCTGATGCTCCCATGTACTTAACCATTTCTGGTGTTATACCATCATGCCCTGCTGCTTTGCCCATCTTGATTTTCTCTAGTGCTGCCCTCAGTTCTTCCATCTTTATGTCATCTTCACCATCATTGGTTTTCTCTTCTGTGCTAGTGGTTATCATTTCTGATGCTTCACCATGCTCACCATCCAGGAGTTCTGATAAATATTCTTTCCATCTTTCCATTACTTCCTTCGGGGCAGTAAGCAATTTGCCTTGCTTGTCCTTTATAAATTTGAGAGGGCATTGTTTTTCCTTTCTCATGTTCTTTAGGGTCTTATAGAACAATTTCTGGTTTTCTTGTGCATCTTTTTCTAGCTTTTTTCCAAATTCTTCCCAGGACTTCTGTTTTGCTGCTGGCACTTTGTTCTTTGCTTCTGTTCTGAGTGTCACATATTCTCTATATTTTTCCATTTGTCCTGGTGTGTTTTTAGCTCCTAAGTATTGTTTCCATGCCATTTTCTTCTCTCTTATTTTCTCTTTGACTTCCTCTGTCCACCAAGGTGTCCTCTTTCTCTTGTTCCCAAGTCGGACCTTACCGCATGCTTCTGCAGCAGCTGTCTTTATGATATCCTTGAATTTATTCCAGAGGGTTTCCAAGTCATCAGGTCGTTCTTCTGTATTGCTCACTGCTGTAGCAATAAGCCCCTGATATCTGGTCTTAATTTCTGGCTCTCTCAGCTTGTAGGTCCTAATGCTCATTTCTCCTGCTCGTTTACTTGGTTTCTTGCGTGATGTTGGGCAGTTCCTAGGCTGAGCAACTCTTTCAGTTGTTCGTTTGATTGTTAGCAGGTAGTGATCACTTCCAATCTCTGGCCCCAATGTCAGTTTTACCTTTCACATTTTGTTATCTTGTTGTGTATCTTATCACCAATGTCAGTTTTACCTTTCACATTTTGTTATCTTGTTGTGTATCCTATCACCAATGTCAGTCCAGTAAAAAACCCTATGATGATGTCAGCAATCTCAGGCTGACCATGGAAGGGTATTCAAGTTGACGTCTGCGGGTGTTTAAAGTAGCATTCTTAACCTAGCACACTGCGTCGTGCATGCTTCATCAGATTTTGCCAAGTGCACTGTGTCTTATGTTCTCCATGAAAACTTTTAAAAGTCTGCTGTATCATTCATGTATCCTCCATCAAATTTTTACTAGTGCACTGTAACTAGTGTTTCCTTGAGAGTTCTAATGATACATTATATCTTGTGTGTTTCCTTGAGAGTTCTAATGATACATTATATCTTGTGTTCTTCATCAGACTTTTACAGGTGCTCTGTCTCTCTGTTGTTTTACTGGTGCATTTTATTTTGTGTCCACCATCTAAGATGTATCTTGTGTTTTATGTATAAAATATTTACTAGCAAATTGTGCGTTATATCCTGCATCAAAATTTTACCAATAAACTGTATTTTGATGATGTAAAACTGTAAATGACCTTACAACATAAGGTTATTTGAGCGTTAGAAGTGTCCTTCTGTCAGACAAGTACTTCGACCATTTTCATTCATTCATTCATCACCTTTTAACTCCCTAAGGAGCATAGGCCTTCAACAAACTTATGCCAAGTCTTCCTGTCCTGTGCCGTCTGCTCAAGGTCTTTCCATGTCTTCTTCATGTCTGTCTCCAGTTCTCTTCTCCATGTGTTCTTTGGTCTTTCTCTACCTCTATTACCATGGGGATTCCAGAACAAGGACTGCGTGGTAATGCCATTTCGACCATTTTACCATCTAGTATTCTGAATATCTTGTGATATCCTTCATCAGAATTTTACTCATATCCTGTACCTGGTATTCTCCATCAGATTTTAAAATGTCTGATGCATTCTTTATCCTCCATCAAATTTTCTATGACTTAGAGTAGTGCCTTTATCAAAATGCAGTCAATTCAGCCACTATCACGAGTCTTCACATGTCACCTAGAAAGTACAACCCATGTTCTTGATTTGGTAGGGAGGAAATATTCTGACTTGCTTTGACCGTCAAAGATGCTACTCTTTAATTAGTATTGATGAGTAGATGGGTAACGAAATCCTGAGGAAGTCTAGTTTGATTCTGGTTGAATCCCCACATTTTACATACATTTTGAAAAAAAAAAGTGCTATCCATCGTTCTTAATGGCACAAGTAGGTAGAAATAGTAACATAAAGGGTTGTATGTATAGAGTAATAAACATGAAGATTTTATAGTAACTAGTCACTCCTACAGTTCTCCCTCAAATGGTCTCATTCTTGGACCTGAGAGAACTTATCTTTTGACTGACAGGTTCTGCTGAATCCTCAAGGGATGAGATGTACAAGGAAACTGACAGAATACACTGGAGACAGAAAACACCGGAGACAGAAAACACCGGAGACAGAATACACCGGAGACAGAAAACACCGGAGACAGAAAACACTGGAGACAGAAAACACCGGAGACAGAAAACACCGGAGACAGAAAACACAGGGATAAAGAAAACACTGGAGACAGAAAACACAGGGGTAAAGAAGACACGCAAAGACCTTGAGTGGATGTCACAGGACAGGGTGACGGCACAAATTTTGGTGTTAAGGACCATTTTCATTGCACACAGACAACTCCATCAGTGCTCCGATCTCCTCCCTTAGATCACACAAGGAGGATCTCAGCACAGTGCACAAACTCTGTAGCACCGGCGAGAATCCCAATGTGTGTGTGTAGGAATCGTAGCACTGGCGAGGATCCCAGTGTGTATTCAGGAATCACACATTCTATAAATATTATTGTGGTGAGCAGGTTTCTAATTTTTTTAATTTTGCCAGGGCAGCAGCCTTATCACCTAGTCTTTACAATTTCCCAACTGCCATGGGATTTTTAACAGGTGCAACTTGCACACGAGACCTCCTATTTTAATGCTTGTTTCTTCCTGAACAAAACGTTGCCCTCACGCCAGATCTTCTGTTGTTGAAGGTGGCTGTTTGAGTGCATCCTAATGAGAGTCCCAGCAATTTTACTACCTGTTCTGCAGTATGTCTTCTTCTTTGATCCTTAGCTGAACGACTGTCAAAGCAGTCAGTGGCCATCACACCTGGTGGCGTCGTGTAGGGCAGCAACAAACTGCTTTCACTTTGTTCGATTGGCGGCCATCCTTCGTATAGTGCCCCAGCTCTTGTTCATTCTTTGCCTCTCGGCCTCCACAGTTCTCCGCCAAATTGTTTTTGGTCAGCCTCTCTTTCACTTTCCTTCAGGGGTTCATAGCATAGGTACTCTTGTCTCTTCTGAGGACCTGGCCAACCCAACTCCAGCGTATGCCAGCTGTGATGGTGTGCATGTCCTCTTGGTTATTCAGAGTAAGTAGTTCTTGGTTAGTGATAGTATTCGGCCAAAAGATTTGGAGAATTTTGTTTAGGCTAATTGTGTGGAAGGAGGACAGTCTGTAGTATGTAGTGCAGTTTAAAATGATATCCTCCCCATGTCTCCACAGGAAGGACCAGAACCAGTGCCAGACAATGTGAAGGTAATCTTATCACACAAAATGATGCTGAAGAGTAGTCGTACCAGCAAATATTATTGTGAGCGCTGTAATGGAGCTATCTGGGGCATGCTACAAGTCTGGTACAGGTGTACAGGTACGTTTCTCTGGCAGATTATGTCTTGGTGCTTTTTGAGATATATTTGTAAGTCTGTAATAATTGGTTTAATTTGAGATCTGCCTTGGAAAATGTGTATGTCTAGCTTATTTTGATATCAGTATGGAAGTGCATTCCTCAACATCCGAGGGGGCTCTTCAAATATGCAGAGCTAAAACACTATGCTCTGGTTCTGGGCTGTCCCTACACAGAGCCACTTCTCAGCTCCCCCAGTCTATCATGGGTCCAAAGTGAGATCCCACATGCAGCCAACCAGGTAAAAGCCAGACTTACATCTGGGCCTCAAGTGACTCCTCCAAGCTTAGTGTGCAGTGCTGGGTTCTCAACTTGTTTCACCACAGGGAGAATCCCTGGAAGTGTGTGGATGATTTTAAGAGTCAGTGTGGGTGTAATTAGCCTCACATACAGAGGTTCACTTCCACATATGTATATTGTAGCATTGTGCTTAGCTGGTGGCCATATAAGGATGACTCCAGATATGCCACCATGCATAATAGTCCAGGTAAAAGAATCTTGTACTAAGGTTATATCAAAACCTAAGAACTGTAAGGAATGATAAATATTTTTCCATGGTCCATTTACTTGGTTATGGGATTCTTTTAATACATTTGACAGTTTTCATTTGTTGTTGTGGATCCGTGTTTTTCTTTTTACTTGTAATCTAAGCTGACAAAGATTTCTCCAAAATGTCCTTTGTTATTCTTGTTGGTCTGTAAAATTGACATTGATATCATTTTGTCTGTATTTTATCTGTTATGGTTAGTTTGATTTGGCTTATTATGACTGAAAATATTTGTGTTTGATTATTTTTCCTTGTAGAATTTTGTTGTTAAATTAACCAAAAGAGTCAGTTCTGTTTATTACTTATAACTAGCATATTTTAAGTAATGATAATAATAAATACATTTTAAGACTTTCATAAAGGAATGCTTGCATAGAATAGGAGCATTGATATTCTTGTGCATAGTCGCTTGAGACAAACTAGTCCTTCTCACTTTGGTACTAAACCGTGCCAACGCCGCATATGTAAGACCTGTCCTTTTGTACTCCAAACGCAGTCAGTCTCCTTTCCGAACGGTAAATTTGCCATTGGGGAGTCTTTCACGTGCGAATCCAGAAACCTGATTTATGCTATCATCTGCAAGAGGTGTGACATGACCTATATTGGTGAAACTGGCAGACGTTTGGCAGACAGGTTTCGGGAGCACTTGAATGACATCCATCATGGCAAACATTTACCGGTGGCCCTTCACTTCAACAGCCCTGACCATTCAGGTAACTCTGACATTCATGTCACTGCCCTCCGTTCATGTATCGGCGACGACCGAACTCGCTTCTCGTTGGAGAATCGTCTCATTTTTCAAATGGGCGTTTTAGCTCCTGCTGGCATTAATGTCCAGCATCATTTTGCATAATTCTGGTGGCTTCTGTCGTTATTTTCCTATCTATCCTTGTTTTTGCTTTGGTTCGTTTCATTTCCTCAATTATCTGTTCTTAGCCTTCACTAGCTCCTATGTCACTTCCGCATGACACCTTATTTTTTCAGATATTTTGAATGTTTCTTTCTTGGATCCAGCTAAGTGATTTTTTACTCATTTTAATAGTGTTGTTCATTTCTGTCTTCGTTTCGTTGATTATTTACTTTCTTGTTTCGACATGTCTTTCTGGTTTCACGATTTTCTTGCATTATTACTGTTATCGTTTCGCTCATCACCGTGGTTTCATCTGCTTGTATCGCTCATTTGACGTTTTCCTCATCATCATAGATCTTTGTAGTACCTATATGTAGTTCTTGTCCTTGTCACCTGTTCGTAACTGTGGCTGACGAAGGGTAAAACCCCAAACGTCCCTTGTCTCATGTGTACTGTTTACTTGTAAAACTGATTTCATACCATATTATTTTTTAATTTATATAATTGAAATGGTTTGACTAGATCAGTGGTTCTCAACATGGGCCATGCCATATTTCTAGGTGGCCACAGTAAGATGGTCAAGTACCCATTTTCCAGCTAACAGGGACTATGAGGGGGGCCACAGAGGTAAATGAGGCTCATAAAGGGGGGGCATCAGCTAAAATAGGTTGAGAACCAGTGGACTAGATTACCACTTTGGAACTGGTGACAAGACCTAGGCAGGTGGCAGTGGAACAAGACATAAGACAAAGACACTAGTGATGATGGTTAGGATACACAAAGAGGAAACCTGTTGATATCATTACAAAGCAGCAGTTGGTCAGGAAGCCCAAGGGTTAGAGAGGTAGAGAGAGAGAGTAACCGAAAAGCACATGGAGAAGAGAATGGGAGGTGGGAGTGAAATGGATGAGGATGACATGAAACGACGTTGAGCTGACGGCCCGGGATAGGAGGACGTGGCATTAATTTTGTGAAGGCCTATGCTCCGTGAGGAGCTGAAGGGGGTTGAACTAGTGAAATTTTATGTAGTCCTTGTCATTCAGTGGCTCCATGCTCCGTATGGAACGCAATGCATAATGATGATATATTGGTTGTTGCCCTGTTCTTTCCATTGGTCTGCGTTTATGACATTGGGCCACGAGATGATGGAGAATGTAACAGCGGCCTCTCTTGTCATATCGTCATCATCATCGTCATCGTTAGGGGCCTTCTGTAAACTCAAGCCAAGCCATTCTGTCTTGTGCCATCTGCTCCAGATTTGTCCATGTTTCATGTCATCCCTATCCTTTTGTCACCAGTTCTGCTTTCTGTGCGTTTTTAAGCCTCCCTCTACCTCTCTTACCCTGGGGGTTCCAGAATAATGACTGCCTTGTAATGCTATCACCAGGTTTCTTCAACGTGTGTCTTTTCCATCACCAGCGTCTTCTTCTCATCTCCTGCTCCATAGGCACCCGTCTGGCTCTGTCATCAGTTCCACATCGGTGATCTTTTCATCACATTTGCTTCTTTCTATTCTATGAAAGTTAGAGCTAAGGAAAAGATGCGAGCAACAGCCAATACAAACAGACATTAAGGTAAAGTGCGGATGGACAGGGCATACATTCAGAAGAGAACAATCAAGCATAGCCAGAGGTGCCCTTGACTGGTACCCACAAGGGAAAAGAAAAGTGGGGAGGCCAAGGAGAACTTAGAGAAGAACTATGTAAGAGGAGGCTAAGGAAATTGGAATGACGTGGGCACAGCTGAAAAAGACAGCCCAGAATAGAAATCGATGGAGAGCAACTGTTTCAGTCGTATGTTCCATGGGGAATGGAAAGGATGTTGATGATTCTATGCAAGTATTCATACCCGTCAACGTTTGCTGAGGGAGACTGAGCACCTATGGGTTTGCCCGGAGTACAATGATGTAGATTCTGAACAACAATAACAATGCAAGTATCCATCTATAGGTTCAGGCGAACTTCTGTCTTGACCGACTGTGTGTGGTGCACCATTGTGGGGCCCTCCCAGTATTGATAAACCAGACAGATTGCTGTGTCCGTTTCAGATTTTCCTCGTTGTCTCTGGCTTTTTCCTCAGACCTTCGGGTCCTGAGTGTTCCTCTATAAATGCCTTCGGGCAAATGAGGAAGGGACATTCCTCGACACCTTCGGGTATATGAGGCTCTGTCCATTTCGGCTGGAAGTCTGCAAGGCTTAGTGGTTTTATAGCGATTGAGAGTACACATGAGGGCAAGTTCAGGCACAATGGGCTAATCACCTGTTTGCCAGACACTTTGATTACATGTTTTGCCCAGGAGCCTTGTGCTCTTTGGGTCCCCTCTACACCTTGTTTTACGGGGTAGAAGAGCTTCCGATTATGAGATGAGATGAGTATCCATCTATAAAAGTATGTAACATCTTCTTCGGCTGATTAGCAATCCTTCCTTGTTTGTTTAAATTGAGTTGGGATTGATTTAAACAATCAATCATTCAATACCCTTTAGTTCCCCAAGGTGCATAGGCCTTCAACAAATACATGCCAAGTTCTCTTGTCACGTGCCATCCGCTCAAGTTCTTTCCATATTTTCCTCATCATTTTCACCTCTGTTTCCAGTTCTCTTCTCGTGTCTTTTTTGGTTTACCTCTATCTCTCTTACCCTGGGGATTCCAGAACAAGGACTGCCTGGTAATGCTATCAACAGGTTTCCTCAATGTGTGTCCTATCCATCGCCAGCGTCTTCTTCTCAACTCTTGTTCCACTGGCACTTGTCTGGTTCTTGTCATCAGTTCCACATTTGTGACTTTGTCATATCATTTCAGTCCTTCTATTCTACACAAGTACTCGTTTATAAACGTCTGTAGCTTTTTGGTTGTTGTTTTTGTTGTTCTCCATGTCTCAGAGCCATACAATAGGACTGACTTGACATTTGAGTTGAAGATTCTTATTTTTGTGTTAGACTTGATTTCTCTTGTTCTCCATATGTTTCCCAATACAATGACAGCTCCTCTTGCTTTTTGTATTATTATTTTGATAGGGGAAGACAAAGAGAGCAAATACTGGACAGTTGTGCATAGTGGCAAGGAAAGAAGTCAGCAGCAGAATTAATAAATTGTACTGGAGACAGGAAGTTGTGAAGAGACATGATCTCCTATGCCACTAGGCATGGTACTTGAAGAAGAAGAAGAGGAAGAAGATTTTGATATTGTCTGTCCATCCAACTTTGTGATTTAAACAGTAATAGTTGTAGTAATGTGCCACAACATTTTGATGTTAAGACAATAACTATTAATATCATTGTTTATGATATTCTTTATTAAACAGAATGTGGCTACAGGTGTCATGAAAAATGTTTACAGCAGATACTCAGGACATGTGCCAAGACAAAGGTTAGTTCATTTATTAATTTAATATTTCTTGATTGACATCCTTGGATAATTTACCAGCACTCTTATTTGATTGTGACGAAAGTACTGAGATTCTGTCTTTCTAATGGCCCATGTCTTTTTCTCCTTGCAATTTGTTCACTATATTTTAGGAGGGATTACAGGTAATCCTTCTCCATGTTTCTTCTCCTTCTATTATTTACGTTTTTTTCAAGATGAGATCACGAGGGAGTTTGATCTCATCTGCTTTATGGTTCTTCTTTATGTGTTTAGAATGGGGGTGTAGGGAATTAGAAAGTATTATTCTAGATTGAGATTATAGAGGCTGGATCAGGATTTGCACCAGTGTCCTTTTTTTTAAAAGATATTGTGTGGCCATATACGCATTTTTCGGGAGTTAAATTATTTGCGGCCATTTTTGCTTCATTTCCGCAGTATAGGGCTAGGACCAATTCCCGGTTCTTTGTCTAGCGGGGACTGGTTGCATCAGAAAGATCTAAGGTTCTGATTGGCGGAGAGCTAACTGCAGTTGAAATGCAGAGCGCCCATTGGCTTTAGAACCACGCCGCGCATATGACGTCATGAAGTCGGCGCGTGGGGGCTCGAGAATAAATACGCCCGAACTTCATAAGTTCGGTCTCTAAAAATTAATTGCCAAAGCCGGTTGCCAGAGTCAAGTCGATTGCCCTTCAGTTGGACATTCGAGATTTGGTAAGCATGAATTTTTGCGTGAGGACTTTATTTAATTTTTCTAGTCCTAGCCGATCATTTAAGTTTCTTGGGAAGTTTTAGTTTAATTTAATTCTTAACTCCAGAGCCATCAATTCGATCTTAGTGATAGACGAGAAACTTTATAGGTCCATTTAATTCCTTGTTGAAGGAATAGCGGCATGGTTTAAAAGTTGAGATATCACCGCTTTGTATTATTGCAAAGTCGGTCGGGAGAGAAACTCGCATCTGCGAATCATATGTATTTACAGAATAGTCGGGAGCGTGTGTAATGTGTATTTTCATTTGTGATTTTATTGAGAGTCTTGATGCTCGCTATTTATATAGTTACGCATATATCTGTGGACGGAAGTGATAGAGGTATTAATTGAAGCACGTGAGCGCGTGGTTACGGTATCTTTATTGATACGATGTTCAGAGGGACGAGGGGGAGAGAAGCACGTGGTCATAAAATTGTAACCACGTGTTTGTAACTACTGAGATTTAATTGATAACCATTATGTATAACTTTTGACGGCATGTAGATGCTAGCGTAAACAGGGTTATAGGTTATTGATTGTGCTTTGTTATTCTGTGTATTCAGAAGATGGAGATGAAATTTATTTATGTTAAGGGAATAATATTTTATTTCAATTTTGAGGTGATTAATCATACTGACGGGAATTTTAGGAATTCCTAGAGAGGACTAGTTTTAATTTTTATTAATCCTTACGGCATTAGTGTCAGCGTAAGAAGTAGGCCACAGTACGTCTGCCCAGACGGGCCATTGAAAATATTGTTGTTGCTCGGAGTTAGTCAGGCAGAACAGGCGATCTGGGTTAGCCAATGTTTACCTTGTGGGCTCAGGTAGAGAAGGGAGCTCAGTGGGGGAGCGGACTTTGTTTGCATGATTTTGTATGGTGGTGCATAACGGGAGAGAGTAGGGGAGCTGTATTGATTATAGACGGGGGAGACTTACGTGTTAAAGACTTAAGGGTTTGTCAGGAAGTTAATTGTTATTTGTAATAGAGTATTAACGTTTTGTTTAGCTGTTGTTTTTGCTTTTGTCTAAACAGCAGGTGCCGGCTTTGTGGGAATGAGAGCGGAATTTTGAGACCACAAAATTTCTCCCACGGCAAAGTTGGGGCATTCGCAGAACCGCAAGGGTTTTACGTTAGTTGCCAGTAGTGGAAGGAGAGGAAGAAAATACGTTTTCCCAGCCAGGGGAAGACATTTTCCAGCGAATAGGATTTTTGTGGATAAATCCTGAGCTCTGACGCTCGTTACACACGCAGATTTGGCAGGCTGCCAGCGTTGTGGTAATTTTGTGTTCGTTTCTTCACGGCCATAATAAAGCCGACGGCCCAGTTATAGGTACTAGGGCAGGTAATTTCAGAGTGGTAGAAGTCAGCTACAGTTCCAGTCCAGAATCCAGGGGGGTTCTGTTAAACCTCAGTCAATTCCAGAGTTAGTGGAGAGAGAAAGGGTAAACATTCTCTCTACTGAAGTCAGCACAGATAGGCAGAACTGTTAGTTTTGGTGAATCATAGCAGAGGACAGCTGCTGAAGTTTAGAGGTGCAGTTAGTTGTGTTCAGGAGATTCCAGGATAGGCTGGGTAGAACCGAAGTCTGTGCAGAGATTGTGTAGTCACTTCGCAGTCGTTCCAGCTATCAGTGGACTTAGAGTTAGAGTTAGAATTTAGAACAGCTAGTTTGGAGTGTAGGCGACATCAAGTGCAGTGTAGTTCATTTCAGTTAACCTTACCTTCTTTCTCCATACAGGTTGCAATTGTGGGAGAAGGGTTGGGGTTGATGCATTTTTAACTGTGCTTGATTTTGTTTCAGGTGTGCATCCTCGCACTTCATGTATTTTGACATGTGTATGAGTTTGTGTATAGGTGTATAATAAACTTGTATAAATTGTAGCTGGCATCAGTCATTTCCTTTAGTACAGTAGCTATATGTTGTCTGTACCTTGGTGTTTGTGAATCTTAATTGAACCTTGTCCCCATAGGGTAGTTAGAGGTGGTTCGAGGCCATAGCAATTTAAACGTCCGAAGTGGCGAGGAAAGAATCAACCTCGGTTCTCAACCTCGGAGCCAATGGTCTCAACTTTCACAGTTTGCACTATATTTCTATCTGAATCTATCATTTCAGTCTTTCTTCGTACTATTGTCTTGTCACTATATGTAGACAGTCTCTAGTCCTAAATCCATTTCGTGACATTGATGACGGAGCCGCGGTAGCGGAGTGGTTAGTGCACTGGCTTCCTCGCATGTTGAATATGTTCAAAGAAAGAAAACCTTCGTTCACTTTCATATGTCGTGTTGAATATGTTCAAAGAAAGAAAACCTTCATTCACTTTCATGTGTTGTGTTGAATATGTTCAAAGAAAGAAAACCTTCGTTCACTTTCATGTGTCATGTTGAATATGTTCAAAGAAAGAAAACCTTCATTCACTTTCATATGTGGTGTTGAATATGTTCAAAGAAAGAAAACCTTCATTCACTTTCATATGTGGTGTTGAATATGTTCAAAGAAAGAAAACCTTTGTTCACTTTCATATGTCGTGTTGAATATGTTCAAAGAAAGAAAACCTTTGTTCACTTTCATATGTGGTGTTGAATATGTTCAAAGAAAGAAAACCTTTGTTCACTTTCATATGTTGTGTTGAATATGTTCAAAGAAAGAAAACCTTCGTTCACTTTCATATGTTGTGTTGAATATGTTCAAAGAAAGAAAACCTTCATTCACTTTCATATGTTGTGTTGAATATGTTCAAAGAAAGAAAACCTTCATTCACTTTCATATGTTGTGTTGAATATGTTCAAAGAAAGAAAACCTTCATTCACTTTCATATGTTGTGTTGAAAATGTTCAAAGAAAGAAAACCTTTGTTCACTTTCATATTTTGTGGTGAATATGTTCAAAAAAAGAAAACCTTCGTTCACTTTCATATGTTGTGTTGAATATGTTCAAAGAAAGAAAACCTTCGTTCACTTTCATATGTCGTGTTGAATATGTTCAAAGAAAGAAAACCTTCGTTCACTTTCATATGTCGTGTTGAATATGTTCAAAGAAAGAAAACCTTCGTTCACTTTCATATGTCGTGTTGAATATGTTCAAAGAAAGAAAACCTTTTTCACTTTTGTATGCCGTGTTGAATATGTTCAAAGAAAGAAAACCTTTGTTCACTTTTATATGTTGTGTTGAATATGTTCAAAGAAAGAAAACCTTTGTTCACTTTCATATGTCGTGTTGAATATGTTCAAAGAAAGAAAACCTTTGTTCACTTTCATATGTTGTGTTGAATATGTTCAAAGAAAGAAAACCTTTGTTCACTTTCATATGTGGTGTTGAATTATGTTCAAAGAAAGAAAACCTTTGTCCACTTTCATATGTTGTGTTGAATATGTTCAAAGAAAGAAAACCTTCGTTCACTTTCATATGTCGTGTTGAATATGTTCAAAGAAAGAAAACCTTTGTTCACTTTCATATGTTGTGTTGAATATGTTCAAAGAAAGAAAACCTTTGTTCACTTTCATATGTTGTGTTGAATATGTTCAAAGAAAGAAAACCTTTGTTCACTTTCATATGTCGTGTTGAATATGTTCAAAGAAAGAAAACCTTTGTTCACTTTCATATGTTGTGTTGAATATGTTCAAAGAAAGAAAACCTTTGTTCACTTTCATATGTTGTGTTGAATATGTTCAAAGAAAGAAAACCTTTGTTCACTTTCATATGTTGTGTTGAATATGTTGTGTTGAATATGTTCAAAGAAAGAAAACCTTTGTTCACTTTCATATGTCGTGTTGAATATGTTCAAAGAAAGAAAACCTTCGTTCACTTTCATATGTCGTGTTGAATATGTTCAAAGAAAGAAAACCTTTGTTCACTTTCATATGCCATGTTGAATATGTTCAAAGAAAGAAAACCTTTGTTCACTTTTGTATGTTGTGTTGAATATGTTCAAAGAAAGAAAACCTTTGTTCACTTTCATATGTTGTGTTGAATATGTTCAAAGAAAGAAAACCTTTGTTCACTTTCATATGTTGTGTTGAATATGTTCAAATTAAGCAGTGGTCAGCTTGAGGTTGTTGCTATCTCCGTAGAGTTTTTCCAGGAATGGTCCTGGTGATGGCCGTATGTGCGTTCTCTGTTCCTTGTATGTTGGGCACCTTTGAAGTAGATGTTCAGCAGTCATTTTATCGGTGCCACAGTTACACTCATCAGTAGTTCCTATCTTTAGCTTGTTGAATAGATGGTATCTTAATCTGTTGTGGCCTGTGCGAAGTCTGAAGATTACCACTTGTTCACTTCTGGTAAGCTGGTAATATGCATCTTTTTTTTTTTTTTTGGTGGCCTGGATGCTGTGCTTTCCATTTGCTCCTGTATCTGCTGTTTATAAAACTCTTGGTCTCTTCATAAGTTATGCTTGTGTCAAGTTGAAGTAGCTTTCCACATTCCTTTGCCAATCTGCCAGCCTCTTCTTTTCCGGGGATGTTGCAGTGAGATGGGATCCACTGTATCACAACTCTTTTGAACTACTGATATAGTTTTTAGAGTGATCGTCTAAGGTCATCCAGGTTGGCATTATTCTGACTCTTCAGCGTTGCAATGACTGACAGCACATAAGTGAAGAGAGCTACTTGTCTGTCAGAGCTTTCTTCTGTCATTAGGACTTCTGCTGCAGTTTTTAAGGCCTCTGCCTCTGCTCTGAAGTTAATTGAGAAAGAAAATGACAGCTGATAAACAGCACATATATTCCAAATTTTATCAGTGTCACATGTCACTGTCTAAAGCACGGAAAAGGAAGATCACAACAAGTGAGATAAGGGGCGTTAGAAAAGCTGCTAATGTTCCTCAAGAGATAAAAGGGAAATTCAGGAAGTTGTTTAAAACAACACCGTGCATTGGCTTACACAGAGGAAAAATATAAAATGGTTTGGACATGTGGTCATAATGTTGCATCCTAATCAGCAGCCAGCTGTGGTTTTTGACAGCATAAGATCTATCTTTAGAGCAGAAGGATTTCTGAAAGGATGGAGGACAGATGGTGTACCTGAAATCAGCAGGCACATTATTTGGTAATACCAAAACAGTTCATCTTGCCAGATAAGAAAGAGCTGCTTCTACCCATGATGTTTGATGATATATATGGAAAGATGAAGTAACAATTTGTGATCTTAAATTTGAATGAACAAATCGCCTAAAAGAAGAAGATTAAAATCTTGATTTGTAATTTCTGTAAAATCTTGACAATTTCTGTAAAATCTTAATAATTTCTGTAAAATCTTGATAATTTCTGTAAAATCATTTGCTGTACTTATTTTCCTGGTTGCTTAGGTCTGTTCTATGTTTTAACTTTGTCTCCGCAGAGACTCCTGGGAACATAAAAAGGTGAGAAAGAATAGGACGGTCTGCTTGCGCAGTCCTGAAAGGTGACTGGTATGAGGCTGGCGACCTGACTGGCAACCTAACCTGGCAACCTAACCTGGCTGGCAACCTAACTTGGCTGGCAACCTAACTTGGCTGGCAACCTAACCTGGCTGGCAACCTAACTTGGCTGGCAACCTAACCTGGCTGGCAACCTAACCTGGCTGGCAACCTAACCTGGCTGGCAACCTAACCTGGCTGGCAACCTCATGTAAAACAGATAGCTACAGAAACCACTGCTGGAATAGTTTAGGCTATTGGTTTTTAGTTTCCTGAGAGGGGACTATCTGCAGTTGGTGACTCCATGCTTCATAAGAAGCAAACACGCAGATGATAATGATAGATCTTTCCACATGTTTGCAGTCATTTTGTCCTGCTGCCTCCCCCACCATCCCTCCTTTGCGTATCCTGCGTTGTTTGTAAAAAAACAAACCAATATATTTTATGTAACTTTGCATGCCTCGTGTGCAGGTTTTAGAGAACCCAACACTGACCACAGAAATCTGTCCAAAAGAAGCTAACAGTCTAGCTGGTCAGAACTACAGATGTTGGGAGTGTCGGTTGGCTATCTCTTACAGTAAGTTCATATTTTGTGGTTCACTTTATGAATTTGTGGCATCTGTGTGAGTTTTGTCATGTCTGTGTATAATAATAATAATAATAGCCCCTTCAGTCATAACTGACTATGGGAATGCGCCCCTGAGGTGACAGCCCTCAGCTGCTTATTTTCCTGGTGCTCCTTTCGACGTTTTCTTCTCTCCTCTGCTTGTTGTGTGAGCCTCTTTTCACCCAATCTGAGGTGGCGCCGTATATAGCATCGCCACTTAGTGCGATCGGCAGCTTCATCCTCCCATGTTGCTGGATCCATGTCCAGTGCCCTCATATCTCTCTTGCACACATCTTTGAACCTCAGCTGTGGTCGCCCAACTGTTCTCTTGCCATCTGCTAATTGTCCGTAGAAGATATCTTTTGGGATGCGACCATCTTCCATGCGGCGAACATGGCCAAGCCAGCGAAGTCTGCGCTGTCTAAGCAGTGTATACATACTTTGAAGGCCAGCACGTGACAACACCTCGATATTTGTCACTTTATCTTTCGACGAGATGCCGAGGATATGGTGTAGACACCGTAAATGGAAGGTATTGAGCCTTCTTTCTTGCTTAGCATAGGTTGTTCAGGTCTCGCTGCCATATAGGAGTGTGCTGGTGACGCAGGCATTATATACCGCAGCTTTGGTCTTTGTTGTGATTTTGGAGTTCCCCCAAACACGCGATGTGAGGCGGGCAAAGGTAGCTGCAGCTTTGCCAATGCGGCTGTCGATTTCTGCCTCCAGTGAGAGTTTGTCATTGATGGTGGACCCTAGGTATGTGAAGTGGTGCACCGCTGCCAATTCATAGTTATCGATAGTGATAACTGGTGCAGCACCCACATCCTGACTCAGCACATTCGTTTCTTTAGACTTCTTGTGAGGCCAAAGTCCTTGCATGCTTTAGTGAAGCGATTCATCAAGCTCTGAAGCTCCTGTTGGCTTTGAGTGACGACTGCAGCATCATCAGCGAACAACAAGTCTCTTATAGTGACCCTTCTGATTTTTGTTTTTGCCTTCAGCCTTGAAAGATTAAACAGACGGCCATCTGACCTAGTGTGAAGGCATATTCCTTCAGTTGCACCTCTGAATGCATGTTTCAAGAGTAAGGCAAAGAAGATCCCGAAGAGGGTCGGAGCCAGAACACAGCCTTTTTTAACGCCACTTCGTATGTCAAAGGGCTGTGACGTGCTTCCAGCATATTGGACTGTTCCCTTCATGTCATCATGGAATGACTTTATCATTTCCAGCATTTTAGAAGGGCAGCCTATTTTCAAGAGGATTTTGAAGAGTCCATCCCTACTAACCAGGTCAAATGCTTTTGTGAGGTCTATAAAGGCGATATATAAAGGCCTTTTCTGCTCTTGATTTTTCCTGAAGCTGGCGGAGAGAGAAGATCATGTCTGTTGTTGATCTGCCAGCTCGGAATCCACACTGTGACTCTGGATATATGCGCTCAACTAACTTGTGTAGTCGCATTAAGATAACTTTGGCAAAAACCTTACCAACAATACTAAGAAGAGAGATGCCTCTGTAGTTATTGCAATCACTTCTGTCTCCTTTATTTTTATACAGTGTTACAATCTTGGCATCTCGCATGTCTTGAGGAATAGTTGTCTCTTCCCAGCACTGGCACAGCATCCTATGCAGGGGATATAATAGCGTGCTCTTGCAGCATTTGATTAAATCAGGAGGAATCCCATCACTGCCTGGTGCTTTGCCAGAGGCCAAGCTACCAATGGCCTTGCTGAGTTCCTCTAATGTTGGTTCGGCATCCAGCTCCTCCATAGTTGGCAGACACACAGTATTTTCTCTAGCATAAAGCTCAGAGTAGTGCTCGACCCACCTCTCCATCTGCTTACCCTTATCGGTTAGCTTCTCTCTGCTGATGGTTTTTAGCGGTGCCGTCTTACTTTTTTGGGGGCCAAGTGCTTTCTT
The DNA here is from genome assembly GCA_024509875.1 of Oreohelix idahoensis. Taxonomy (NCBI): domain Eukaryota; kingdom Metazoa; phylum Mollusca; class Gastropoda; order Stylommatophora; family Oreohelicidae; genus Oreohelix; species Oreohelix idahoensis. Next base: position 109,096 of record JAMPIV010006028.1, read on the forward strand.
TATACCGTCATACATTTGTCTAATGTTGCCTGTTTGCGCTGCGATCTGGATGCTCTCACTGAGCTGGAGCCAATAGTCATTTGCACAGTGTCTAGCAGTTTGTTGAACTTTGCTTCTCGTAGCCTTCAGGATCTGTAAGGTTCTGGCACTCGGTAAACATTTGTATTCATTCGTAGCACTGCGCTTAGCTTCAATGACAGGTGACATCACATTTGATGAAGCATCAAACCAGTCATTTGACTTTGTCGTTTTCTTACCAAAGGTGGCAAGTGCAGTACTTTGAATGGTGTTCCGTAGATGCTCCCAGTTTCTGTAATAGTATCACCATGCTGAGGGCTACTGAGCACTTTCTTGAAGGTCACAGTAAATTGTGCGATCATGACAGGGTCTGACATCTTGCTGGTATCAATGCGTGGTTTCCCTTCATGTCTGACACGATAGAGTTTTCTTGGTTGTGCTCTGATTTTGCAGCAAACCAAGGAGTGATCTGTATCACAGTCTGCACTATGGTACGAGCGCGTGGAGAGCACAAACCTGAGAAGTGGCCTTCTGATGAGAATCATGTCCAGTTGGTGCCAGTGCTTGGATCGTGGGTGTCTCCATGACACCTTATGCTGGGGTTTTGTCTGAAAGTAGGTTTTGGTCATGCAGAGGTCATGGTGGACACACAACTCTAACAGCCGTTGTCCATTTTCATTCATCTTGCCAATACCAAACCTGCCCAGACATGAAGGCCATGAAACATTATCGGCACCCACTCTAGCGTTAAAGTCACCAAGGAGAAAAAGTTGTTCTTGCCTAGGTTTGCTTTTGATGACTGCTGCTAGATTCTCGTAGAACTCATCTTTAGCTTCTGAGGCAGTTACAGAGTAGGAGCATACACACTGACAAGGGTGATGGGACCTGTGCTAGTTTGCAGGCGGAGCGTTAACAGGCGTTCTGATCCATTCTCACCTGGTTCAACCATTTAAGTTAGCGATTTTTTGACCGCAAAACCTACGTGTTCTCTAGTTTTATTAAGATCTTTCCCTTGCCAATAAAATGTGTAGTCCTCGCTCACTGTTCCAGAACCTGCCAGGCGCGTTTCCTGAAGTGTAGCTATATCCACCTGAAGTCGTGCTAAGCTCATCATTAATTATGGCTGTCTTCCTTATATCGTTTACGTCCTGTAGGTTTTCAGATAGTCCAGTCAACATAGTCCGGACGTTCCAGCATCCCAATCTGAGAGTTTGCTTATTTCTATTATTACAATAATTGCTTGGTGCAAAATTTTCTGTCCACAGTTCGGGTTTGACCCTAATCCCCATGCACCCAATAGGGAAAGCAGACAGTGGCGGGACAACACCTTATTGACTGGGGGCTGCCCAGCTTGAAGCGGGCGGTAGCTGTCCAGTGAGATCCTAGAACCTCTCCCACTGTCGGAAAGTAACCCCTGGCGCCATGCCCTACGCCAATTGGGCAAAATGCTTATAACCGGTAACTGCTACTTCCCGTGTTTTGCTGACACCTATAGGGTGAAGCTGGAGTGTCCTCTCCAGGGCACAAGCTTGGGCACAGTTATATGGAGATCAAGCTGTTGCTCATGCAGTATGTTCCCCCTCTCCACACAGCTGGTAGATCCAAAGGAATGGCAGTAGCCGATACAGTTTGGTACCAGCCACGTCGCAGGAGTTGCCAGAATAATGTTGAATCGACATTAGACTGCCTTAGGGACTCCGACTCTGGATTTATCCTCATGGTTTACTCCCGAAGCCAATTCCATAAATGGATATTCCCGCAAGGCAGCAGTAGTTTGAATTCAGAGTTCCTTCTCTTAGAACTTTGTGGTGTCTTTGCATCTTAATGAGCTCTCTCAATTTGTTGCTGGGTGTAACGATTTGGTGATATCACTGTTTGAGGTTTCTTATTTCTTCATTATCTTTTTTTGGTATCTGTCTTTAAGTTTGTGGTTCTATTTCTAAGTTTGTGGTATTTCTGTGTAAGTTTTGTATATCTGTGTATGAGTTTTTTTTTAAGGAGTTGTATTAGTTTGTGTTGGCGTCTGTTTGTCTGTCTATTTTGTTGTTGTTTCATTCGTGTTTTTTCATTACTTATAGTTATTTCCTTCAATGTTTTCTTTCCTTCTTCCTTTCTTTTTTTTCTCTCTGACTCATTTTTATCACTTATATTTCACATTTATATATTATAAGAGGTGTTGGGTACAGAATTTCAGTTGCTAGCGCGCAGTGGCTAGCCTCGTCGGCTTCGCGCAGGTGTGTCAGTGTCTGTCCCTAGTTGTGGTGTGCGGCGGAACGAACAGAATAATTTGTCTTCTCTTTGTTACTATCACAATTGCCTCCACGGCTGGCAGAGTTGTGGATTTTAAAGTTGCTACCAAAGTGAAATGGGTTCATTTTCAATACAAGACAAGACAACAGGAGGCTGAGATACTTGGGAGTCATGACCCAAGTGGGCCCGCCCCCCTTTGAGTGTAAAGGAGAGTAAAAGGGGCAAAACACTTGATCGACGGGGGGACTGCTTCTGATGATCAGATTGCCTCCTGTTGTATCGCTCTGTATAGAGTTTCCTATCATCACACATGCTATAATTGTTTCCCCCTGTATTTTTCATATTTTCTTGTTATTTGCTTTTCCCTTTTATATTTTATTTGTTTATTGAGGTTCTTTTGCATGTGTGCAAACTTATACATATTCTTTCCATTGGTGATTACTAAACCTTATTTCTTGAAATTTCCAGAAAGTGCCCACAGTGAGCCACGGTTGTGTGACTACTCAGGTCGCTACTACTGTGAATTCTGTCACTGGAACGATACATCTGTTATACCTGCTCGGGTTTTACACAACTGGGACTTCACTCCACGGAAGGTGAATGTCACAGATCATTAGTTTGCTCAGTTTAATGTCACTTATTAAAGAGTAAATTGGCAAGAAGACAAAGATGGCTTATAGCACTCCACATATGTTCCAGTCTTGACTTATGGATGCACGTCATGGGCAATGACTACAACCCACAAAAGCCAGCTCCAAACCTCAGAAATGAGGTATCTAAGGAAGGTGGTTGAAGTAACAAGAAGATGCGTGGTCCACAACCAGACAATACGTCATGGCCTCAAAACTCAGCCCCTGCAGACCGAAGTGGAACAGATGGTTTGGCCATTTCTGCAGAATAGGAGAAGATCAGCCACCAGGACAGATATGGGCAACCAAGAGCCAGGGATCCAGACCTCCAGGATGACCCAGAGTTCGCTGGGAGGACAACATTTAACAATGTCTGAATGACCAAGGACTAGATTAGAACCAGGGCAGGAGAAAGACAGCTGATAAGATAGTATGGTGCACTCTCTGGCTAACCTATATACCCCAGGGTAGAAGAGAATCGACAAAGTAAGTAATTAAGTTATTTAAGAGTTTGAGCCCCATGCTAACAGCCTCCAGGAAGTTCAAGCAGCCAAGAATTATGAGTGTATTTATGTAGTCATAAGGTAACAGATGCAACAATTTGGGCCGGTTGATCTAGATATCTGCTTAGTCGACTCTATCTACAAATATCAGGAAGAAGGTTCTTTATCTAAATTAGATTATCTGTGATATGACCATCATAATCCTACAGCTCCCCAAGACGCATCAACAAACTTATGCCAAGTTCTCCAGTCCCGTGCCATCAGCTCAAGGTCAAGGTCTTTCCTCATGTCTTCCTCATCCTTTTCATTTCTGTCTATAGTTCTCTTCTCCAAGTGTTCTTCCCCCCCCCCCCCTTTTTCACTGTGGAGATTCCAGAATAAGGACTCATCTTATAAACTATCAGCAGGTTTTCTCAATGTGTCCTATCCGTCTCCATCTTCTTTTTCATCTTGTGTTCCACTGCCACTTGTGTGTTTCTTGACATTAGTGATTCTCATCATACCATTTCAATCCTTCTATTCTAAGCACCCATTTATGAAAGTCTGCTGCATCATGGTTGTTATTTTTGTCGTTCTCCATGTTTCAGAGCCATACAATAGAATTGACTTTACATTTGAGTGTTTTTGTAATGTGATGCTTCAGAGTAAGTCATTTGTCAGCTTTTCATGAGGTGTCACATGTTGTGTGTTACTACAGCATGTTTTTTTTTGTTTTATTATTTTAGAAAGAACTCTGCTTTCTTGACGTACCAGCTTATATTCCTTATAATTAATTAATTGTCAGGTCTGTCGGGCATCAAAGCAATTCTTAAAGCTAATGCAAAAGAAAGCTGTTATTCGAATACAAGATATCAACCCCATGTTGTTTGTTTATGTAGATCAGCTCAATGAGATTAAGGTAAGTGATAGTATAATTATAGATGTGTTATCAGGTTGTAATTGTTCCGTGGGTTGGTCTGAAGATTTGAACAATGTCCTGACATATTTTTCACGTATTTTTTCTTCGTACAGCAGTTGGTAGAGCAGTGTTTCCCAAACTTACAGTAATTGTACACCCTTATGAGAGTTTAGTGACCCCTGTCACATTTTAAATTTTATTTAATTCTTTGCTGCAGCTTTAAGAAGGGGGGGGGGGGGTTCAGAGTGGGTAAGAGGCATGGCATGTGTTTCTAATTCTAAAGGTACCAGGTTCTCTCCCAGTACATGAAATATAATTGATGGACATTTTTTGTTCAGAATGATGTCAACTTATTGTCAAACTAGGTCTCTGTCAAAACTCTCCACCTTTGTAGAATGGGTCTTGTGAATATGTGGTGAGATTGATATCCTCCAGTAATTTTGATACTGCAATGTTAGTTTCCTCCAGTTAGTGTATGTTCAACCACCAACACTTTCCATGTAGGTATGTCTAAATCCACAAAAATTATCCTTCTGATTCATGTATACTCAGTCAGCTTTGCTGTCCTCACTAGTGATTGTTAAAGCACCTACATTCTCTTCAGCATTGATGTATATTCAACCATCTATCTATCTACTTCCTGTTAGTAAATATTCAGCTATATATATTCTCAACATTAATATATGTAAAAACTACCTATATTTTCCTCAAGTGTGTATTAAACTAGCTGTATACTTCTCATTAGTGCTTGTTAAACCACCTTTATTCTCTTCAGCATTAATGTATATTGAACCATCTATCTATCTTCTCCATGTTAGCATATATTCTACATATATTCTCAACATTAATATATGTAGCACCAACTACATTGTCCTTAAGTCTACGTTAAACCAGCTGTATTCTTATCCTCATTAGTGCTTGTTAAACTGCCTATGTTCTCTTCAGCATTAGTGTATTCAACCTATCTATCTATCTTCTTCATGTTAGTGTATATTCAACTACCTAGATTCTCAGCATTAATATATGTAGCACTACCTACATTTTCTTCATAAATGTGTGTTAAACATTTATGTAGCTGTATGCTTTTCCTCATTATGTGTTAAACCACCTACTTTCCCTCCTCATTTTATGTTGAACCATCTGCATTTGCCTCACTTATGTCTGTTAATCCAGTATTGTATCTTCTTCATTACTGTTTGTGTTAAACTATATGCTTTCTCCTTATTAATTTTGGTTAAACCAGCTGCATTCACTATCTAGTTAGTGTATATTTACAGAGACCACCTTTTATTCAAGGAGCCGCGGTAACACAGTGGTTAGTGCACTGGCTTTCTGGCACTGGGAAGGTTAAGGCGGCCGGCGTGATGCTGACCACATCACCCCTAGTGTGTCGATGGTCAAGAAAATATAGGCCCAACGCCATATTCCCAATATGCCTCTATGGACATGTAACAGGATCCTTTACCTTACCTTTTATTCACCTCATTAGTTTCCGTTAAACCAGCTGCACTCTCCATCTAGGTAAAATATATTATAGAAACCACCATTTCTCTCCTCATTAGTTTGTGTTAAACCAGCTACGTTCTCCATCTAGTTACAGTATATTGCAGAAACCACAATTTTTAACCTCATTAGTTTGTGTTAAACCAGCTGCATTCTTCATCTTGTTAGTGTATATTACAGAAACCACCTATTATTCTCCTCATTAGTTTGTGTTTAACCAACTACATTCTCCATCTTGTTAGTGTATATTACAGAAACCACCATTTATTCTCCACATTAGTTTGTGTTAAACCAGCTACATTCATCATCTAGTTAGTGTATATTACAGAAACCACCTATTATTCTCCTCATTAGTTTGTGTTAAACCAGCTACATTCCCCATCTAGTTCAGGTATATTACAGAAACCACCTTTTATTCTCCACATTAGTTTATGTTAAACCAACTACATTCTCCATCTTGTTATTGTGTATTACATTTTATTCAACAGAAACTGCGTGAGGAAATGATGATCATGAAAAAATATATACTCTCATGTTCTAGTGCCATGTCATCAAAGTTGCTTCTGTTGCTGGAGAGTAGACAACATTTTGTGGAAAGTTCTGATAGATACTCAATGCAGGTCAGGATTGGAACATTTCTGGAAATTTTTTTTCAGGCTTTTAACAAAATAAAAAAAATAAAAACCCAGAAATGCATGTGTACCTTGTAAATACAAAAGAGATTTGATTTCCTTACTGTGATGATAATTAGCGACAGCTCAAATCTTCTTCAAATACCATGCCTGGTGACATAGGCGATCACGTCTGCCCACAACTTCCTTTCTCCAGTACTATTTATCAATTCTGTTGTTGATTTCTTTTCATGCCACAATGTCAGACTGTCCTTCTTCTTCTTCCACTTCTTCGTTTGCCCTCCGACTTTACATTCATGACTGTAATGAAGGCAGTAGTCAGCTCAAGGTTCCTGACATCTCCAAACAGCTTTTCGCGGAGAGAAGGGGGTTGTTGTCATATGCCACTCCATTCATTGCTCGAAGTTGGGCAGGATTGGAGCAGATGTTCAGCTGTCAAGGGCTGATGCTACAGGAGCAGAGATCTGTTGGACCAATCCTGTACTTGTGATATTGATAGTACCTCAACCTATTGTGACCAGTGCATTAAGCGGAAAATGATGACCTGGTCTCGCCTAGATAGCTGGTGATAGACAGCATCTTTTATGTGACCTGGGTGTTCTCTGTCCCATTTGGACTTGAATATGGCTTTTATAGTTGTTTTACCCAATATAAAAAGTTGTCTTTATATCGTTTTCTCGCAGCTCTCCTCTTTCTGTCCAGTATGTGCTCTCTTTGTCTCCTCTATATCTCTTTGTCCTTCAATCTTTCATGTTGTTACTGTATATTCCAGCTTTCTTCTTCTCACAACATGTCAAAGAGAGTGGGGTTGCTTCTTTCTAAAGCCTCTTTCAGGACATCCTGATTGACAGTTAAAATACTACTATAATAATGTAATTCACTATTAATTCATTACTTCTTTGGTTAGGTAATTAGTGAAGGTTAAAATCCTGCTGTGGTCACATAATTAACTATGAACATGTTTCTGTTAAGGTGAGATAGTTCCAGAGATTGATTAGATGTATTCTGTCAGAGAGCACCATCAGGTCAAGAAAGAGCAAATTATGAGACAAATTGCAGTGAAGCTTAAGTGTGGAAAGAGAGCTTGAACTAACATGAAAGTAATTAAATTAACACTAATGTCGTCCTTGCATACATAGACTAGTGATCACATGCTTTTCTTCTTGATATAGTTCCTCTTCTTCTTCTTTGGTCCTTAGAGGCAGATTGTCAAAGCATTCAGTGGCCATCACGCCAGGTGGCCTCTTGTAGGACAGCAACAAGTTGCTTCCACTTTGCTTGGTCGGCGGCCATCCTTCGTGCAGTGCCTCAGCTCTGTTTCATTCTTTGCATCTCTGCCTCCACAATTCTCTGCCAAGTTGTTTTCGGTTGGCCACTCTTTCACTTTCCTTCAGGGGTCCATAGCATAGCTGTTCTTGTGATGGCATCAGGGTCTCTTCTGAGGATGTGGCCAACCTAACTGAGCGTCTGCCAGCTATGATGGTGTGCATGTCCTCTTGGTCACTCCGAGCAAGCAGTTCTTGGTTGGTGATGGTATTCAGCCAAAAGATTCAGAGAATTTTCCTTAGGCAGATTGTGTGGAAGGGGGACAATTTTGACATTTTCTTCTCTGTTACTCTCCTGCATTCTGCACCATAGAGAAACACAGAAAGCACACAGCTCTGATATAATCTTAATTTGGTGTTAGTGCTGTACTGAGAGGACTTCCAGATGTTGTTTAGACTAGCAAAGGCTGTTCTCGCTTTATACATAGTTCCTCATTGAGGAAATAATTACTACATGTCATCAGTCAGAAATAAGGACATTTACCAATGTATGAAATAGTGCGAACAAAACTCAGAAAAAAAAAAGTTAAAAAGAAATTTAATGTAGCAATCAGGAGTATTATAAAACTATCGAGTACATTAAACCTCGTAAAAGAAAAGAAAGTGAATGCGAAACAAAATAAAAAACCGAAAAACAGAGAGAAACATGGTTTGGCCATGTCTGCAGAATGGGAGAAGATCGGCTACCACGACAAGCATGGGAAACAAAGAGCCAGGGATCCAGACCTCCAGGACGACCCAGAGTCCGCTGGGAGGACAACATTAGACAATCTTTGAAGGACCGAGGACTAGAATGGAACCAGGCCAGGAAGAAGACAGCTGATAGAATGGTCTGGCGCTCTCTCTTCCAAACCTCTACACCTCACGGTAGAAGGGGAACGACTAAGTAAGTAAGTAAAACAGAGAGAAAAATGCAAATGCACACATTGTACTGGGAACTTAATTATTAAAAGCGAAAAAGATTACCAACGGGCTGATCACCCGTTTGCCAGTCACTTCGATTACGGAAACAACAGCAAATGGATTGATTTGCCGTTGCCCTAAAGACGCCAATAGGCGTGATGGGAAACAATGGCAAAGAAAACCTATCTGCTGTTGCCCTAAGACGCCACTAGGCGTAATGGCCACTGACTGCTTTGACGGTCTGTGGCTAAGGACGGAAGAAGAAGAAGAAGAAGAAAAAGATTGCCAGAAATAATAAAAGACAAGGCATTGACAACCGTAATGAGGAAGCACTCACAGTTTATTAATAATGGATTTGTGAAAACACTTCACAATTTCCCGAACCAGGCAATGGAGCCACGATAGATGTGGTCCAGCAAGTTGGGTACCAAATTTATGAGGCTGGGTCGACCTCGGATTCCCACAGCAGCTGAGGTCTAAAAAAATCCCACCTCATAGAACCAGCAAAGGAACCTCTAAATGTAAACACAAATCCACACATCAAAAGAAGAGATCACACAAGCACGGAATTACCAAAGTTTATTCACTATGAAGAACGAAAATTGCGCTTTCGTCGCTGTCAAAATAGGAATGTAATTTATTTAATAATGGTTTGAATTTTTTAAAATGTGTGACACCAGATACACGTCTATTTATATAAAATTTTACTTTATTAAATTATATAATTATAAACTCTTAATGACCTTTTTTTTTCACTTGCTTACTTTCAAGTATATTTTTGAAACAGGGCTGTTTGTTTGAAATAGCTGCAGGCATATAATCGTTTTAAATGATTTCTGTCCTTTCTTTTTATATTTACAAATTAAGAAAATCCCATCTCACCCACGTACATTGTAGCAAATGGCACTAGAATGTGCAGTGCTCTCTTTGCTAGTTGTGGAAATGATTCCAGTATCTTCTTCTTCTTCTTCCGTCCTTAGCCAAAGACCGACCAAGCAGTCAGAGGCCATCACGCCTTGTGGTGTCTTAAGGGCAACAGCAGATTGATTTTCTCTGTTGTAGTTTCCCATCACGCCTAGCGGCGTCTTTAGGGCAACAACAAATAGATCCATCTGCCGCTGTTTCCGTAATTGGTGTGACAAGCCAACGGGTGATCAGCCCATTGGGCGATTCCAGTATAGCATGCCAGAAATTGTATAATTTCATTTGTTTAAGCTCCATTTGAATGTGGCTATTTGCTCATAATTCAGTGAACAAGGTTTAGATCAAATTTATTTTTGCCCGCATGTGTACAATATAATATAAAAATATAATATAATTAATGTTTTTCTTATAAAATATTTTGCTGCAATATTAATTTACATTATTATTTAGAATTATAATATTACAACATGACAAATAACCGTTCACTTGTGGGTTGCTGCAACTGTACAATAAGTGATTTTTTTTTCATAGAGTCTCGCACCCCAAGGAGAAGCTTCTCCCACCCCCAGGGGGTGCGTGTACCTCTGGTTAAGAACCACTGAACTAGAGGATCTTGATTTTGTGTCTTCTATCACATAAGCAGCAAGACATGCCAGAAAAGACAATTGACTAACAGCGGAAGCAGCAAAAATAGGGCAGCCACACACCTGTTTAAATGGAACAAAGGACACGAGAATAAACAATAGGTTAATAGATTTAAAAAAAAAGAAGAAATCATTGGTCAGATTGCTGAAGAAGTGCAAGACTTGACCTGTTTGAGAAGTAACATTGAAAATGAAGGAGGAACAAACAGCATCATCATCGTTTTCTTTGATCCTTAGCCGCCAACTGTCAAAGCAGTCAGTGGCCATCACGCCTGGTGGCATCTTGTAGGGCAGCAACAAACTGCTTTCACTTTGCTCGGATGCGGCCATCCTTCATGCAGTACCTCAGCTCTAATTCATTCTTTGGGTCTCGGCCTTCACAGTTCTCCACGAAGGTATTTTTGGTCGGCCTCTCTTTCGCTTTCCTTCAGCATAGCTGTTCTTGTGATGGCATCAGGGTCTTTTCTGAGGACGTGGCCAACCCAGCTCCAGTGTCTGCCAGCATGGCATGCCATTAAGATTAACATCTTTCATATGAAATGTTAGATATAATAACATGTACTAAAGATATATTAACATGTGCAAAAGATATATTAAAATGTGGCAAAAGATACAATTACACGTACAAAACTTTGGCATAGAGCCAAACAACAACCTGTACAGCTGGAATTTATAGAGCAAGCTGTGGGGGACCAATAGAATGTACCCTCAAGAAATAGCCAGACAGTATAACCAGTGTGGGGAGAGATAGGATGTACCCTCAGGAAACAGCCAGACATAACCAGTATAGGGAGGGATTGGATGTACCCTCAGGAAATAACCAGTGTGGGGAGAGATAGGATATACCCCCAGGAAACAGCCAGACAGTTGTTGTTGTTGTTGTCGATATCCCATAGCTGCTGAGCATATCTACTCTTGGCAGCCCAATGCCATTCTTAAAAAAGTGCAGGTTTTCTGCAGTTGTTTTAACGTTCTGTATAGTGAGTTGGTGACTGTCAGAGGTGTCTGTAAAAGTTTTTTCCTGGCGTTTGTGAGTGATGGACACTCCATGAGGAGGTGTCTGGTTGTTTCATAGGGATGAGAGCAGTGTCTACACATGGGTAGGTGCTGAGGGTTGATACAATTTAGATGGCTATTGACTCTGGTGTGTCCTGTTCGGAACTGAAAGATAAGACTTTGATTTCTCCTGCTGAGTCTGTTTATGTTGTCGTTGTCTTTTGGGCAGGTCATTTCATTAAAGACATTTCGGCCAGTCGGCCCGTTCGCCCATCTGTTCAGCCAGATTTCTCTTGTGTTGCCAGACAGTATAACTCAAGAACAGGCAGACAGTATAACCAGTGTAGGGAGAGATGGGATGTACTCTCAGAAAATAACCAGTGTGGGGACTGATAGAATGCACCCTCAAGAAACAGCCAGACATTATAACCAGTGTAGGGATTGATAGGATGCACCCTCAGGAAATAACCAGACAGTATAACCGGTGTGGGAATTAATAGAATGCGCCCTCAGGAAATAGCCAGACAGTATAACAAGACATGCCCTTGACTGGAACCCACAGGGGAAGAGAAGATTGACAAGACCAAGGATAAAGTGAAGATGAAAGATGATGCATAGGTAGCAGGGATCTCGTGGACAGAGGTGAAAAAGATGGCAAAAAATAGAAATCAATGACAATCAACAGCAACAGTGTTATGCTGTTGATGGAATAAAGAGGAATAATGATGGTGATGAGAAGCAAAATTATCACATCCCTACTGGGATATAACCTTTCATCTGAACACCCAAAAACCAAATTATTCTGAAAATTTCAAGTTTCTTTGGGATTCTTTTTGATCACTATTTAGACATTTTTTTATTTTAACTATTTTGGGAGTTGTTTGGCAATTTTTTAATACAGATTATGCGACACGGGCTATTTTAAGTGAGTTTGGGTTACTTTCCGAATGATTTGGACGACATTTGAAAACCGAAAAATGCGTTTTCCAAAACGAAACTTTCCGAGGATTTCTTATAATGGGTTACAGAACAGTACTACCGCACACTTTGTTACCATCACCAAGAATAATATCCTAATATTCCTGCCAGCATTAAAAGATTTACAATTTCCCCCTTATCACTAACAGCTACACTAGTGCTACCACAACCAGCATTAATAGTAGCATTGCTGTATGCCCCTTGTATTTTCTCAAGGACTTGCTTGATGCAGAGGATGTTCTCCTTCAAGAACTAGTCAACATTCACAGTACCTGGGCCCAGCACATCAAGGTTGATTGTGAGGTAAGATGTTGTTCAGTGAGTTGTAGGCTATTAATTTGTGAGGTGAGATGTTCAGACCAGTGAGTTGTAGGCTATTAATTTGTGAGGTGAGATGTTCAAACCAGGTAGTTGAAGGCTATTAATTTGTGATGTTCAGACCAGTGGGTTGTGTGTTATTAATTTGTGAGGTAAGATGTTCAGACTAGGTAGTTGTAGGCTATTAATTTGTGAGGTGAGATGTTCAGACAAGTGAGTTGTAGGCTATTAATTTGTGAGGTGAGATGTTCAGACCAGTGAGTTGTAGACTTTTAATATGTGAGGTAAGATGTTCAGACCAGTGAGTTGTAGGCTATTAATTTGTGAGGTGAGATATTTGAACCAGGTAGTTGTAGGCTATTAATTTGTGATGTTCAGACCAGTCAGTTGTATGTTATTAATTTGTGAGGTAAGATGTTCAGACTAGGTAGTTGTAGACTATTAATTTGTGAGGTGAGATGTTGAGACAAGTGAGTTGTAGGCTATTAATTTGTGAGGTGAAATGTTCAAACCAGGTAGTTGTAGGATATTAATTTGTGATGTTCAGACCAGTGGGTTGTGTGTTATTAATTTGTGAGGTAAGATGTTCAGACTAGGTGGTTGTAGGCTATTAATTTGTGAGGTGAGATGTTCATACCAGGTAGTTGTATGCTATTAATTTGTGAGGTGAGATGTTCAGACAAGTGAGTTGTAGGCTATTAATTTGTGAGGTGAGATGTTCAGACCAGTGAGTTGTAGACTTTTAATATGTGAGGTAAGATGTTCAGACCAGTGAGTTGTAGGCTATTAATTTGTGAGGTGAGATATTCGAACCAGGTAGTTGTAGGCTATTAATTTGTGATGTTCAGACCAGTCAATTGTATGTTATTAATTTGTGAGGTAAGATGTTCAGACTAGGTAGTTGTAGACTATTAATTTGTGAGGTGAGATGTTCAGACAAGTGAGTTGTAGGCTATTAATTTGTGAGGTGAAATGTTCAAACCAGGTAGTTGTAGGATATTAATTTGTGATGTTCAAACCAATGGGTTGTAGGTTATTAATATATGAGGTAAGATGTTCAAACCAGTGAGTTGAAGGCTATTAATTTGTGAAGTGAGATGTTCAGACCAGAGGGTTGTAGGTTATTAATTTGTGAGGTAAGATGTTCAGACTAGGTAGTTGTAGGCTATTAATTTGTGAGGTGAGATGTTCAGACAAGTGAGTTGTAGGCTATTAATTTGTGAGGTAAGATGTTCAGACTAGGTAGTTGTAGACTAATAATTTGTGAGGTGAGATGTTGAGACAAGTGAGTTGTAGGCTATTAATTTGTGAGGTGAAATGTTCAAACCAGGTAGTTGTAGGATATTAATTTGTGATGTTCAGACCAGTGGGTTGTGTGTTATTAATTTGTGAGGTAAGATGTTCAGACTAGGTGGTTGTAGGCTATTAATTTGTGAGGTGAGATGTTCATACCAGGTAGTTGTATGCTATTAATTTGTGAGGTGAGATGTTCAGACAAGTGAGTTGTAGACTTTTAATATGTGAGATAAGATGTTCAGACCAGTGAGTTGTACGCTATTAATTTGTGAGGTGAGATATTCGAACCAGGTAGTTGTAGGCTATTAATTTGTGATGTTCAGACCAGTCAATTGTATGTTATTAATTTGTGAGGTAAGATGTTCAGACTAGGTAGTTGTAGACTATTAATTTGTGAGGTGAGATGTTCAGACAAGTGAGTTGTAGGCTATTAATTTGTGAGGTGAAATGTTCAAACCAGGTAGTTGTAGGATATTAATTTGTGATGTTCAAACCAATGGGTTGTAGGTTATTAATATATGAGGTAAGATGTTCAAACCAGTGAGTTGAAGGCTATTAATTTGTGAAGTGAGATGTTCAGACCAGAGGGTTGTAGGTTATTAATTTGTGAGGTAAGATGTTCCAACCAGGTAGCTGTAGGCTATTAATTTGTGAGGTGAGCTGTTCAGACCAGGTAGTTGTAGGCTATTAAATTGTGAGGTGGGATGTTCATACAAGGTAGTTGTAGGCTATTAATTTGTGAGGTGAGATGTTCAAACCAGGTAGTTGTAGGCTATTAATTTGTGAGGTGAGATGTTCAAACCAGGTAGTTGTAGGCTATTAATTTGTGATGTGAGATGTTCAAACCAGTGAGTTGTGGGGCTTTTAATTTGTGAGGTGAGATGTTCAGACCAGTGAGTTGTAGGCTATTAATTTGTGAAGTGAGATGTTCAAACCAGGTAATTGTAGGCTATTAATTTGTGAGGTGAGATGTTCAGACCAGTGAGTTGTTGGCTATTAGTGTGTGATTTTTAGACTGTTGATTGTGAGATGAGAAAATCCATGCAGAGATTGTTAGACTGTTGAGGTAAAATTGTCCTGATTCTGATGTTTTAAAAACTGTTCATTATGAGGAACATTTTCCAGTCTGTGATTTTAAGATTAATGATTGTGAGTTAAGAATGGTCTAAACTGTGAATTTCATATTGTTGATTGTGAGTTTAGATGGTCCAGACTGTGATTTTTAGATTGTTGATTGTGAGTTTAGATGGTCCAGACTGTGATTTTTAGATTGTTGATTGTGAGTTTAGATGGTCCAGATTGTGATTTTTAGATTGTTGACTGTGAGTTTAGATGGTCCAGATTGTGATTTCTAGATTGTTGATTGTGAGTTTAGATGGTCCAGACTGTGATTTCTGGATTGTTGATTGTGAGTTGAGATGGTTCAAACTGTGATTTCTAGATTGTTGATTGTGAGTTTAGATGGTCCAAACTGTGATTGTTGATTGTGAGTTGAGATGGTCCAAACTGTGATTTCTAGATTGTTGATTGTGAGTTAAGATGGTCCAAACTGTGATTTTTAGATTGTTGATTGTGAGTTGAGATGGTCCAGACTGTGATTTCTAGATTGTTGATTGTGAGTTTAGATGGTCCAAGCTGTGATTGTTGATTGTGAGTTGAGATGGTCCAAACTGTGATTTCTAGATTGTTGATTGTGAGTTAAGATGGTCCAAACCGTGATTTTTAGATTGTTGATTGTGAGTTGAGATGGTCCAAACTGTGCAGACATGTGCCAGTGGAACAGGATATGAGAAGAAGATGCTGGATATGACACATGTTGAGGAAACCTATTGATAACATTGCCAGGCAGCACTTGTCCCAGAATCCCTAGTGTAAGAAAGGTATAGAGACTGAAAGACACATGTAGAAGAGAACATAAGACAGACATGATAATTATAAGGAAGACATGGAAATACCTTGAGCTGACGGTCACATGACAGGAGGACGTGGCTTAAGTTTGTCAAAGGCCTATGATCCTTGAGCTGACGGTACATGACAGGAGGATGTGGCTTAAGTTTGTCGAAGGCCTATGCTCCTTGAGCTGATGGTACATGACAGGAGGATGTGGCTTAAGTTTGTCGAAGGCCTATGATCCTTGAGCTGACGGTACATAACAGGAGGATGTGGCTTAAGTTTGTTGAAAACCTATGCTCTTTGGGGAGCTTAAGTGTAATGAATAAATGGTGAACTTTGAGATTATCCCATAATGTTTGACCTGTGTTGAAGATGTGTGCTTGTTGGTGTATTTGTACGTATGCCTGCTATTACTCGAGGCGAAATCTCAGGTTAGTATGTCTAATTTGAGACTGATTTTACGTGAGTATCTTATTTTCCCTGTACGCTGACAAGTGTCCTCTTGCCATTCAGGCAAATACTCGCCGTCTTCGTAGATTACCCATTAGAGCTGGGTCGGCTCAGGAGCTGTTCAGGTTATTCCAGTTCCTGGTCGACGACACTCCTTCAAATGTCTCGCCAGGGCTCGAATTAATCCAGTCCACTCCCGGTCGAGGACACTCAAATGTCCTCGCCCGGGCTTGAACCTGGATCACCCGATCGCCAGCGCAGTGTGGTAACCATTACACCAGTGCAGCTCCCTGCTTGTTGGTGTATATGTGTGTGTCACCTGTACCGTTTTCCCTTGCTGATTTAATGTGTGAACATTCCAGGTGCCAAATCTGGAGGTTCCTAGAAGAAAGAAGTTTAGTCAGCAGCACAGACTCCTTTTGGCTATCACTGTGCTGCCTCATGCGCCTCCTTGCCAGAGAACCTTCTTCTGTCTTGGATGGCAGAGTTTTATTTTCGTTAGTCTGTGTGTTCGTTGAAGTTTTTGTGGTTTTAAATTTCTACAGGATGGGGTAACCAACCCACCTTAGTTGCTTTTTATGACATGCATGGTAGGTCACAGTGTCATTTTTTTGCTCCCCTTTCAGCTCAATTAATGCATGGGTGGTGCATGTATACCCATGTGTGATGTTTAATTTTATGGTTATTTTCTCTTTTATGTGACTGATGCTGCATAATGTCATGTATTCTTTATGTTTGTAATGAAGATACTGTAAATCTTCATAATTAGTTCACTTTTGCTGTATTCAGCTATGTCAAGGTCGAGGCTTTTGCTGTGAACTCTGTGGAGACAAAGACATTTTGTTTCCATTTGACAGTACGGCTGTTGTGTGTGCCAAATGTTCTGCAGTACTACACAGGTAAAATGTGTGTTATGAGTAGATGCACTTTCTGTTCTTGTACAAGTTGTATGAATCTCTTGCCAAGTCACAAGATTTGGTTAACGTTTACACAATCTCAGGAGCCCCTTTACCCTGAAGCCAGACTTTCTGTTGTTGAAGGCTATAATTTGTCATAAGATAATAGCTACTAGCGTTAAGAGTCTACTTTCGTTTTTGAGAGACAGAACTCTTGCTTTGAAGGCATTCTCTTTTACTCAGCTCACCCTGGTCCATACTTACTGCCTTCATCCTGCTGGATGTTTTTTCATTATACACCTCTGTTTATGCATGCAGACATATTTGGAGTCATCCTTATATGACCACCAGCTATGCACAATGATTCAGTATACATATGTGGAAGTGAACCTCTGTGAGGCTAATTACACCCTCATTGACTCTTGAAATCATCCACACACTTCCGGGGATTCCACCTGTGGTGAAACTTGTTGAGAATCCAGCTTGGAGAAGTCATTTGAGCCCCAGACATAACTCTGGCTTTGACCTGGTTGACTGCATGCAGGGGGATCTCACTATGGACCCCATGATAGGCAAGGGGAGCTGAGATGTGGCTCTCTGCTGGACGTGACAATTCCTTGGGAGTGCCCAGAACCAGAGCACAGCATTTTAGCTGATGTCACCCATTAAAATTGTGATGTCTTTTCAGATTATCAGATTTTAATAACTTATTTTAATAAATGAGCATGTTTTAGAAATATATATATATGTATATTATTTTGTGTGTGTGATAGTATTATCTCATATGAATAGAAACCACTAGCAAAGGATAGGACACACATTGAGAAAATCTGTTGATGACATTACTAGCCAGTCCCTGTTTTGGTATTCCCATGGTAAAAGAGATAGAGGAAGATCAAAGAAGACATGGAGAAGAGAACTGGAGACAGACATGAAGAGCATAAAGGAAGACTTTGCATAAGTTTGTTGAAGGCCTCTGCTCCTTGGGGAACCAAAGGGTGATGAATGAATCAGTGAATGCATATCTCATTGTCTCATAATGTCGTTTCGTTAGAAAGTATCGTAATTACAGTTTAAAGGTTGTGTTTTTATCTAACTAAAACAAATCATTTTCGGTAAGAGAGCTTTGTCATTCATATTTTTTATTCACATTTGTTGTTTTTTTTTCATTGCCAGACACTGTTTTGCTAAGGCGGGTATCTGCCCACGATGTGAACGGAGGGAAAAGAGAAAGAGCCGTGAGTCATGAAGGCATATTGGTTTTTCAGAGAACTGAAGCTATGCTACATCCTGTCAGCTTACGGGTTGTTCATGTCTGCTTGTGGCTGCATCATAGCAGTTTGTGATTACTTCACATCTGCTTTTGACTACCCTGCATTTGCTTCTGGCTACTCTGTTGTCTGCTTTCGGCAGGTTAAAGACATCCTAGCAGAAGGGGGTTATACTAATTTGATCAACCCTTGGTTGTAAGTGTTTTGATAGAAAACATTTATGCAACATTGATCAACCCTTAGTTGCAAGTGACCTTACATTTTAGTATAATGATCAGATCAGTGGATTTTGTCAGACGTCGTTGTCACCAGAAGTGATTTCAAGAAGTGAGGCTGTTAATTCAGTGACTTATAATAGCCATGCTTTTGGGATTATATCAGCTTTTTGCTGAGCAACAAAGAAGAAAGTAGCTGTAGTCAACCTGAAGAATTAGACATTTGTCACCATAGCCCAGAGGTTTTCAAACTTTTTTGGTCCGCAGTTCCCTTGACCTGTGCATAAATCACCGCGGCTCCTCTCTATACTATATATTATATATAAGCAATTGTACCCAAAAAGATATTAATGACTTTTCCCAAGAAACCGCGACGCCCTTAGCCGAGGGTCGCGACACCCCTGGGAGCCGCGACGCACAGTTTGAAAACCTCTGCTATAGCCATTTAAAGAATTTAGGCTGTTATCCAGTGACTTCAACATTAGCTGTGCTGTAGGGATTATATCAGCATTTGCTGGGTGACAGGCAAACAGTAACTGTAGTCAAGCTGAAGAATGAGAGGATTGTCACTATAGCCATTTGAAGAATTGAGGCTGTTAATTCAGTGACTTCAACATTAGCATCTGTACAGGATCTGTTGTGTTGAAAATCTGCTTGTTTATTTTTGAGTTGCTTGTCTTGATTATAAAGATAATATAGGGATTATATCAGCATTTGCTGAGCGACAGGCAAGAAGTAGCTGTAGTCAAGTTGAAGAATTAGAATCATCATCATCATGTTGATCATCATTACCTTGCAGCTCCATAAGGTCTTCAGTCAGTTCATGCCAAGTTCTTTCATCCTGTGCCATCTGCTCAAGCTCTTTTCATATCTTCTCCATCTATTTATTATGCTTGTTTCCATTTCTCTTCTCCTTGTGTCTTTGGGTCTCCCTGTATTTCATTTAACTTTGAGGATTACAAAACAAAGACTGCTGTTACGCCTCTTTGTGCGCACTGCAATGCGTTCATGATTTTGAAGCATCGCGGTGTTCAAATAGCGTGCCACTGTATTAAAAATAATAGACTGGTAATTCTACCAACAAATGGAGCGCCGATGGATCAGAAATGACGTCATGTAAAATAATGACTTAGAAGCGCATGCAGAGCAGAAGTAGAGATCTTTTGACTGTGTCTTGAGCCGGCAGGCTGCGTGTGTATGAGCTCCTGCTCTAGTCGTTCATGTCGACTGATGTGTCTGCAGTTTCCCAAGATATTTCATTATATTGAATGCCAGATATGTGTATACCTGCCTACAGATAAGTATGCTTGTGATTAAAATATATAACTGACAATCGTTTTCGTAAAGAATTGATGTGCGGACTTTGACGTTACAGACAGCACAGTTTATTCACTATGGCATAATCTATGATGGCCCGCTGTAGATGGCCCGATGACTATTTCGTTATGAATCACGCTAATGATGTGGAGCTTCGTCTCACGTTATTAAACTACAAGATGTGTCAACCAGAATACTGTAGTCATTTTACAAGTTGATGTTGGCGTTTTCCATTGAACTTACTCTAGACTTTACTTGGCCACCATTATATTCACAAGCAAACATTGACATATCACAATGGAACGCAACAACTGCCTTGCATTACTGTCAGCCGTTTTCCTCTTATCAAGCACCAAGATCTTTTTCTCACTTCACAGGTTCCACATTGGGGGATCTTGGTAAACCATTTTAAACCATTTATTGTATGCGAGCCTTTTCCTTCTTGGTTGTCATTTTTATTGTTATCCATCTTTTTCTTTTCTTAGATCCTTAGCTCCTGACTAACAAAGCAGTCAGTGGCCATCACGCCTAGTGGCATCTCGTAGGGCAGCAACAAACTGTCCCCATTTTGCAGAGTCAGTGCCCATCCTTCATGCCATGCCCCAACTCTGGTTCATGCTTTGCTTCTCAGACTCCACTGTTCTCTGCCAGGTTGTCTTTGGTCTGCCTCTCTTTAGTCATCGTTCTGTGGTCCATAGCATAGCAGTTCTGGTGATGGTGTCAGGGTCCCATCTGATAAAATGGCCAACCCAGTTCCAGCGTCTGCTTGCAGTGATGGTGTGTATATCTTTTAGACTGTACCATGTAAGCAGTTCGTGGTTGTAGATTGTATTCGGCCAAAAAATTTGAAGAATTTTCCTTAGGCATGGTGTGTGGAATGATGATAATTTAGACATTTCCTTTTCTATAACTCTCCAGCACCTCCGCGCCATACACAAGTACAGAAAGTACGCAACTCTCGTATAATCTTAATTTGGTGTTTATTTGTTGTCCATGTTTCAGAGCTAAATAGTTTGACTGCCTTGACATTTGACTTGAAAAGGATATAGACTTTTTTAAAAAAATTAGACTCACTTCTGTTGATTTCCATCTATTTTGCAATGCATCAAAAGCCTTTCTTGCACTGTGTATCCTTATTTTGAATATCACTGCCCATGCCTCCAACTTTGTCTGTTGATGCTGTTAAGAAATAAAGTGTAAATCCATATCTTGTTTCTCCAAGAACATATGACTGATTTTTGCTGCATTTATTCTCAAGATATTTGTCTTTTCTGGGTGTGGATCTCCAAGCTGTGGATAACAGGGGTGATACAATCATTCTTAAAGGTTAAATAGGTTAAACAACTTGACAGTACCACTTGCAAATAGTTGATTGTATTAACAGTAATTTCTTTCTTAATTGTTACTGTTGAACAGAATTTACATCATTGCTCTCCAGGCAAACCCATAGGTGCTCAGTCTCCCTCAGTATATATTGAAGAGTGTGAAAGCTAACTGTTCCTATAGCTCGCTGGTTCTATAAGAAAAAAGGTTATCTTTGCAGGGCATGATCACAAATCAAATTACTGGGAAATTACTTCTAAATAGCCATCTTCGGCAAACAGTCATATATACACGACGTATACATCCTTTAAAATGTCCATCTCTGCTAGCCTTATGTTTTATACCAAATTCCAACAGTCTTAACCTTGATGATTCATCTATTGCAGTGTTTCTTATTAATAACAGCTGCTTGTATTGACAATTGTGTCTTCTTTAACAATCAAATGTTAACTACAAGGATGCAGAGAAGATAGGAAACTTTATTCAGAGCATTACAACAGGAGGCAGTCTCCTTCATTGGCAGAGTGGTTAGAGGGCAAGCAACTTTTGACTCAGGTGCAGAGTTTGGGACAAGGTGTCATCCAGTCTACCCAGCTGTAAATGGGTACCTGACTCTGCCCTTGATCTAGGGAAGGAGAAGAGAGCACATCCCACCTCTCGATGCTGGACCTAGTGTAATGAAGTCTCTAACACTTCACTCCCCCTGCAGCAGTATCTGATATTGGACTACCTTTACCGTCCTTGGGTCATGACTCGAGTATTGGCCTCCTGTTGATTTTTATATTTTGATCGGTGCTGAGAATTGAACCCGCTCCTAATTGCACCTTCCAGATTAACTTCTGGTTTTATCCATTCTGCCAGCTTGAAGCAGTTGTGAAAGTAGCAATTTTGTGTATATAAATTCTGTCCTGAATACCATAGCCATTTGTGGCTTTTCTACAGCCAGCATGATGCCTTTTCTGCAGTTTCACCAAGCCTTTTAAATGTCCTTGTTCTTGACTGTCCCTTCAGGCCCAGTTGTTCCATATTCCATGTCAATGAAAGAAATAAGAAAAAAGGTTAGCTTTGTAGGACATGATCACACATTAAATTACTGCAAAACTACTTCTAAATAGCCATCTTCGGCAAACAGTCACACAATTACAAAGGATATTTTAGAAAATTATTCAAGTTAAATTTATGTGGGTGCAAATTATACAGTAAATCTTTACTTGAGCCCTATAATAATTATAGCAAGATTAAATAAGGATATGACTCATTTGAGAGGAATATACCAGCTTGGAAGTCACACACAGTTGGATACAACACATAGTAAGTAAACCAGATGATGACATTACAAGGCAGTCTCTGATCTGGTTTTCGCGGGCTATGAGAAATAGAAGGAGCTCAAAAAATGCATGGGGGGAAAGAGGATTGGAAAGGGATGAAGAAGACATAGAAAGAGCATGAATAGATGGCACAGGTCAGAGGTCACAAGTGTTGGGCATGTTTTTGTTGAAGACTTGTGGTCCACGGGGAGCTGATAGGTACTGATTATAATGATAATACCGTCTTGGAAGTCAAACATGGATGGAACATGATAGACAGGATGAATAATGTTCCATGATAGACAGAATGAATAATGTTCCATGATAGACAGAATGGCGAATGTTCCATGAATAACGGTTGAATGGAACTAATGACAAGAAAAGGAAATTAAAAATGTAGATTAACTCAGTAGGCTTGGGAGGTAACTCAGTAGGCTTGGGAGGTAACTCAATAGTCTTGGGACGTAACTCAATAGTCTTGGGACGGCAATCATCCAGAAGAGAGAAGAAAAAAAAAACAGGTCTTGTAGGCAGTTTGGATTGCCTGCCCATGTTTGTACTTTTTTTTTCTTTACTTGTTTTGATTCATAAGTCCTCAGTGTCTCTGTTTGGTTGCTGATGAAGGCATATTTGTCATTACATTAAGATGTTTTGTTATTAACTTGCCATTTATTTTGATTATATTGAGCTATGTCTGTGGCCTAATGGATATGAACGCAGTTTCATAATCCAGATATACCAGGTTCGAAACCTGCTGCAGGCGGTTTGGTAGCAGATCGCTTTGTGTGGATTTTTAACAATGGTATAAGCGCCGTACCGTTCAGAAAGCAATGACAAACTACTGAACGTAAAAATTGCCTAGATAAATCACAAACAGCCAATAAAAGCTGGGGTTGATTGCCACGTCCTGTAAAGGATAAGCAACTAACTTTAACTTTGAGAAGTAGTCCACGTCTGAGAATTGGGACGATGGACTAGACAAAGGCAAAGTACAGGGATTATTTGATACATTTGTACTGTGTACATTAGTCAGGGAATTTTGCCTGTTAATTTTTTGTTAGCGGTACGTAGTAATATTGTTTTCTTGTAGAATTTCCTCTTTGATTTTATCAAATGTCCAGTGTGTTCATCTCAGAAAGCAGAGGACAATATGGTATGTTTTTAATGTGATGTTTTTAAGAATAAATAAAAGTGAAGAATCCAACAGAAGGAAATGTTTTTTAGAGTTAAAAAAAAAAGGACACATCTGTGATGCATCACGCTTAATTGGTTAATGAATTGACCAGCTTTGTGGATACTGTTTTATAGTATGTAATGTGAATTATTATTGTTGGAAGTTTTAATTAAAAACAAAGATTGAAGCAGGCTGTAAAAGTTATGGAAAAGAGAACTGGAGGCAGAAATGAAAATGATGAAGATATGGAAAAATTTTGAGTGGACGGCACTGGATAGGAAGATTTGGCAAGTGTTTGTTGATGGCATGTGCTCCTCGGGGAGCTAAAAGGTAATGAATGAGTGAATGTAAGTGAACTACGATTCTCTTTTCCTTGTAACTCATTCTAACCCAGGCATTTTTTCGGTTTTACCCAGGACCCAATATGCAGACATTTTTTTTCCACAAGTGATGTTTTAAAAACAGGCAGTAGACACATATATTAATTTAGTAGATATATGTATTATGCATCAAACTTTAGGAAATTGGCTGCAGAATGTTGTGAAATACTGTTGAGTTCTTATGTGATGTTATAATTGTTTGTTATATCTTGTGAAGTGTAGAAACAATAAAAAATAAAAAGTGAATAAAAATTATGCACATACACGTAAATATTTCAGCTGTACTTAATCCCTTGGTAGTAAAATACCAAGAATTGAAACATATATCCAGTTGACAACTAATTCAAGAAGTTTGATAAAAAATAAATGCAAATTGTAATTTATATAAATTTTTTTGTGAAGTCACATATTGCCGAACTGGAATCTCACTTACACATTCCTGTCCCATGCAAATTAATTAATTTATTAGGTAAAAATATCACATTTGTGCAATGTCCTTATCAGAATCTAAAATAGGTTATTATCGCTACCAA
Organism: Oreohelix idahoensis; assembly: GCA_024509875.1. Lineage (NCBI taxonomy): Eukaryota > Metazoa > Mollusca > Gastropoda > Stylommatophora > Oreohelicidae > Oreohelix > Oreohelix idahoensis. The sequence continues at coordinate 133,672 of JAMPIV010006028.1, forward strand.
TATCAGTAAAATTTATTTAGAAATTATATATTGAGGTTGATTCGTTAATAGTTTATGAGTGTTATGTATGTGACTACACTACATGTAAACAAATAACCCTATGACATCATTAATTGATAAAAGTATGCAAAAACTAAGCACCAATATAATTATTTCACTACCAGTTCAAAATACAATGTCCACAGGAAGTGTCTACATGATATGAACACTCCATGGCCACTTATTTTCTAATTTTTTGTTCAATTTCAGAATCTAATAAAGTGGGCGTACCATGCGGCCTGCGGCTAGATCCAAAGCAACTCTAGCAACGGATATAAAGCACAGAATTGTAACTTCATACATTTTTTTTCCCGCTCACAAACGTTCACACACATGTGCCGGATGTAATGAAATAATTTTAAACTGGCTTATCGCCAGATATTCTATAATTTTCTGCTCATATGTGGCATATATCGCCTTGGTGCGCCAAACGCCCTGGGTATAAAGAAAGGCCTATCTGGCGGGCCATGTGCATGATTGGGCAGAATGAGTTAATATCAGATGAGGTGTTTTTTACTGTGTGTATGCTTAACACTTGGAATTTCTTGAAGCATAAGATGTTGTACTGCTCAACTGCTCAAGCTGTACACGTCTGTAACCATTTATCAGAAATCCTCGGTGACAGCTTTATTTTGGAAACCAGATTTTTTTCCCCGGTTTTCAGATGGCGCCTAAATTGTTCAAAAGGTAGCCCAAATTCACCCAAATAGCCTAATCTGCATTGAAAAATAACCCAGAATTGTTAAACAATCACCCAAACTGTGATTTTTAAAAAAATTGCCCAGAGTAGCCCAAAGAAACTTGATTTCCAGAATATTTCGGTTTTTGGGTGTTCAGATAAAAGTTTATAGACCTGTATTTGTTTCTTTGCCTTTGTGTATAGTGTTGCTTTCTGACTGTTGACCCTGTTTGATCTTAAATGCAAGCATTTGTTTAGACTGTAATCCACATTAGTATAATGTTGCTTAGGTTTCTTGTCATCACATTCTGGATGTTTTCACTGAAACAATACTCTCAGTGCATTTTTCTATGTTATTTATTATCTTTATCATCATCATCAGTCATGCCATTAGCAGTGACAATTTGTTCTGCACAGATTTGTCCTCTACTGCTGTCTTCTGAGCATTCTAGTACTTTAGATAACTCATTGATACTTTAGATCAGAGGTTCTCAACTGTTTTTGCTCATGGCTCCCTTTCTGAGTCTCATTAACCTCAATGGGGCCCCCTCTGATAGTCACTGTTAGCTGGGTAGCGTTGCGTATGCAAAAATACGGTATGATCTTTTTGCGCTAAACAGAGGCTAAGCCCCGCCTCCCAAACGTTCTGTTGCAAAAGAGTGTTGATCGCGGCTCCCTCCACTTTTGAGTTAGCGGGTGTAGAAGGAGATGAGGTTGAGACATAGTAGGGACATGATACTGCTCGTAAACAAAAATGGCTAGTTCATGGTTATCGATGCGATGACGGGTTGTTTTGTAGTTTCTTTTTTCACCGCAAATAGCGAGAATAAATTTTACATAATATGCCGTGTTAAAAATACTGCAAGACTTCTTGATGAGAATATGCACGATCATATTTAATATATGGGTTTGTGATATCTTTATCATGGAAGACGAGGTTATAGTTGTAGCTTATGGAGTAGGAAAAATAACTAACAGCACACGTCGTATAATATGCGGTGTTGCGAAACTGCGTGGCGAGTACAAGTAATTTTTTTTTTGTAAAAACTCACAAAAAAACTATTGTATCAAATTTCTCATATTCTCCATTTATAAGCTTCTGGGCTCAGCCATTACACTTTTTGTTCATCTTCATAGTTACCCTAACCATTCTTCGCTCGACCGTTTCATTTCCGCGCACTGATACAACATTGATGTCAACATGACATAGTAGTCCCATCCACCAGACACCCACATTCTGCGGTACGCTGTATTTTAAAGGCGGAGCTTCAGATCCTGCGCTCGCAAAGAGCGGGATGCATACGCAACACAACCCTGGAAAAAAAGGTACTTTACCATCTTACTGTGGCCCCCTAGAAATATGGCATGGTCTCCTGTGGGGGCCATATTGCCCATGTTGAGAACCACTGCTTTAGATAGTCATTGATACTTTAGATGACCGTTGTTTGTTTTTCCAGCATATTTTCATCTCACCCCATATTTTACTCTGTCTTTTTCAGTTGACCTTGATTTTTTTTTTCTGTTGTTGCCAGATTTTAAAGACAATCCATTCTATATACATAGTCAGTGAATTTTGCCTGTTAATTTTTCTTTACAATATTTTGTAATATTGTTTTCTTCTAGAATTTCCTCACTTGATTTCTGAAGATGTTCAATGTAAATGGAGCATTCTTCACGGAAACCATTTTACTGTCTCCACATTATTATAGTGTAATATTTAGTTTCATGATAACTATGGATTTTTAACCTAGGCAGTTTTCTGTGTACTTTGTCGAGATAATTTATTACAGTAATGCTGATTTCATGATGTTCTGGTATTTTAATTTAAGCTGCTTTTTGAACTTTATACTCATTTTTTCTAGTACTGTTTTTGTTCCATCGTGTCCTAGTATCCTGTAGGAAGTTCGTTTGATATGAAAATGATCCCAGCTGTTAGAGTGTTGGACTGGTTTTATGCCACTGTGTCTTAAGGTCTTCATTGAAACAATACATTGATGCCCTAATGTTTTTACCTATATAATTTTCTAAGAAAATTTGACTTAAAGCACTGAAAACATAATGTACATCCTAAAGTCTTGTTGTTGTTATTGATCCAGCAGTGCTTGGGCTCTCACCCTTCAGCCCAATGCCATGTACTGATATCTGCATGTTGTCATAAGTTTTTTTGTTTCTCCATACATGGTGTTCCACTTATCTGGTCTTGGAGGAAGGAGCATTTTCCTAACATCATTGAGTGCTGGGCACTCAAAGAGATGGTGGTCAACAGTTTTGTAGGGGTAGTTACATAGCTGGCACTCTGGAGAGTGTTGTGGTTGGATTCTATTCAAGTGACTGTTGAGTGCTATATATTGTGTTCTGAGCTGAAAATGGTGCTCTGATTCCTCCTTGTAAGATGGCCAATGTTGTCATTAGGATCAGGACCGGCCATATGTCTGTAAACCTCTCTCCCGGTGTTTCTCATTGCCCATCTGTTCAGCCAAGTTTCTTTGTTTGTTGTTCAAGTGCGTGATTTGGCTGTTTGGAGAGTTGTTGCTGTGAGTGGTTGTTCTTATCTTGTTCCCTTCTTTGCTAATCTGTCTGCTCTGTCATTACCTGGTGTATTTGAGTGACCAGGGATCCACTGCATAACTATTCTGATGCCACAGGAAGTGATAAGCTGATCAACATCCAGGATTAATTTGGCTACTGAAGTAATTTACTGTGAACATTGTTCACTTTTTATCCGATAGCATTAGTTCTGTGCCACTGATTTTTTGACACATTAACTAAATAAACTTAGGGGTCCTTTGTATACTTTTTGTTTGTTTGAGCAGGTTCCCTTTGTTTTCATGCAGTGCTGGTTCCAAGGTATCTTGGGATTTTAACCTACAGTTTCTTGACCATGATGTTCTAGGAATTTGAACTAAACTGTTATCTGTCTGTGATGTCCAGGGAATAGTCCCAATTACGATTGTTTTGGCCATGTCTGCAGAATGAGAGAAGATCGGTTACCATGATAAGTATGAGAAACTAAGACCCAGAGTCTGCTGGGAGGACAATATTAGACAACCTCTGAAGGACTGAGAACTATGAGGGGCGTTCAGACAGTAATGCACCACATCGTTTTTCTCAGGAGCTGTTTATTCAAAAAGCATGAAATTTATACACAATATACATGGATATGTCATGTAAACATCGGTATTGTTCAACATAATCCTCATCAACTTGTACGGCTTTATGCCAGCGCGAAACAAGTGCATGTATTCCTAGCCCATACCAGATTTTGTCTTGATCATGTAGCCATTTCTTCGCTGCATGAATCACTCCATCATCTTCAAACCTTGTCCCACGGAGTGCATCTTTAAGAGGACCAAATAGATGAAAATCAGAGGGTGCCAAATCAGGACTATAGGGTGGATGGGGTAGTACAGTCCAACCCAATTTGGTGATTGCTTCCCGTGTTGCCAGGCTTGTGTGAGGTCGCGCATTGTCGTGAAGGAAAAGCAGGTCTGCTGGATTCTTGTGCGGCCGAACTCTGCGAAAACGTTGATTGAGTTTTTTCAATGTCTTAATGTAAGCTTGCGAATTGATTGTCTCTCCTCTTGGCATAACGTCCACAAGAATCACACCTTCAATGTCCCAAAAGACAGTGATCATGACCTTTCCAGCTGAAGGAATTGTCTTGAATTTCTTTCTTTGTGGTGATTGCGGATGATGCCACTCCACTGTCTTTTTGTCTCAGGTTCAAAATGATGTGCCCAGGTTTTGTCACCTGTAACGATCTTAGCCAAAAAGTTCTCTCCATCAGCATTGAAACGCTCCAACAATTCAGAAGAAAATGCTTTCCTTTGCAATCGGTGGTCATTTGTGAGACTTCGAGGAACAATTGTTGAGTAGTGATTCACCTATCAGTAAGAATAATGCCCTCAGCGCATTTCAACATTTCTGCGTTGGTGGCTGTGGCAGGACGTCCACAGCGCAGCCGATCAAGCAGCTCCGTATGTCCACTTCCTGATTCTTTGATTCTCTGAACCCAGCGACTGACTGTACTCCTGTCAACTGCAAAACTTCCATACACATCACATAGACGCTTGTGAATGTTCACAACAGTTTCCTTCTCTGCAACGAGAAATTCTATCACAATTCGCTGCTTATAACGAAAGTTGCTAACACGCTCCATTTCAACGGTTTAGCGCAGCCGTATAATTTGGCCGGTTGCGGTGCAATTTGGTGCACACAATTGGCACATGCCATATTTGAAGTGTACAAAATTTCATGCTTCTATTTTCATTATTAGCTGAGAAAAACAATGTGGTGCATTACTTTCTGAACGCCCCTCGTAGATTGGAACCAGGCCAGGAGGAAGACAGCCGATAAGATAGTATGGTACTCTCTCTGGCACTCCTCTACACCCCAGGGTAGAAGAGGAACGACTAAGTAAGATGTCCAGGGATTTTATTATAAACAGTTTTTGTGTGAACATTGTTTTGTTATAGACCATCACTAGTTCCATGATGCCTTAGATCATGGCTGAAATGGTAATCTGTTAACATTGTCCACATTGTTATAGTGTGGTGCTGGTTCTTGCAGTAAAAAGATGAACTGATTACGTAGGTGAATTGTACAGAGAAGAATAGAATTACTAGTACTAATCAGGAAAGACCACTAACACTTGAAGAAGATGTCAAAAATGCAATTAAAAACATGAAAGTAGCGAAGGTGACAGGGCCTGGTAATATCACAGTAGAAGAATTGTAAGCACTGGACAAGTTTGGAATTAAAATGGCACAATTACTGAATGGCATTTATGACATTGGATAAATACCAGATACATTTGTATAACTTTAACAAAGAAATCAGAAGCTAGGAAGTATGAAGATCACTGGACTATTAGCCTTGTGAGTCATATGACCAAAATATTGTTAAAAATTATAATGAACAGAATAAGACACACCACGACAAGCATAGGAAACTAAGAGCCAGGGATCCAGACCTTTGTGACGACCCAGAGTCCGCTGGGAGGGCAACATTAGACAATCTTTGAAGGACCGAGGATTAGAATGGAACCAGGCTAGGAGGAAGACAGCCAATAAGATAGTATGGCGCTCTCTCTTCCAAACCTCTACACCTTACGGTAGAAGAGGAACGACTGAGTAGGTAAGAATAAGACACTAAGATAAAAATGGAAATTACTGATGAACAATGTGGATTTGTTGAACTAAAAGGCTACGCACAATGCTGTATACATACAATAAACACTAATGTAGAGAGCTTTGAAAGTACAAACAATCTATACACGTGTTTCATAGATTATACAAAGACATTTGACGAGATAAAATATCAAAAGATCATTAGAATAATAGAAGACGTAGATATTGATGGGAAAGATATAAGTAAAAATTGTTACTGGAAGCAAGAAACAGCAGTAAGAGTGGGGAATAAACTTGAGGCAGGAATGCATTCTTTCGCCTGATCTGTTCTTTCTGTACTGTGAGAACATCATGAAGTCAAGCAGAGATGAACCAGGGAAACTGTGCAGTGCTGAGGATACTGTGTTGCGCAGAAAATGCAGAAGACCTACGGAAAATGTCAAATATAATAGTAAAATAAAGTGCAGAAAATGAGCTCAACATTTAAAAAGAACAGTATCAGTAGTCATCTCCAAGCACAGGACCTTCACCTAAGAGTGCAGAATCATGATAACCAGAACAACAGTTCTGTGCCATCAGTTTATTGAAATCTTAAGTAAAACAGTCCCTACTGAACATGGTCAGCAGTAATAGAGCAGTCCTGCTTCCGGCTGTCGTGGATAGTCTGAAGCCCTGCATGAAACAGTTATGTTTTAGTGTATTGTAGAAGCTATTAGTTTTGACAATTTCCCGAGTATTAATCAGTGAATGATTACTAATTGTCTTAACTTTCCACCCCCACTGTTTAGCTGTGAAAAAAATTCTGTTTCGTCATCTGCCTATTCTCCACGCTGATCCTGATACCAGAGAGTTGTTTCGTGATACCCTTTGGTGACATATCGTAGGGATAAGAATTTTAGGGATATTCTTGTACACAGTCACTTGAGATGAACCAGTCCTTCTCACTTTGGTACTAAACCGTGCCAATGCCGAATATGTAAGACCTGTCTTTTTGTACTCCAAACTCAGTCAGTTTCTTATCCGAATGGTAAATTTGTCATTAGGGAGTCTTTCACGTGCGAATCCAGAAACCTGATTTATGCTATCATCTGCAAGAGGTGTGGCATTACCTATATTGGTGAAACTGGCAGACGTTTGGCAGACAGGTTTCGTGAGCACTTAAATGACATCTATCATGGCAAACATTTACCGGTGGCCCTTCTTTTCAATAGGCCTGACCATTCAGGTACAGTAATTCCGATATTCATGTCACTGCCCTCCTTTCATGTGTCGGTGATGACTGAACTCGCTTTTTGTTGGAGAATCGTCTCATTTTTCAAATGGGCGTTATATCTCCTGCGGGCCTTAATGTTCAGCATCATTTTGCATAAATTCTGGTGGCTTCTCTCTCTGTTTCATATTTCTTCTGTCGTTTTTCTAATCTATCTTTGTTTTTGCTTTGGTTCGTTTTGTATCCTTTTGCATCTTTTTAGCCGTCACTAGCTCGCTCATACGTCACTTCCACATGACGCTTGTTTTCACAGCCATCTTAAGTTTTTCATTTTTGGATCCAGCTAAGTGACTTTTTACTTGTTTTTTAGTTGTTCATTCCTGTCTTCGTTTCGTTGATTATTTACTTTCTTGTTTCGATATGTCTTTCTGGTTTTACAATTTTCTTGCATTATAATTGTTCTCATTTCGCTCAGCACCGTTGTTCCATCTGCTTGTATCGCTCATTTGGTGTGTTCTTCATCATCATAAATTTTTATAGTACCTATATGTAATTCTTGTCCTATCAACACATCTGTTGATAGTAATGGGTGATATGAATGCAAAAGTAGGAAAAGGAAAATACAAGAAAATAGTAGGACAGTATGGATTAGGGACAAGAAATGATAGAGGAGACAGACTTATCCAGTTCTGTGAAGAAAACCAGCTGGTCATATGTAACACCTTTTTTGAACACCACCCAAGGAAATTATACACATGGAAAAGCCCAGGAGATATAACACGAAATCAAATCGACTATATCATGATAAAACATAGATTTAAGAACAGTGTCACAAGTGCAAAGACATATCCTGGCGCCGACATAAATTCAGATCACAATCCAGTCGTCATCAAAGTAAATATAAAGCTGAAAAGAGCAGGAAACAGAAGACAGGAGGAACCCCAGATAGAAATATCAGCGCTGAAACAACCAGATATAAAACAGAAATATTTAATCGACGTCAAAAATAAATATCAACAATTATTGACAGAAAGCATGGAGCAGTATAGAAGAGAAAACCCAGAAGAAAAAGCAACCGCAAAATGGGAATGCTTAAAAACAAGCATTCAATCAGCAAATGCAAATTTACCTAAAAAGGAGTCTAAGAAAAATCAAATTTGGATGACAGATGACATCTTGAATAAAATGACCGAAAGAAAGAAAGCAAAAAACACTCCAGAATATAAAACAATAGACAATGACATACGTACTATGTGTAGAGAAGCAAAAGAACGGTGGATAGAAACAAAATGCAAGGAAATAGAAGACTTGGAAGCAAAGCACAGGACAAGAGATATGCATGAAGAAATAAAGAAATTATCAAATCGGTCACGGTTTGCACAAGGAGGAAGCTGTATCAAGAACAAAAATGGTGTAATATTACTTGATGAGAAAGACATATCAAACAGATGGGCAGAATACGTAAAAGAATTATTCGAGGACAACAGAGGTAAAAAAACCATCACCAGATTCTAATGAAGGCCCAAACATTCTCAGATCAGAAGTAGAGAATGCCATTCATATGATACAAAAAGGAAAATCAGCAGGCATGGATAACATAAAAATTGAAATGATAGAAGCTCTGGAGAGCTTTGGTGTAGATACAATCACAGAAATATGCAACGATGTATACAATACAGGATATATACCACACGACATGAAGACATCAGTTTTTATAACATTGCCCAAAAAACCAAATGCAACAGAATGCTCAGACTTCAGAACAATCAGCCTGATGAGTCATGCAATTAAGATACTGCTCAAAATCATACAGGAAAGAATAAAAAGTAAAGTAGACAGCGAAATCCAGGAAGAGCAGTTTGGTTTTAGACGGAACAGTGGAACAAGAGAGGCAATATTTTGCCTAAGAATATTAGCAGAAAAATATACAGCGGTCCAAAAAAGTATGTATATGTGCTTCATTGACTATAAGAAGGCTTTTGACAGAGTCCATCATGAGAAAATAATTGAATGCCTCGAAGACATAGGTATTGATGGAAAAGATATAAGAATACTCAGTAACCTTTATTGGGAGCAAACTGCCACAGTAAGATCTGGAAGGAATTATTCACCATACATAGACATAAAAAGAGGTGTCAGACAAGGTTGTGTGCTGTCCCCCTGCCTATTTAATTTATACACCGAAAAAATTTTCAAACAGATACAAGAAATACCAGGACTGAACATCAGTGGAAGGTCATAAACAACCTTAGATATGCAGATGATACCGTGTTGTTAGCTGAAAGCGAACAGGAGTTACAAGAACTAGTGAAGCAAGTGAACAGTATAAGTCAGGAATATGGACTCGACATTAATATTGAGAAAACAAAAACTATGATAATTAGCAAAACAGACGATAAACCCACATTAAAGATAAGCGTAAATGGGGAAATCCTGGAACAAGTCAAGAGCTACGTATATCTCGGTCATATAATAACAGAAGATGGCAGATGTGAAACAGAAATCAAGAAGAGAATAGGAATGGCCAAAGCTACATTCAACAACATGAAACATATACTGACATCCAAACAGTTATCTCACAAATTAAAACTGAGAATCATAAAGTGTTATATATATTCTGCATTTCTGTATGGTGCAGAAACATGGACGATGAATAAGCAGTTGGAAGAAAGAATTGAGGCTCTTGAAATGTGGATATATAGAAGAATGGGGCGTATCTCATGGAAAGAGATGAAAACAAATAAGGAGGTCCTAGAAAATCTAGGTATGAAAAGAGAACTAATGAGGGAGGTCAAAGTTCGACAGCTAAAATACTTTGGCCACATAAAAAGGCATAACACCTTGCAGAAGACCATAACAGAAGGGAGAGTTGAAGGCAAACGTGCAAGGGGAAGACAGCGCTATAAGTGGGAAGACAACATCAAGAGATGGACAGGAAAGAGTCTATCAGAGTGCACCACCAAGACAAGAGACAGAAGACGTTGGAGATCCATTACAGCCAACCTTCGTTGTGGAGATGGCAACTGATGATGATGATGATGAGTATTAATCACAGTTTGTTACATTCTGCCTACCTAAAGTCAGCTTTCATCATTATTGTGTTCTGTGAGTAAGTTCCGCATTCTTGTCTTAACATAGATCATTATCTGTGATATTTTCTGTCATTTCTGTTTTCTTCCTGTGCCAAAATGTAAGCCAGTCCATTATGTGTTCCCTTTGTCTTCCTCACATTCTTTTTTTTTTCTCATTGTTGCGATGTATTTAAGTGTTCTTTATTGCATGTCCATTTGAAAGTTGATTGCCTGTTCCTTATGTTTGTAATTGTATTTCTGCTGTCATCAGCTTTTCTTAAACATTCTTTATTTAATACTTTAGCAGCCAGTCGGTTTCTGAACTTGCACTTGGGAAAGGAACACCTGTGTTCATGACTTGGTTCCGTACAATGAAATAGGTTTGATCTAATGGTTTAGTACTCTTTTCATATATTACTTTATGAGAATTTGCTTCATGTAATTGCATGCAAGTAGTTATAGCTAAATTTGCTAGTAATTATTTTCAAGTAATTAATACTTATTAATAAAATGTGTAGTGATTTGTATTAGTAGAGCAGAAATGGTAAATTATTAAAGCTTTTCAGGTGCTACTGTATATAATGGTGTTGGTTTGGGTTATTACCACACAAAAAAATTCACTTTGTTCAGATGCTGAGATGATAGATTAAAAGTCTGAGTGAGAAGTGGAATTCCAGAAAGATGTATACAGGTCTGTTACCTTTTTATCTCGTATCCTGGGGGACAGCTTTGATTTGGAAACTACATTTTTACCGGTTTTCAGATGTTGCCAAAATTGCATTAAAAAAGTGCCCAAAATAGCCCAAGTCCCCAAAATGGATTTGAAAAAGAGCCCAAAGTCACCCAGAATAATGAGAGGTCAAATTGTGAGTGCACTGAAAAGGGGGCCAAAGAAACTGTCAATTTTCAGAATATTTAAGTTTTTGGGTGTTCAGATAAAATGTTATAGTCCTGTATCAATTATTATAGACTAATGTGCCTTAATCTGTGCAATATTTATTTCCTTAAATATGAGGGTGTTTCAGTGAAATATTAAATGTTTCCTTTAATTTAAAATGCAATCTGCAACATTGCATGTGTACATCGCACTTGGTCTGCAAACTTCCTTGCCTACCTCGCTGGTGGATCTAGGAATGTCCAAGGGAGGGCCATACATCAGAATGATAAGATACCTTCTCCTTACCCACCCCCCCCCCCCCCCCCCTCCCCCCCACCTCCTTATTTACACATTTTTAGGCAATTAAAAAACAATGAATTTTGAAAAAATGTGACAACTTGGTAGTTTTATTAAACATTAACTAAAAAATATTCATTTTTATTTTTTTTAAATATAACTATAACATAATTACAATTCAGTAAGGTACAACTAAAGAGACAAAATTTTATAAAACTTTATACATATTTTGTATTATAGCATAGCATTTTTATTATTTGGGATTGGCCACAGGATACAGAAATTATCTGCCTCTTGTCACAAAGTCCTCTGTTTTTGCGTGAAGTCCCCTTGTGTCACCTGCCTGGTGCCGTCTTTTGTCTCACTGTTGTGTGGCGGTTCCCTTTATTGTCTTTCGTTGTCCTGCCACTTATAATTACTTGCAAACTAAGGTTATTGTTTGTAACCTTTAGGGTAGTTATCATTTTCCAGTACCAGACATATTTTAATTCGTCCGTCCAACCTAGTGATTACTTACATTTAAGCCCAAGTAGAGGGAAAATACCGAAGCGGTTGATATGAAACAAAAGCTTTCAAAGTCCCAAGGGAGGTTCCACCCACTCGTATCCGTCAGTTGTCTACCTGTTCATTACACTGTAGCAGGCTCCCCCAGAAGGCTATGGATAAATGGGGGATACAAAGAAAGTTTAAAGGGAAACAACAATGTAAGGAGAAAAAGAAAGACAAGGACGCACACTTTAAGCCGTAAAAAGCACGACTAAACCTACTAGCAACCCCAGTGATCATTATTTTTTCTGTAGGCTCATTACAGATCATAGAGCAACCACTGTAGTTGGTTCCCTTGCATGAAGCCTGCACCATGCTCCTGCAGCAGTAGTATTTGTGGCAATTTGTTTTACTTGATGAGGTTGCAGATAAATAGAAAACAGGAAGAAGGGAGAAAAAATAAGACTCAAGGACAAAGAAAAGGAAGGACAGGCATTGAGTGCTGAAAGAGTCAAGAATCATCATGACCAGCTGGTGTCCTAATTACGCTCCAGATGCAGCATGCTGCTAAAAAGCAGCACCTGGATGTTCTCATCAGTGATATTCAGGATGCCTTGAAATCATCCTATCCTGATTGGGGCCAAATACAAGCCATATAATAATAGTGGTAATGATAACATCAGATTTCGAGGTAAAGTTACTAATTTCAAAACCTGCTAGTGTCATGCTTCAGTCTACCTAGCTGTAAATGGGTTCATAACCATGCCCCTGAGGAAAGGAAGGCAAAGGTAGCAGTGCCTTTACAAATAGTAAGGTTTTGACAAATTTATGGTGCACAGAAAGGGAGTGCATATTTAACGCATGGGGAAAAAAAGCACCCGATCTAAGGTTCAAAGACAGTGGCAGTTGTGAAAACATTGTCAAATTTTGCAGGGAATGTGTTGTGACATTTGTGTGTATAGGGCTTACCTTACTTACTTAGTCGTTCCTCTTTTACCATGAGGTGTAGAGGTTTGTAAGAGAGAGCGCCATACTATTCTATCAGCTGTCTTCCTGCTGGCTTGGTTCCATTCTAGTCCTCGGTCCTTCAAAGATTGTCTAATGTTGTCCTCCCAGCAGACTTTGGGTCGTCCTGGAGGTCTGGATCCCTGGCTCTTAGTTTCCCATGCATGCCATGGTAGCCGATCTTCTCCCATTCTGCAGACATGGCCAAACCATCTCAGTTGGGACTGTTCTACTTGGGTCTGCAGGGGTTGGGTTTTTAGGCCTTGACGTATCATCTGGTTGCGGACCATGTCTCTTCTTGTTATAGGACTTACCACAGACTACAATTCTTCTTTAACTCCCGGAGGAGTATGAATGAAAGGTCATGTCGCAGAAAAATTTTTGGGCTTATTGCCAGGAAGCTTTTTGGACCAGGAGGAAGCACCTTGCCTGTTGGCAATTTGCAGCCAAAGATGAAAAACAGCAAGTCATAATATCCTGGCTTCAGGAACTAGACACTAATTTCTTGTATGCTGGGATGATTGATGCCATCTTGGAACAAATGCTGGGATGATTGATGCCATCTTGGAACAAATGCTGGGATGATTGATGCCATCTTGGAATAAATGCTGGGATGATTGATGCCATCTTGGAACAAATGCTGGGATGATTGATGCCATCTTGGAACAAATGCTGGGATGATTGATGCCATCTTGGAACAAATGCTGGGATGATAGATGCCATCTTGGAACAAATGCTGGGATGATTGATGCCATCTTGGAACAAATGCTGGGATGATTGATGCCATCTTGGAACAAATGCTGGAAAGTTGTGGTGATTCTGGGGAAAAGTAATATGTCCTAAGGCCTCACTAAGGGGTTATACTTGTTAAAATCCTTATGTAAATTTACTCAACACTAGAGGTCTTGTTACCTGGTTAATTGACACACCCTCATTTAAATATCATTAGGGCTGGGTTTCTTAACCCTCTTTTGTGTGACATGGACCCCTTTGATTTTACAGTGAAGGTTGTGGATCTGTTCTTAGAAGAAATGTACATAAAAGCATAATTTAAAATTTTATATTTTAGGTTATGTACACAGACCTCCTAGAATTTATTCAGGGACTCCCAATGGGGCCATGGAGAACAGGTTAAGAAACCGTGCTTTAGCTTTTTAGTCATGACCAAAGTCGGGCCCTTCCCCCTTTCAGAGTGTAAAAGGCTGAAACACTTGTCAGACAGGTCTACTTCTGATGATCAGATTGCCTCCAATTGTAATGTTCTGTATAGAGTTCCCTATCATTTTAATTAATTATGAAAGTATGCAAATTTCTACAAGTTCCTCTTTCTTTATTGGATTGTGCATAAAATGTGATAGAAGCTTTGTTTGAGATAATGTGATTTATTGTTAAGTCTGAGATCTGTGCTCACTTTTGAAATATATGATTAATTGGTGATTGTGGAACATACACTGAAGTACTCAGCTTGGATCATGAAATTTAAATGTATATGTAAGTCCTTCTTTCATCACCTTTTTTTTTTGATTGTGTGGAGGTGGTATGAAGCCTGATTCATGCAGTAATTTTTTTTTTCTCGGCCGTTGCATCTATCTCATCCATTCATTTGAAATCTCGTGCTTCCCTGTACTGTATTTTCCCTGTGTGACTTTCCAAAGCCTGTGGCATAATTTTCTCACAGAAGATGTTAAATAGAGTGAGTGATAATAAGCAACCCTTTGACAGTGATCATGGTGTAGAACCACTTTCCTTCTTGTCATTAACACTGTTTGTGGCTACTTCACCACATCCAGATGGTTCTCAATACAGGGTGAGGCAAAAGTTGCGCACCATTCAAATTTTTACACCATAGAATAAATTACTACAAATTAATTAATTTTTTTTTCATTTTTACAAATGGCTCACTAATTTTTGGTGGGGTTTTTTTTTTCTTCAAAGAAATGTGTTTAAAAAAGGTAATGTGTCTTACTATGGCAAAAGATAAAGAAGACTGCCTACGTTGCAGCAACAAGGTCTTTGTCAGGTAAAGGAAAGAAAGTGAGAGTGAAGTGAGGAACATCAGAAAATAAATAAAATAATGTGGGTATCACCCATAAATGCTGCTGTGTTAGTCAAGGATCACAAATTATTGAAGAGTGATAGTCCACATGCACACAGAGAATCCAAAAGTGTTTGCGTTTTGAATATCAGTCAAAGTAAAACAGTTTATTCCTTGGTGCATAACTTTTGACTCACCTTGAAGTTTGAATAGTTTTGTTTTGTATGTTGTTTGTTTCATAATTTTCGAAACTGCTTATGCCGTGCTTTTTTATTTTTTAAAAACGTTTCTAGAACATGATAACTGTTTTGTTAGTTTGTATGTATTTTTCACATATAACTAGAGCCACGGTAGCACAGTGGTTAGTGCACTGGCTTCCTAGCTCAGTGGTTCGATCCCCAGTTGAGGTGAGATTTTTTTAGACTGCAGACGACTCCAGTGTCGACCCAGCCT
This sequence comes from Oreohelix idahoensis, assembly GCA_024509875.1. Taxonomy (NCBI): domain Eukaryota; kingdom Metazoa; phylum Mollusca; class Gastropoda; order Stylommatophora; family Oreohelicidae; genus Oreohelix; species Oreohelix idahoensis. The sequence continues at coordinate 148,953 of JAMPIV010006028.1, forward strand.
CATGAATTGGGTACCAGAGCAACTCTGGCAAGGTTAAGGTGGCCGGCGTGATGCTGATCACATCACCCCTAGTGTGCCGATGGTCAAGAAAATATGGGCCTAACAATGGGTGTGTGTAGCGGAAGGTTTTATATGTGTGGGATGATAGTGCTAGAGTAGAAATAGTATTCTCTCCAGAATGTGTGAGGTCCCAGTGACAGAGAAGTACACTGGTATCACTCGATAGTCACGGCTGTGAAAGTATCTAGACTGAAAATATTCAGAGAACAGTCAGACCTTACTCCGCTATGTGACCACCTGTGATATTAATAAAAAATTCAACCAAACTCAGTATCAACTATATTGAATGAATAAAGCTGGTGAATACAATTTATATCCTCTTTATTTACATCTATCTAATTGTGGTGATTGTATGTGACTTGATACAAAATTTATATTTATACAAAACCAAATTGGCGAAAACAATTACAGTTGTTACAAGTTACACTAAAATGTCATTTCTTTAGACTCTTCCAATTAGTTGGGTAATAGACTTCTTCACTGTCTTATTCACTTTATAACTTTCACTAGTTTATCTCGCAAATTGTCATCACAAAACTCTGCTTGAAAGTTATCACTTCTTAAGTGCACGATTGTCACAAATATCACTCATCTGTTTTTATAATCAGTGTTCATATGAGATGTACAGCTTCAGTAGGTCGTGCTTCTACCAATCCAGGCACTGCTGGGGCGATTTGCATTGATCCTCGAGCAATTCTTGATCATTGACCTCTGACTTTTGGTTGACAAGTATGAACCCTCGCAGGATCTAATTAAGATCAGTAAAGACTGGCTTTTGTGGAGTAACAGAACTGCCTGGCTGCAAATAACAAGATATTGGCCGTGACACGTTTCTCTCTCTCCAGCCGTTGTCCTTCTGTCTTGCTTCGCTGTACAAGTGAATTTGAAATGTTGTTGTTGTTGTTTTGATGAATTGATGGGTGGAGATCGGGCACTCAACATCTGATCATTGTTGCGTCTTCTCGTTCCATCTTGTTCTACCCTGTTCAACCTGAAAGTTGGTTATAATTGGGGTATTTAGTGTCATTTTATTTACTAATTTTGTATTCAATTTAAATAACTGTTGTCTTTTGCAGTTGCTGATTTTTATTTATATTATTATTTGTCAATTTTATTTTCTCTTTTGTATTGTTTCTAGATAACTATTGTCCTTTACACTTGGTTTTAATTTGTATTAGTATTTGTTCTTTTTGAGTTGTTGTCCCTTTTTTTAATATCTTGTCTTTCCTTGTCCTATGAGTAGCTATTTTTTGTTAATGCTTTGTTAGTTCTTGCTGCTTAATTTCTATTTAGTTGGATGATTTTCCTGAAGTTCTAGCCTTATATTTTTTCCTTTGTTTTATGTATATATCTTTTAAGTATTGATTGGGCATCTCTTGGGGCATCTATACTTAAAACCTTATCACCTGTTAAGTCTATATTGTGATTTCTATAGTAAGTTTTTAATTCAAGCCTTTGTTGTTCATACTTTTTACAGTGGATCAGGTAGTGGTCTATGTCATTCTCTTCCTGACATTCTTGGCAGTGTGGTTCTTCTACCATGAAGTATGCTGCACCGAGTCGGAGACGCCACAGTTTTTTGTTCGATGGTATCTTTAATTCTTCTCTGACCTGGCATGTCCTTGTTGGTTCTTTCAGCAGTTTGAACGCGTGTCTGCCTTTTCTACTTTCTTTCCATGTTGTCTTCCATTCCTCGTTTACAGTTTCCTTCACTTGGCTCTTGATCTCTGACCTTCCCAGTCCTGCTTTTATATTGTTTTTACTTGTTCTTCCCTTCTTGGCATTCTGGTCTGCCAACTCGTTGCCAGCTATACCTATGTGTGCTGGAACCCACACTAGCCTCACACTACATCCTCTGTTCTCTAGTGATGTATTAATTGCTAGAATTTCTTCCTTTATGTCTGGCCGGCTACATTTACCTGAGTGTTCTAGTGCTTGTAGTGATGATAGTGAGTCTGTAAATATCGTAACAGCTTCTGGTGGGTTATCTTCGATTATTTCTAGACTTTTAAGAATTGCTACCATCTCTGCAGTGAAAATCGATGCCCCTTCCGTTATACTGTAGCTCTTTTTTATTCCCCATTGTGGTATTACAACTCCGGCACCTAGTTGCCCACTATCACCCTTGGATCCATCAGTGTAGATGGCCAGACTTTGTTTAGTTAGTTGCTCTATGAACTTTCTACTTATCATTTTGGCTTCCTTATCTTCTATGTTTTGTTTGATCTTTTCAGTGGGTGAGTAGTCTATGATTGGTGTTTTTAGTTCCCATGGTGGTATTTTGCTTCTGTATTTATTACTATTTTCAATTGTGTTTGATAGTTCTTTGAACTGCATTAGGTCTTCTATAGTTCTCCACCCTGTTGGATATCTATCTTTATTTAAGGGAACGTCCCATACACTTGGTTGGTTTTTGACAAATGCTTTATGTGCTGGGTGGGTCACTTCTTGTGCTACTTTACTCCAATAATTTAATCTCAGTTCTTTCCGTCTTAGACCAAGGGGAGGTATGCCGAGAGCTACTTCTAGAGCTTCTACTGGTGTCGATATAAATGCACCTGTAATGGTTCTCATGGCTGCATTTTGAATCCTGTCCAGTTTTGCTTTGTTAGAAGCTGCAGCTGAGTCATAGACTATGCTGGCATAATCCAGTTTCCCCCTGATGAAGGACTTGTAGAACATAAGCATTATTTTATTGCTGGCCCCCCATCCATTACCTTTTACAATCCTTAGTATATTTAGGGGTCCCCTACAGCTTTCTACCAAATTGTCTATATGTTTATTATAATTTAGTTGTTTATCTAAAGTTATGCCCAGAAATCTAGTTGTTGAGGAGGTACATATTTTCTGTCCTTTAATGGTTATATTGATTTTGTTATTTTTTTTTAAATTTCCTTTGCTGAAAATCATACCTACTGTTTTGTTTACATTAATTTGGAAGCCCCAACTTTTCATCCACTCTGAAACTTTGTCTATTTGATTTTGAAGTTTTTTGTAAACATGGTCCAAGTTTTTTCCAGATCGCCAAATGGCACAGTCATCTGCAAATTGTGATACTGCATTCTTTATGTCATTAAATTCATCTGCTAAATCATTTACAGCTATAGTGAAAATTGAAGGAGAGATCACTGATCCTTGAGGAATCCCATTCTGTTGTTCATATATTTCTGACCTATCATTATTCACCTGTACAGCAAAATACCTGTCCTGTAAAAAGTTTTCTAGATACCTATAGGTTTTACCAGTAATGCCAATCTTTTTCATTTTGTAAAGAGCTCCATCTCGCCAGCATTCATCATATGCTCTAGCTACATCTAGAAAGACTGCCACTGTTTTCTCTTTCCTCTTGAATCCTAGCTTTACATCATGTTCTAATCTTACAAGCTGGTCTACTGTACTTCTGTCTGCTCTAAACCCTGACTGGTTTGGGCTATATAACTGGTTTTTTTCTAGGTAGAATTTAACTCTTTTATTCACAACAGTTTCCAGTATTTTACCTAGTTGTGATGTTAAGGAGATAGGCCTATATGAACTTACATCATGGGCTTCCTTATTGGGTTTTAGAATGGGTACTATCATAGCTACTTTCCATGCTTTTGGTATCTTTCCTAAGTTCCAGATTTTGTTATAAAGTGAAGTTATTATGTTTATAGTTCTTTTGGGTACTTTCTTAAGGATTTCATAACTAAGTATATCTTGCCCTGAGGCAGTATTAGATTTATCTTTTATTGCATTAGTTACTTCTTCCTCTGTTATATCAGCATCTAAATAGTTTGTTTCATCTATCTGGTCTGGTAGTTCTTTTAAAAACTGTATCCTAAGTCTTTCTCTTCTCTCATTTTCTTCCTGTCCAAGGCTACTTTTTGCACTGACTTTATAGAAATACTCGGCAAGGGCATTAGCTTTTTCTTTATCTGTTTCTGCTCTCTTTGGTAGTTTGATTGTTGGCATTATTGTTTTCTTATTGTTCCCTTTGATTGCCTTAAGCTTTTTCCATACTTCTCTAATTTGAGTGCTAGGTTTAAGTGACTGACAAAACTCCTTCCAGTTAGTTTCTTTGGCTTTGAATATTATTCTGTTAGATTCATTCCTAATAAGTTTATACTTATCATAGTTTTCTTCTGTTCTGTTATTTCTATATTTTTGTAAGGCCCTTTTTCTTCTCTCATGAATTTCTGCACAGCTTTTATTCCACCAGGCAACTGGTTCTTTATTCCATTGAGTTTCTCTTTTCTTCTTAATGTTATTTATTGGTTTAAGGTGTTGTGGCATATTTTTATTTGGTATATACTTTATTGCTATTTTCAGAATTTCATTGGTCAGTGTTTCTGCCCACAAGTCAGTATCATCTGATTCCATGTCTTTATATTCCATCACCTCCAGCTCTGATTGGAAAGCTTCCCAGTTTGCTTTTTTATAGTTGAAGGTAGGTTTCTCTGGTTCTGGGTTTGGAATGACATTTTCATGCATGGTTATTACAATGGGCAGATGATCTGAGTTTGTGTCTTGTAACACTTCCCAATTTACATTCGCTAGGTTGTTAGTTGCTATACTTATGTCTATTGCTGAGTCTGCCCTATTAGCTTGTGGATTAATTCTTGTTGCAGATCCATCATTTAGTATTAGTAGTTCATTGTTTTCTATGAAGTCAAGTAGGCATTTTCCTGCATTATCTGCATGTTGTCCACCCCAAGCACAATGATGGGAATTAAAATCGCCTACTATGATTGTTTTGGGGCCTAGTCTGGTGCTTATGGCTAGTATTTCTTCATCTTTAATTGTGCCATCTTTAGCATATACATTTAGAATTGTTAGATTGTTTGGTTCAGCTGCTATAGTAACCTGGATACCTTCTATATTGGTTGTATTAAATACTTCCCAGTCTATGATTTTAAATTTTTCGCTAACTAATACTGCGACACCTCCTCCTCTACCTTCTTTCCTATCGTGTCTAAGTATCTTAAAGCCCTTACAACTATATTTATTATTTGGGTTTAAATGGGTCTCTTGAAGAGCATATATATCAGTATTTTCTCCAGTCTCTGATAGTAGGGGTGTAAAATTTTTTTTAATACCCCTACAATTCCACTGGATAATTCTAAATCTTTCTAAATTGAATTTTAACATCCTCTAGTGTACCTTTTATTTTGGTTAACTATCAAATTGCTCTTATTCTGCATTTCCTGTACTTGTGGACCCACTATCCATCAAGTTCTCAATAAAAACCTTATTTAAACTTATCATTTTATTCCTAACTTTTTCCACTATGTATGGTAAAAGTGCCTCAATGTGTCCTTTGATATTTTCTTCTAGGTTGACCACTTTCCTATTTTCATCCAATGCTACATTCCCTTCTCTCCCTATGTTACTCTCCTGCCTTTCACTTTCCATTCTTTTTAGTATTATTTCACTTTCTTCTTTTTGTTCAGACAGTTTGACTAGTATCATTTCATTTTCTTCTTTCAGTACAGTCAGTTTAGCTATATCCTGGGAAATTTGGTGCTGTATGGCTTTCACTTCTTGAAGCAATGCCTCTGCACTTTTCAGTGCACTTGTGTCATCCGAGGATGTAGTTGAATCATCTGACTGGTTTTTTGGTACTATTTTATTATTTTCTAACTTGTTCTTACTTTCTTTTGCCATCTGTGACTTAAGCATTTTGACATCTTCTTGCACACTCTTAATTTCTGTTATAACTTTATTGTTCGTATAAGTATCATTTTCTTTTAATTCTTTAATGACCGTTTTGAAAGGGGTTTGGGTTGTTATAGCTACCCTCAATGCTTTTTTGGTCTGCTGATATACTGGGCAGCCCTGGAATCTGGCGCTATGGTTTCCTTTGCAATTAGTGCATTTTCTGTTTGCATTATCCTTTTTATAGTCAGTATCTGACTTTGCCTTTTCGCATTGCGTGAAAGGGTGTGCCCCCGCACAAAACCTACATACTGCCTTCCCCCTGCAAGTGTGGCGTCCATGACCAAACTTCATGCAGTTGGAGCACTGCAACACTGGGGGAATGAAGGCTTCTGTGTTTTTTTGTGTTTTCCCAAATAGTACCATCTTGGGGGGGTTCCCTACCTTCTGTTGTTATCACTACCACTGGGGTAACGATACTCCCTTTCACCATTATTCTGTCCACGTGTACCAGCTTTATGTCTGGGTTATGTTTTGCGAGGATGTTCATAACTTCCTCGCTTGAAAGGGTAGTGTTTATCCCTTTTAATACACATCTACTGGTCACTTTTGCTAGCTCTATCTTTACTTCTATGTCATGTGCAAGAGTCACTGTTTTTGCTTCTACTTTGAGTTCCTCTATCATCTCTTGAGGTATTCTGTCACTCTGATTTGGGATAATTATTATGCCAAAATGGGTTTTCGAAATTTTGGCTATGCCTTTTTGCCTAACACAGGATCAAGGATGTTTATAATTTTGTCTTCTTGGTTTTCTCATCCCCCAATATTTACCCTTCGCTGCACCAGCTACTTGCTATCTTTCATAACAATCATTTCATGTAACTGTCACTGCTGACTATTTTTTAGATCTTGTGGAAAAATGCTAGATGTCAGATTCCAATCAAAAAGTAAACTTAGTCCATTGGTTTTTTTTTGGGTTCGCATTGTTTTCTTAAGTTTTCATGTTGGAACTGTCCCTCCTGGATTATATACTGGTTGTCCACGTTCTCTTTGCAACAAGTATCTACTAATGTTGGGTGTTAATGACCTCCTTTGCATTAATATCATGAGGTTTTGGGGTCCAGTTCTGATCCGCGTTTATTGGCTGCTATTTCTGTTTATCTTTAAAGACAACCCTTTTTTCCGCCTGTGATCTACCTTCTTAGGTTGTTTGGTCGATTCTGCTAAGTATCTTGGCCTGCCATTTCCCCGATTTACCTTTATTGTTCCGCCCTTCTGTCATTTTAAATCGATTTTTTTTATTTCGCACCGGTATGTACTGCTGGGTTTTTCTCCGGTTCTTAGTTCCTTCTTTATTTCAAAATTTGTACTTAGTTGTTGGGCCTATCGTCTTTCCCTTTCTCGGACTACTTCTACTGAACTTTTCAAAAATTTAACTTTTACGCTGCTTTACTCTATACTACTTCTTGAAAAAACCTTTTGTCTTATAGGTTTAACTAACACATTTTTTTGGCCTCTGGGCCAATTCTTGTAAGCGCTGTTTCTAAATCTGTTCTTGTTACCCTCTCTATCATCAAGTGTTCGCCTTGTGGTTGCGGCAGCCCATTTGAATGGTTTCATCCCAAACATTGTCAGTAACTTATTCTGCATTACTCCTGCACTAGTATGTTAAGTCCCTCAAATCAGTTTTCACTTTCCATTTGATCTTTCTAGTAATTATTTTTCGTTTCTTTTTTCACTGTTTTTTTTATTTTCCAAACAATGGTTTAACAAAGAGCCCTGGCTCACCATAATGTTAACTCTGCTTCTTATACGTTTTCCCCAGTTCAAGCGATTTTTAAATCTTCCTATCGTTCCTTAATGTTTCCGCTTGTTCATGTTTTCAAGTTGCCTAAGTGTTCTTTTTCACCATGCTTTCTCTTCTTCTTCTTCCTCGGCCTACATTTTCACTCCTCTATGAGCTCTATTCCTTTTTTGCATCTTTCCATTCTTTTCAGTAGTTATGGGTATTCACCTCGACTGTTTTTGTGGGTTTCAGTAATGGGCTGTTATCACTTCTTGTTACTTCAATTACCATTTACTTTTTTGTTACTTAACTGTTATTTACTTTCTGCAATTATTTTCCTCTATGACTTTCACTATCTTGTCCCTGGTTATTTTTGCACTTTGCCATCTGTGACTGTTCCACCACTTTATTCTGCTTCTTTGACTAGGGCATTTTCTTCTTTCACACTATTTATTTATTTTTTTTCTAATTTTTATTGTTCCGTTAGATAAGTATCACTCTTTCTCTTTAATTTCTTTAAGTGACCATGAAAGGGCGTTTTTGTTGACGGTATATGCTAATTTCAATGATAATTTTTTTTCTGCTCGACGATATTAGCTTTCTGCTGAACTTTAATAAACGTGAAAACCCATAACTAACTCTTGTCTTAACACCGGGAAGTCATGGCATAACCTTTTCATTCTGTTTGCAATTCCATGTCTTTGATCACTCTATCCTTGCTGATGGATTCGTGTATTTCTGACTTTTGCTTTTTTGCTTTTGCTGGTGCCCCTCGCACTCCTACATCTAACTACATACCTGCACCTGTCCTCTAGCTACAATTGCCAGTTGGGGCATTCGCCCATGTCACTACCACTTCAACTGCCTTTTTGGATGGCACTGCAATGCCGGGGGAATGAAAGACAGCTTCTCTTCTGGTGCCAATAATATTTTTTTTTATTTTTTTGTGTATTTTCAGATAAGTTTTCTATTCCCCGTTTTAGCACAGGGCGAGGGAATGTAGCTTTCGGTTCCTCTCCCCTGCTTCTTGGTTTCCATGGTGTTATAGACGAAAACAGTACTTGTCGTTTGGGCTAAAACGATTCCCTTTGCCGTTATTTTTAGTCACGAAAAAACTGGTTTAAACGATACTCCCATTTCCACACCTCCGCTACTTTTCTGTGTCCTCCGGTGTTGCCGTGAGCTTCAAATGTCTGAGTTATGAATTTTTGGTTTACACCTGCGTTTCATAACTTCCTTCGCATTGAATCACTTTTTAAAGTGTTATCCCTTTTAACACAAAACTACTGGTCACTTTTGCTAGCTCCGTCCGTCTTTACTAGCCTATGTCGGTGGTGCAAGAGTCACTGCGTTTTTGCTTCTACTTTGCGTTCCTTGCTAAGAGAAAAAAAATCCTTAAAAAATTCTGTCACTTCTGATCCGCGGACCTTTGGGAAAAATTAAATTGATGCCAAAATGGTAGTTTTGAAAAATTTGGCTATTTGGCTATCCGCCTTTTGTACTGAAGTATTATTCAGGATCTGGCGTGTTAATTAATTTTGTTTCTTCATATTTAATCTAAATGCCTTGATCTTGACAGCCTAAAACCAGCTACTTGCGTTATCTTTAAACGACATATGTTTACTACATCTTTATTTTTGGGATCTGCCTGGGTTGCTAGATGTCTTGAGTCTTTTTTGGTACTTTCATTGTTTTTTATTTGGTTAGTATTTTCTTCTAGTTTATCATGCCTGGTGTCCCTACCTTGGTTTTTAACTGCTTCTGCCCACGTTTTGCCTTCCTTTGTTGTTTTTACTTCTGAGCCTCCTTTCAGTTTATCCCCTCTGGTTTCATGACTTGTTTTGTCCGTGTTTACCTGGCTGTCCTGATTATCCTTTTCCCTGGGTCCTTTCTTTCCGTTCGCTGTGCTGGTTCCTGATCTTTCTCCTTTGTTGATTCTGCTTTTTGTTGTTTTTCCTTCCGCGCCTCCTTCCCGATTTTCCATTATTGTTTTACTCGTGTCCTTTAGTTCTGTTTTTCTGATTTCAGGGTTCGTGGTCCTGTTTCTTTCTGTCCGGTTTAAAGTTTTGTCTTTTTCTGGAGTTTTGGCCACCGCTTTCCCTTCCTCGGACTGTTTTCTGGTGAATACTTCCATTGGTTATTTTCCCTGTCTTTTAGTATGCTACTATTTGTTGTCTTTGAATTATATTCTGATGATTGAATATTATATGTAATCTTTGCCTTTTGTCTTATTTTGTTATATATATCTTTACCCCACTACGATTCTTAAATTAAATAGTCCCCTAATACTTAACCTTAACTACAGTAGGCCTACTCTAATACTATCAACAAAAGTATAAATTATTCACCACTTAAATATGTCTTTCAAGATCGCTGCCTGATCTCACTCAAAGAATTGCCACATGGCGCTATTTAATTCCTATTATTTTAATTTCTAAAATTAACTGCAATACGCTAACACTGAAGATGGATAAAAATATCAACTTATCTGATAACTTGTGTAGTTCGAAGGATGTCTTCACTGTGTCTCGTCCTAAAAAGGACGTATCAAGCTTGTGTGGTTTGAGGTAAGCAAAAATGCGTGTTACCCCTGTAGTAGACGGAAGTGGAATGGTGAATTTGAAATCAATTACGACCGCCCTTATATAGGGAGCTAACGGACGTATAGGAAACAAGGCTCGCAACTCCAGCAAACTTCCCAAAATAGTTGTAACTTCGGGGGGTTTGTGCTAGAGGTGTTTCAAACCTTGGTCTCGTGCATTTCACCTTTCCCAGTTCAAGCCTTTGGAGTTATATATTTCCGTTCTCCATGAGTTGACCTTTATATCCATATGTTGTTTTCCCATATCTGTCGTGTTAACGATTTTATATTGAATTATAAATAGGAAAAACACAGCATTTCTCAATGCACGGACACTATTCTTGCGAAATTCTTCACAACTACTTACTCCCTTCTGATTTCCTTGTACCTATACATAAATGAAGATATTCCCGTCAAAAGGAGACTATTCTCATCCTTGTCTGTCATTCCGTTCTCCTTCCCGATGTCTAATTCTAACCATGATTTCGGACGATTTATTCTTCCTTATACACTCTCCGAAGTCATTCTATCTGACCGTGGGAAACCCCTTCTCTGATTGGCTGCCCTAGATACACACAGGAAAATACCCCTGCATTCCTTTGTTCAGGTTAGAACACTGGTGTCCCACTTTTCGGTCTTCAAACATTTAACTAGGCAATGCGTAACATGCGACAAGAACTCACATTTTTAACAAATAGTTTTTTCTGTAATGCTTCTGTCAGCATGAAATCTAGCTTGTTATTTAAACAGTGATCTCTATTTTAATGTTATTTGGTATACGGTTTAGAATGTGGAATTAAGTACTTGCTTTAAAATGTGTGATTAAATAGTCAGTTTGGAATGTGTTAGTGAATGTTCTATCTGGAATGTGTTAGTGAATGTTCTATCTGGAATATGCAAGTAAGTACTTGCTTCAAAATATGTGATAAGTTTGGAGTGTGTGATTAGTATGCTCAATTTGGAATGTGTGATTAAGTACTCATTTTTAAATACGTGACTGGATGCTTAGTAGTGTTGCAAGTGTTACTGCATAGTTTTTATCAGTGTTGCCAACTCGAGTAGATCGACTCGAACTCCAGTCGAGCTTAAGTCATCACAGCAACTCGACTCGGCTTTTATTTAACTAGCAACTCCTCTAGACTTACAGCAGTTGTGACTATAAATTATAAACAGTTTTAAATCAAAAATAAGACTCGACTTGAAAGCTACTGCTAGATGCTTGAAACTCAACTTAGGCTTGAACTAAGAGATTTGAGAAGTGACTTGAAACTCAACTTAGGCTTGAACTAAGAGATTTGAGAAGTGACTTGAAACTCAACTTAGGCTTGTACTAAGAGATTTGAGAAGTGACTTGAAACTCAACTTAGGCTTGAACTAAGAGATTTGAGAAGTGACTTGAAACTCAACTTAGCTTGAACTAAGAGATTTGAGAAGTGACTTGAAACTCAACTTAGGCTTGAACTAAGAGATTTGAGAAGTGACTTGAAACTCAACTTAGGCTTGCACTAAGAGATTTAAGAAGTGACTTGAAACTTCTTGAAGACAACTCTGGTTTTATATCCTGGATGTCATCTTTTGATAAGGGAACCTGCTGAAGACTGTATCATGATGGTAACACTTGACACGGGGGTGTAATGAGCTGTTTTAAATATTCATTATTCTTTTGCCCCAAGAAGGGTCATGCTGGTGAGACTGTTGTTAATTTTATTTTCCTGACTCCTCATAAGTCGCCCTGTTGCATTATGGTTAAATTTGTATCATCAATCTCACTGTATTGCTCTTCTTTATAGAGTGGAAAGGAGAAAGTGTGCTGAAACACTTGTCACACGGGGGAATTTCTTCTCATGATCAGGTTTCCTCCCACTGTAACACTGTATAGAGTTTCCTATCATCATAGACATAAAAGTGGACACTCGATTTGTTTGTTTTTAAGTTTTTTTTTTTTTTTTTTAAATAATAATGATATCGTGAAGCCTACAATCAGCGCCTGACATCGTGTAACTAATTTCCAGTTAAATAAACATTATATTTCATAAGTTGAGTGGTGAAAATACAAATAATTTTCCTGTTTGTTTCTTCCTTCATTCATCACCCTTTTATTATTGTTTTTTTTTTTTGTACTCCATGTTTCATAGCCATACAATGGGGCTGGCATTTTTTCATTTCCTTACTAACTCATGTTTTTCACAAAAGTTACCTATCCTAGACATATTATTTTACAGAAAACTCATTTTGCTACCTGCTGATTGCTAAACGAATGATCGTTGTATCATGCATGTTTAATTATGACTTTAAATTATTTTTGAACCTACATCACTTTTTACTTCATGACTTTTTACTTGGCTGAGGCATGCTGAGGTAACTCCTTAATTAACATTGAAGAGTTAAATACCTTATCATTCAAGATTTTTGTGTCATCGAGGCAGACCTGATTGCTGAAAAGCTTATCATTAAAAAGTTCAGTTTTTATTATCCAAGACTGTCATGTTACATGATTTTTCTAAAAAAAAAAAAACGTTTGAAGTTTGTTTCAAGTTCACGGTCACATTGTACAATTATGAACATACGTCTGTGAGAAGATAGCTTCCTATTATTTAATAATTGTGCTTGTCTGTAAAGGAACATGTAGAACTTCAGTATTTCTTTTTTTTTCAAACAGCACTGAATTGTAAGTAACTGTACAAATAAAGATGCGTTCTATCATATCCATGCATGTCTTTTGTTTTTCATTTCATTCATAACCCTCCACTCCCAAAGGAGCATAGGCCTTCAACAAACACATGCCAAGTCCTCCTGTCACGTGCCATCATCTCAAGTTCTTTCCACGTTCTCATCATTTTCATCTCTGTTTCCAGCTCTCTTCTCCATGTGCTTCTTGGTCTACCTCTGCCTCTCTTGCCCTGGGGGTTCCAGAACAAGGACTGCCTTGTAATGCTATCAACAGGTTTTCTCAGTGTGTGTCCTATCCATCGCCATCGTCTTCTTCTCATCTCTTGTTCCACTGGCACTTGTCTAGTTCTTGTCCTCAGTTCCACATTGGTAACCTTGTCATACCATTTTAATCCCTCTATTCTACGCAAGCACCCCTTTATGAAAGTCTGTAGCTTTTTTGGTTGTTGTCTTTGTTGTTCTCCATGTCTCAGAGCCATACAATAGGACTGACTTCACATTTGAGTTGAAGATTCTTATTTTCGTGTTGGATATGATTTCTCTTGATCTCCATATATTTCCCAATGCAATGAAAGCTCCTCTTGCCTTTTGTATTCTTATTTTGATATCACTGTCTGTCCCTCCAACTTTGTCTATATTATATATGTACGATTCATCTCTTCGGCAAAATGAAGGTCTGGCTGGCTACCCGGCGCTTCGATACCGCTGAGGAGCTTATGGATGGAGTCAGCAACTGGCTAAGTACCCTGGCGGCACCGTTCCTTGACCATGGGTTACAAAAACTCGTGCCACGGTACGACAAGTGCCTGAATTTGGGTGGTGACTATGTGGAAAAGTAAAGCAGTGATGTATGTAACTTTTGTATGTATTTAGATGTTATTGTCAATTTAAAAAAAAATTTTACCAGCCAATCGGAGGTTGATTTTGGAATAGCCCTCGTATATAACATCTCTGTAGCCATGTCGATATCTGCTTTGATGGCCTCTGCTGGAATGCCATCAGGTCCAGACGCTTTTCCATCTCTTAGAAGCTTTATGGCTTTCTTTATTTCTTCCTTCGTTGGTCTTTCACCGTTAATTTGTAGCTCTTCTTCTGCTGGCTAGATGTCCAGGGGTTTTGTGGAGCTGGTCTATTGAGAAGGTCCTCAAAATATTCTGTCCACCTCTTCATTTGCTCTTGTATATTGCTGAGCAGTTTTCCATTCTTGTCTTTTATGAGGCAACTTGTTTGCTTGTATTTCCCTGTTAGCTTCTTTGTGCTGCTATACAGTTCTCTCATATTTCCTTTGGCTGCAGCATCTTCTGCCTCTCTTGCTAACTGCTCAATATACTTCCTCTTGTCTCTTTTGATACTTCTTTTTACTTCTTTGTTTGCTTTTGTGTACACTTATATATTATAAATTATAGACAACAATTTGAGGCAAATTTGCGGTCACAGTATCCAACAAATTCCAAGTGCTCCAACAGCTGGAAGAGGTAGAGAATACAGAAGACAGCAGGTCAAAACTGTATGGAATGAGACGTGAAGAAATACTGGGGAAAAGGGAACGACAACAAACAGCATGGATAACAGAAACCATCAATAAGATAAAAGAAAAAAAAAGAAAGCAGATTTAAACACAAGCAAAACCAGAAGTTCCAAGGTTCAAATGTCTTTTGTTTACAGTTCCCTAAATAAATAACGAAGGAAACCTGAGGCCTGTGAATAGTAAATTTTAAAAAATATAGGTAAACAGCAGGCATTTGTTCGACAGAAAGGAGACAGACAATAGAAAATAAATAAAAGTGATCGGCTCACCAGGAGTCGAACCAGGGACCATCCAAAAAGCGCCAATGCCTTGCTGCGAAAGTAGATCGTTATTGATCAGAATCAATGTCACTGCACTCAGCAAATGTTGAAGGGTATGAATGCTAATTGTTCCTGTTGCGCGTTGGTTGCATACACATCGGATGCATCCTTTCATTCGTCCATCCCTGCTGGTCTTACGTTTGATGTCAAATTCCAGCAGTCTTAACCTTTATGATTCATCAATTCCAGTGTCATTCTCTAACAGACATTCATTAATTACCCTCAGTATCTCTTTCTTATCCATATCTAATGCACCTTCTATGGGGGCTCTTGAAGCTAGTTTATCTGTTTTTTCTTTGCCGCGTACTCCTGCATGACCAGGGCAGTAGATCCACACCAGTTTATGAAGATTGAGCCTTCTATGGAGGTTTTCCATTCATACCAGAGCCATCCACTTTAGACCTTCCGAAGCACGGATTGTGAATCTGACACAATAACCGCCCTTGTTAATGAAGTCTCAGGCAACCACCTTAAGGCTGCAGCAGCTGCCTCTACCTCCATTTTCATGCTGGAGGTTGTCATGTAAGCCCCGCTAAGTTCAGCGTCGATTCTGCCCTTTACTCCAGCAGAGAAGCCCACCCTGATTCCTCAACACGGATTACAGACCCATCAGTGTACTCGATGGCATCATCATCCCCAGCATGATCATTTATCAGTTGATCAATTTCCTCGCATTGGCCCATGTTCTGCACTCTTTACCAAGGCTGACGATGAATTGCTGATAGTTAATCCAGTTATCTGTAGATCGTGAAAGAACACACACCCAATTTAACCCCCCAAAATTGGCTGTATGAATTACCTTAAGGCAGGGGTTGGTAAGGAGCTCTCTAAAGATCTACCTTGATAAAACCATATCTGTTTTCAGAGTATCTGGGATTAGGAATACTGTATATCCAACCTATATGTGACTTTTATCTCTGCCGCACGATCTGCTTCCTGTAATCCTATTGACAGAGCGTGGAAAATTACAATTTAATATGTTCCTGAAAGCCGCGGTAGCACAGTGGTTAGAGCACTGGCTTCCTAGCTCGGTGGTCCATGGTTCGATCCCCAGTTGAGGTGGGATTTTTTTAGACCACATCACCCCTAGTGTGCCAATGGTCAAGAAAATATGGGCCCAACACCATATTCCAAATATGCCTCAATGGGCGTGTAACGGGATCCTTTACCCCTTTTTATGTTACCGAAAGTTAACTTCAATTCAACAAAAAGATCGGTTTCTATCTTATACAGTTCATGAATAAATTGAATTTCAGTAAGTTAACTTGTGGGTTCTTTCACTGGGAGCACCGCGCTATTAACCTCCGGTGGGAGAATGCTAGCCCGAAATTTACGTAGGTTAAAAATTATCTTCCCCTTCCTCCAGATCTACCAAAGGATGCCTTGGGATATACCGGTTGCTGACCCCTAAAGCATTAAACAAGCACATTTTGATGCATGCAAAGTGCATGCTGACCCTCGGAAGATTTGTACCATTATCGAAGTTGACTCACAGTAAGACAAAATCATACATTTCTGTTGTCCTTCAGGACGAGACATTTATATCTGGATTTAAATGTATATATACAGTATATAATGTTAGAGACTGGTATTCAAAGCTAGAATTCTACCCTCTCTTCTCTCTCTCCCTCCCCCCCCCCCCCCCCCCCCCCCCCCCCCCCCCCCCCCCCCCCCCCCCCCCCCCCCCCTCCCCCCCCCACCCCACCACCCCGCACACCCCCCCCCCCCCCCCCTCCCTCCCCCCCCCCCCCCCCCTCCCCCCCCCCCCCCCCCCAAAAAAAAACATGTTACAAGAATGAGCTTTATAATAAATGTTTATTGTTTGTTGACGCCTCTACTGCGACCCCCGCCATGCAAATGTTCCAGAGTTTCCAGCACAATGATAAAGTACCTGGAAAAAAAGAAAAAAAGAAAGTTGAAACGTTAAAAATCATCTAAAGAATCATTTAACACAAGTCAATAGGTTCAAATGGACCCCTGAAGGAAAACGAAAGAGAAGCCGAACAAAAACATCTTGGCGGAGAAATGTGGAGGCCGAGATGCAAAGAACAAACCAGAGCTTGAGGCACTGCACGAAGGATGGCAGCCGATCGAGCAAAGTGGAAGCAGTTTGTTGCTGCCCTACAAGACGTCACCAAGTGTGACAGACGGTCACTGACTGCTTTGGCAGTCGGCGGCAAAGGATCAAAGAAGAAGGCGAATAGATCCAAATACCTGGGCACGTTAATAACATCGGAGGGATGATACATCTTGGAAGACAAGTAGAATAACCCAGAGATCCAAATACCTGGCCACGTTAATAACATCGGATGGATGATACATCTTGGAAGACAAGTAGAATAACCCAGAGATCCAAATACCTGGGCACGTTAATAACATCGGAGGGATGATACATCTTGGAAGACAAGTAGAATAACCCAGAGATCCAAATACCTGGCCACGTTAATAACATCGGATGGATGATACATCTTGGAAGACAAGTAGAATAACCCAGAGATCCAAATACCTGGCCACGTTAATAACATCGGATGGATGATACATCTTGGAAGACAAGTAGAATAACCCAGAGATCCAAATACCTGGGCACGTTAATAACATCGGATGGATGATGCATCTCAGAAGACACAAGTAGAATAACTCAGGCAAATACAGCTTTCTGTAAACTGAAAAATATTTTATGCAACAAATCTTTGCCAATGGCAGTAAGATAGAGAGTTCTTCAGTGTTATATAGAACTAATCCTGACGTACGGAAGTAAGTCATGGACAATTAATAAACAAGTTGGAAAAAGCACTAAAGGCCACAGAGATAAGATTTTACAAACAAGTGTTAAAAATATCATGGACAGCTAACAATCAGTTATGAGGATGTCCTGAAAGAGGCCAGTTATGAGGATGTCCTGAAAGAGGACAGTTATGAGGATGTCCTGAAAGAGGCCAGTTATGAGGATGTCCTGAAAGAGGCCAGTTATGAGGATGTCCTGAAAGAGGCCAGTTATGAGGATGTCCTGAAAGAGGCCAATGCGCAAAGGAAGCAATCCACTTTCTTTGGGCACATTTTGAGAAGAAGGAGGCTGGAGTATATCGTGAGAACAGGAAAGATAGAAGGAAAATATATAGAGGACGACAACGAGAGAAGGTTCTGGACAGTTTGACATCATGGCATGGAAAGAAGTCAACAACAGAATTGATAGGTAGTACGGTAGACAGGAAGTTATGGAGAGACATGATCGCCTTTCCACCAGGCATGGTATTTGATGAAGATCATGTACAAATATTCATTATCTGCTAATCGATTTCAAAATGTTTTACCAGAATATTTGCATGTAGTAAGCTGTTACTGACTAACACAGGAGTGCGTCATGAATGTGTGTTATCACCACCTCCTTTTCTTCACCTATTTATCACCTTTCAGCTTCCCATGGAGCATAGACCTTCAACAAACATGTGCTCCAGGTCTTCTTGTCTCGTGCTTTCAGCTCCAGGTCTTCTCGTGTCTTCCTCATTTCTTTCACTTCTATCTCCAGGTCTCGTCTCCTTGTATTTTTCAGTTTTCTGTTTCTCTTACCATGTGGGTTTCAGAACAAGGCCTGCCTTGTCTGCCAGTTTTCTCAGCGTATGCCCTATCTATCGCCAGCGTCTTCTTCTCACACCTTGTTCCACTGGCTCTTGTATAGTTTATTGTCTTAATGATGCCCTATCACCAGCGTCTTTTTCTCACACCTTGTTCCACTGGCTCTTGTCTAGTTTATTGTCTTAACTTTGTTTTCAGAATATCAATCTTGCATCTCCTTTTGCGATCACCATCAACCTTTAGCTCCCCAAGGAGCATAGGCCTTATAAAACGTATGCCAAGTCTTCACGTCCCGTGCCATCAGCTTAAGGTATCTCCATGTCTGTCTCCAGTCCTCTTCACGGTGTGTTCCTTGGTCTTCCTCCTCTATAACCCTGGAGATTACAAAACAAGGACTTCCTGATGATGTTATCAAAAGGTTTCCTCAATGTGTGTCGTATCTTTCTTTTTTTTCGTACATTCTCAGACGTGTACTCAAATATTTTCAATGAAAGCAGTCGTCAGCTTCGCGCTATTTGAATCTCCATAGAGTTTTTTTCTTCCGAGAATGGTACTAGTGACGGCCATATGTGTTTTATCTGTTCCTTATATGTTGGGCATCTTTGAAGCAGACGTTCAGCAGACATTTTATCAGTGCCACATTTCTTTTCAGTTCAGTGCCGGGCCCTGCTTTCTTCCGATAATGTTCTTTCGAAGTAGTTTAATTCGTTAACTATACTACTGGACAAAAGTTAAGGGCCGCCATTCAGTTTAGACAAGGTTTATATAATTCTTCGTGAGCAGGGTCGATTTTCCAAATGTCCGGTAGCTTGAAATCTCTCAAGAAGTCTCTGAATGGTAGAGTGGGACACTGCTAAACATCTTGCAACATGACGAACATATTGACCATCCTGAATCCATGCCATGGCTCGACCACGTCTACAGTGCTGAGACTTCTCTTTGGTGGCATAGCTAATGCAGTGATCATTTAGACCACTTGTCATACTGATTTATTGCATACCAACAGTGAACACTCTTTACCTATGATCATTTTCCACGTGCATTCAAATTCAACTCACTTTTCCACCTTTTGAACTAGTGGGGCGTGTTGCAAAAACCACGAGTTTTTGCAGCAATAATGGCAATTTTCACGTGACCCAGTTTTTGGAATTTAAAAAAAAAATTAACCTAGTGCACACAGAAATGTATACACATTTCTCTGAGCTCAGTTTTAATGACATTTTCACTTGTCTTTACAGTTTGCCAATCAATTATATAAACCTTGTCTAAACTGAATGGTGGCCCTTAACTTTTGTCCAGTAGTATATTTCATTGTTTTTACGAAAAACCTGATTAGGATATCTCATAGCACATTCCCATTTATGGAGGACCACAAGCATCATTTAAAAAAACAAATTTACCGGACATATTCGTGCTGGACCACAAAGCCATCACCATTGCCATCCAGCAACGCATGGAAGCTCTCATAGTCGTGTAGGTCAAGGACGTCGTCGTTGTCAACATCATAGATGTCGTAAAGTCCGTGAGAAAAAGCGTGCAGCTGAGGGCTGTTCTTATCTACATAGCTCGTGTATTCGTACCGGCTAATTCGTCCATCGTTATCTGTGTCGTAAGTCTAACGAGAAAGACGAGTGTTTTTACATTTTAGTAAAATCGACACAATAGAAAACCAAAAAGTGAGGGTGGAAAAGTAACGTAATCAAATCAGCATTGCATGCCAAAACTA
This sequence comes from Oreohelix idahoensis, assembly GCA_024509875.1. Taxonomy (NCBI): domain Eukaryota; kingdom Metazoa; phylum Mollusca; class Gastropoda; order Stylommatophora; family Oreohelicidae; genus Oreohelix; species Oreohelix idahoensis. The sequence continues at coordinate 168,831 of JAMPIV010006028.1, forward strand.
TGACGGCCATGCAAAAAAGGGGAGGGGCGGATTTCTTCATCAAATGAACATAGGGAATATATGTGTGTGTGCGTGTGTGTGTGTGTGTGTGTGTGTGTGTGTGTGCGTGTGTGTGTGTGTGTGTGTGAGAGAGAGAGAGAGAGAGAGAGAGAGAGAGACGGGGGCTAGGGTGGTTGAGGCGAAGTTGTGTCGAAGTGGCTACCTCGCACACAAGACCAATGCACTAAGAAAATTTAATTCAGGATCGTTTGACAGGGGTTGTAATTTTTGATTGCTTACAACCCTTTCAGCAACAGACGCAGTGAATGAGGCAACATAAAACGCTAATGTCGTACAAAATTTAATTCCACGGAACACCCAGACAGTGTTCGTGGAAGTTATGTCCAAGGCAACTGCAGATCTCGACAGCGATTGTTCTCTCTTGGCGCCTTGCTTTGGAAATGCCACGATGAATGTTAAAAGGTTAAGCCTTGGCGCGGGTAACATCCGGGCAGTTTTGGTGTACCTCTCTATGGATTAGCTGGTATACCGTCAGCGGCCTGGTTGATGTTCTATTTTTAGATCCTGACTAACGCTATAATGACGGCCGTGGCGGAAAAAGTGAATGGCAAAATGGCGCTGTCACATATTCCTTGCCTGATTTTGTTGTCGTCTCGACAACATCATTACCCCTGGCTCCTCAGTCGTACTCTTTCAGATCGTCTCGGGTTAAGACTCTCTAGCAGCTGCAGGGTGTACCAGCCTGGTTCAGGAGTTAAACTTTGTACGTCCTCACCTGGGCCTGTCTACCTAGGCTACTCATTTTTTATTATGATTGTATACTGTAAATGAATGCTGTTATGTTAACTTTATAATGTTGCATGCCTTTAAATTAATGCTTAAAGTAATATGTGGGAATAAAAGGATATAGTATGCAAGATAAATGAGAGTGAAAGGGCAGAATGTTAGACGGGCCTGCGCGCCCAATTCTCAACCCTTCGAAAATAAAGTTCGTTCGTTCGTTCGTTCGTTCGTTGTCTCATCTGGCAAAGCTGGTGCCTTGGGTAGGCCTAACGTTGCATCTACCGTACCTGGAAAGTCATCCTTCTCTTCACTCTATATTATGGTCTTGAAGACATCCTGCACAGTAAAGTTCTTCTATTCTGAAATAGCCTTTTCCCAGCTGTAGTCTAAGAAGTTTCTTATTACTGGGAATTTTCAATTCCCTAGATATCTGACATTTTCTTGTTGGAGCCTCGAACATCTTATATGCATGTTTTCCTTTCAGATTTGTATCCCACTCTGCTTTCCATTCATCTGTTGTTAAATCTTTAAACGCTTAATCTCTGATTTACTCATCCCTACATTTATTAGAATTTTTATCAGATATACCTTTCTTGGTTTCTTTATCTGCCTTCACATTTCCCTCTATGCCAACATGTGAAGGTATCCAAACGATTAAGACTGAACATCCAGTGGAATATAAGTATGTAGTAGCCAGAAACATATATATATATATATATATATATATATATATATATATATATATATATATATATATATATATATATATATATATATATATATATATAAATATATATATATATATATATATATATATATATATATATATTAGTACTAGTGCAATCATTGGGTCGTACAGGATATTTCGATGTAAAAACCACGTATATTAATGTAATGGGGACATTTATCACACTGTAGTTCAACCTAATCTCCTATACGATATGTTGTATTGTTATCACACTTTTAGTATATTTAATGTATCACACCACTACATGTTTATATATTTTACGGAGAATGAATATGCTAATATGTATATATAGAATAGGAATATAGTCGATGTAAAAAAGGCACACAGGAACACAACACTAACATTGAACTACATGAGACGCAATCCACACTGTTATGAATTTTAATGATTCTCCAATGTGGTTTGTTGTATATATTATATCAGAACATGTCAATGTTTGTAAAGGAGAATAAAGATTATGATATGCATGTATGTTTGTTTGTGTGTGTGCGTGTGTGTGTATTGCATGCGTGTAATGGTACAAAAACAACAACTAGAAAGTAATGAGCTTTCATAAAGGAATGCTTGCGTAGAATAGAAGGATTAAAATAGTTTGATAATGTCACCAATTTTGAAAAAAAACGACATGAACCAGACAAATGCCAGTGACACAAGAAATGAGAAAAGCCTTTGGCGACACACTTTGAGGGCACGTTTATAGCATTGCAAGGCAGCTCTTCATCTGGAATCCTCAAGGTGAGAGAGGTCAAGGTTAGACCAAGACACATATGGAGACAAAAGCTGGAGAGAGAAGTGAAAATGATGAGGAAAACACGGAAAGAGTCGGAGCTGATGACACGTGACAGGTGGACTTGGCGTGTGTTTGTTAAAGGTCAATGATCCTTAGGAAACTGAAGGGTAATTATGAAGATGAATTAATCGTTTGGTTTTTTTCTTTCATTGTTGCTGTATATTTTCTTGATGCGGAAGTCATGAGATTTCGATCGAATGTAATAGCCTCAATGTTAATTTTGTTTCTTTATTGTTGTCCTGCCAGTTTTAAGATGACAAATTTGTAGTTTCTAGTTTCTGTAAGTTCATTCCCTGGCAACAGATGTGTACTGGCAAACGCTTCGAACTTTCTTCTTTCTTTTTTTTTTAAATCTGGTTTCTCAATTTTTCTTTATATTTATGTTCTTACTCTTGCATTTTTTAAAAGAACAGTCACTGTCTTCTCTACATTTCGACGTTTTAAACTTGTTTTCTTGTTTAAACTGAATTAGTTGTGCTAGAAACTTGGCTCAGGGTGACTTTTGTGGTCTATGAGAAGTCCAAGAAAGAATGGAACTATTTCTCCCCCTTGTTGTAAAGGGGCGAATAAGGTGAGCTAGCGCCTGGAACTGAAAACTTCATCGTATGAAACTAATTGCTACAAAAACAACTGCAGAAAGCACACATGAAGAGATCTGGCGCGTGCTTCCTGCAAGCAGAGGTGTCCCTAAAGTACTTGGCACTCGGGGCGGATGTTACCTATGACACATCCAGAACCAATAAATACACGCACTAGTAAGTAGCATTTTAACAGTAAATGCTATATTATTAGTGTCCGATGGCACCCCTGTCTTGGCAGTCACCCAGGGCGTACCGCCCCCTTCACACCCCCATTAGTACGCCACTGCCTGCAAGAGGACCATTTGCAGGAGTTGGTCGTACTCCTAATGGAAGAGAAAACGGGAAGCTTCTTCTTCTTCCTCGTTCGTCCTGAAAAGGACGGTGGTTGCGTTGTGTCTGTTTACGCCTAAGCTGTGATATCTGCACCTTTCGGTCGACATATCCGACTTTTGCACAGCATTTTTTGGGACCGGGTTTGCCTTCCCACTGCGATCCCTACTCGCTCAGCCAGACTGCAGTGATGCAATCTGTTTCCAGGACCACCACGTGGAGGTGGAGTAGGGTCTTGACCAGCTCTGGTTCGCTGATCCTGATGCAAGCAGTCAAGCTATGGGTCGCTGACTGAATTCTCTATTGCTGCATCTTTGGGTCCCAAACGGGAAGCTTTATCATCCAGTTATCTACATTTCTCATCGTCAAAGAAAGGAAAAATGACTTTCATTAGGTATGGTACTTTCACTGTTCGATCAGAAAGATCTTTCGAAGGCTAATAAAATTATACGAGATATAAGGAGAGAAAAAGTGGTGAAAAAATAAAGACAAGGTTAAAGGGCCGAGCCAGAGGAATTTTGGAGAAAATTAAAAGGTAGGAACAAGGTGGCAGTCATTCGTTAAATAATTTCATGGAAAAACTCTGAGCTGAGAAATCCCCTTGTTTTCTACTGCGTATGCAAATTGTAACGTTTCACGTTGATATTAAAGGCCTTCTGCAACATACACGCGTTTCCCAAACACACAATAAAATGTGCTGCCTTTCTAAGAAAAACCTTGAAATATGCAAGTTGACCTAAATTTTAAATTCCATTCATGTCTTTTTCTACACTATGTTACCAAGATCAAAAGACAGATGGACAAAAGGATAGCGAGAAGGGAGAGGCAGAAAGCCGAACACTAAACACGCTTCACGCGATACACAAATGCTGCCATCACGCGTGTAAGACTACATGCACTAACTTTTTTTCAGACGGACAGTGATAAAATACATTACCCATCCCAGAGTTAGGTTTATAAATCCTGGAAAACTCTTATTAGAAAAGATAACATTAGATGGGTTTACGGTTGAAAACATAACAGTACCCAGACAGCACATCTTCGAAACAGGAGGTAGAAAATACATATTTTGAACGCAGCCACGTAGCTCTTTTAAATTTGGATATTTGGGTTCCTTAGGGCTTGCTGACAAAGAATATGTAAAACGTTACGCAAATAGTCCAGGAATTAATAAATTATACCCAAAATAAAATAGTGGGGATGCCTGACAGCATGGAATCATTTCTGCTCATAAAATTTTTTTATAACGTGTTTGAAAAAAAATCTTACGTTACAGAATTAGCCTACCATGTAAACTCCAAATTGATTGGAGCGCAACAAATGAAAGACTAACCACGATTGGTCGGGCTATAAATACTATCTTTCGTTGTTAGGGGAGACGTGAAAAGGTAACATTTTTTCAAACACTTGTCGAAACGTGGCCTCATTGGCTAGACTCGCTGATATACTCACTTAGGAGCGTTAGTTCGAGACCACTAGTGCAAATAATCTTGATAAAGCAACAGTGCGTTGAAGCCAGCTCATATTTGTGTTAAATAAAAGCCTGGAACATAAGCAGATGGGAATTTGTGCCAGTAATTGTGCCAGAATTCATTGCTAATCAACGTATCTGTGTTTATTTCCATGAAATTGTGGTAAGCTTGAACCATTCAGTATCTTTTAATGAAAATTGAATGTAAATTGTTAATTTATGCCTGTATATATATGTGTAGTTCAGTGGCAAACAGGAGATAAAGCCTATAATGCTCCAGCCTGAACAGAGGGTGTCGGAGGGAAGTAAAACGGCATGGAATGGCCAAATAGTACACTGACACCTGGATGATTGATTAGACAGAAATAATGCTGGAAGTGCAGAGGCGTAGTGACCATTAAGGAGGGTAATGCTGGTATAAAGTATTTCAGATGAAGCTGACAGTTGGCCTAACGCTCTGAACTCAATGTTTGTGTTGTATTGTGCTCAGTGTAGAACTAGAGTATCAATTAGTTATGAAGTAGAAGGTACATCCTTCTTGTTTTCAGGGACCGTGGTCTTGATGGTATTGAGCAGCACCTGGTCAGAGCTTTGCTGAATCCAGAGTCGGACAGCATACTCCTTGGTCTTTTTAGCTATCAGTGAGGTGTCTCCAGAGCCCAGAGGAGAATTCGAGCAGAGGAGTCCTTCCCTGCCGCCATCACGCAAGATAAGCTGATTTGGCCAGCTGAGCTCAACATTATGTCCCCTCATCTTGAAATGACTTTGTAAAAATAACATTCAGAGGGGAATTTAATTGTCTTAATATCAGGAACTGAGAACATCTCCAATACTAGTCCCAAAAGACAAACTATTGAAGTCATGATGACAAATACCAACAGAGCTTGAACAAAACAAAACCAGTATTACCTCATATTACCACTACACAACTGACACACATAGGATATTTTAATAATATATGTCACTACAATATTCATATTGATAAAGTCTGTACATATACTTGTAATTAAAATTGATTGTGATTCCTGGTTCCTTTGTATTTGAATCAGGACACATATACCTTTATGATAACCATGAATACATATTGTTATTTGAAAAGTTATCAGTGACTCCTTAAGATATTCTCATAGAGTGTTATATGTATGTGAGTGTCACAGTGTTGTCAAGAGTAGTGGATTAAATTAAATTGTTTATCTGTCTGTTGTTGTGACTTACACTTCATCATACACATACCCTAGACACATAACGTAGTCATCACACTATTCCAGAATAATTCTGACTGAGCTATATAGATATGTGGTAGCAAGTAAGGTTATCTATAATACACTACTCTTAATAGATATAGATACCTTCACAGCTGATCTCAGTCAGTACACTAAGTCCCCTATAAATATTTATAACATCCCACTTCACCACAGATTCCCAAACGGTGTGGCATGCCACACGTGTGTGGAGCGAGAAGATGACAGGTGTGGCCTGAAGATTCAAAGACAATCAAGGATTTAGAGAGATTTGCAACAAAATTCATACGCCTCTAAATAGATATGAATATCATTTTATTATTTATTGTGTTACCTGTGATATAATATGGAAAGTATATTTCTTCTTCTTCTTCTTCGTTCGTCCTGAAAAGGACGGTGGTTGCGTTGTGTCTGTTTGCGCCTAAGCTGTGATATCTGCACCTTTCGGTCGACACATCCGACTTCTGCACGGCATTTTTAAAGGACCGGGTTTGCCTTCCCATTTCGATCCATGCTCGCTCAGCCAGCCTGCACTGCTGCAGACTGTTTCCAGGACCACCACGTGGAGGTGGAGCACGGTCTTGACCAGCTCTGGTTCGCTGGTCCTGACGCAGGCAGTCAAGCTATGAGTCGCTGACTGCATTCACTATTGCTGCATCTTGGGGTCCATGGAAAGTATATGCCTAGAAACCCATAGAAGTTTCCATAATTTTTCAGATTTTATTCAGTAATATAATTTATTTTATATCAAATAGACACAGTTCTCATCGAAGTATTATTATGAACAGCAATTATCATCTCTGACAAATTTCAAAGACCAGAAAAGAGAAAGGCTTCTTTGTGTTGATGAGGAGATGAGAGTTTGTTTGTCTCAAATAAGACCTAATATAAATGAGATTACCCTACAAAAACAAGCTCACACCTCTCACGGAATTTGTACATTTTGTGCATAAATCTTGTTTTTATGTACGTAGCTGTATTGTTTTATACTTTCTGTATTCCTCATGATCATTTTATAAAATATTGTGTTCTATGTTATGAATAAAGCACTGATAGGAGTTGATTTTTAATGTTTTTGCTTTTTTTTTTTTTTTTGTAAGGTATTTCTTATCAATAAAGAATCTGGTGTGGCCCTGGCAAATTTTGACTCCGAAAGTGTGGCTAGAGAAAAAAGTTTGGGAACCACTGTGTTAGCGTGTGACTGACAGAGGTAGGCATTTGTATAGGTTAGTCATCTTGACGAGTCGATACTAATAATCGATATTTACACATAATGACACGCAGTGCCTGCGCAAGTGTTTCATGCGCCCTAGGAGAGACTTAAAAATTTGCGCCCCATTTGTATTCTGTACCATCCATTACCCTGCCTACCAACAAGCTAACATATTTCCACCCATTCATCTGTCCATTCATTCATCTACAATATTTATCCGCTTGCTGTATATTATTATGATTTATTGTATGAAGTGGTAATGACAATACATTGCTCGAATACGACATGGAACATTATCTCAAAATAAACTTTTTTCGTTCAACATTCCTCCTCTTCCGCCCTCTCTTTCCCTGGTCATCAAATTCATTGGCACGGAAGGCGTTATAAGGTTCTATTTACTACGCTGAAATAAATAGCTAATAGGGATCATAACAACTCAAAGGACTAGAATTTTTTTTTAAAGAAATCAATCGTGTTTTTTAAATATATTCTTAATATTAGATACAATATCTAGATCATGTTATTTCTTTATTTAGATATAATTATTACTTTAATTAATTTAAATAATATTTTTATAAACACTAAAAAAATTACATTTGTTAGGATTGCACCCAAAGGACCTTTGCACGATAGGTGACCGCCTAGGTTCGCCTAATGGATGGGCCAGCCCTGATGACACGCATATACTAAGTCGAACACACTCAAAGACATAGACTTATCATGCCACAGTCATCAAGATGAATACTGGTACACAAAAATACATATAACAGGTACTGACATCAAGACGAACACAAGCATACATCTAGAAAAACACAGACATGAAGAGAAACCCACACACGCAAGAAGCAGTTACCTTGAAGTTAGCATCTATCTCACTCAAAGTAAGAATTCCATCTTTGTTGGCATCGCTAAGGGTGAACATCACGGCGGCCGTAAGGTTGTATGGCTTGAGACTAACTTGAGCCAAAGCGCAGGCCGGAATGACAGCTGCTAAAATTAGCTTGAGTAACATGGCGCTGGAAATAGAACGGAGCAGCAACCAAACACATTAACCAGTCTATAAATCCACTGTCCTTAGTTCCTTCTGATTCATAGACGATTAACTGGTGGTTTAACTTATCTCGTAACATCCCACGCATTCTTTCTTTCTCTCAATTAACTGGTGGTTTAACTTGTCTCGTAACATCCCACGCATTCTATCTTTCAATTTTTTCCTCAAAATTTTTTTTTTCTCTGTCACTCATATATTCATCACGCTAATTTCGACAGGAAGTTGTAGAGAGACATCATCTTCTACGCCACTAGGCATGGTACTTCTTGAAGAAGAAGAAGAAGAAGAAGAAGAAGAAGAAGAAGAAGAAGAAGAAGAAGAAGAAGAAGAAGAAGCTACCATGGAGCATTCACCTTCAACAAATATTTTCCAAACGATGCTGTCCTGTGCCATCCTCTCAAGGTCGTTCTGTATTTTTATCCTTTTCATTTCTGTCTCCAGTTCTCTTCTCCGTGTGTTTTTATGTCCCCCCTCTGCCTCTCTTACGCTGGAGATTCCAGAAAAAGGACTACCTTGTTCCCTAATCTTCCTCTCGTCTTCTTTTCTTAAAGAACACCAAGTGAAGACCAAGTGAAGACCTAGTGAAGACCAAGTGAAGACCAAGTGAAGACCAAGTGATGACCAAGTGAAGACCAAGTGAAGACTTAGTGAAGACCTAGTGAAGACCAAGTGAAGACCTAGTGAAGACCAAGCGAAGACCTAGTGAAGACCAAGTGAAGACCAAGTGAAGACCTAGTGAAGACCAAGTCAAGACCAAGGGAAGACCTAGTCAAGACCAAGTCAAGACCAAGGAAGCCTCTTGTATTTCCGGGGGGGGGGGGGGGGAGGGGGATGTCTCTGAAAAGTCCAAGATAGAATAGGACTACTCACACCCTCAGGCATTGTCGTAGAAGGCTCTAATATAAAGTTGTACATGGTGGCTGGCAACCTCATCACGTAAAACACTGCCACAGAAACCCCAGCTGCAAGATCGTGTGAATGTTTGGTGCTGGCTTCCTGCAGACGTCCTGCTAGAGGGAACCTGCTGCAGTGTGGGCTACATGCTCCCGAAGGAGCGGAAAAATTGACGATGTTGATGATAATGATGATGCTGATAAAGACCAAGGAACGCTGGAGTGTATTATAATAATGTGCACGTCAGTTATAGGTGACGTTATAGTTATAGTTATAGTTAGAGTACGAACCAATAAAAACAAAATCAGAAAATGCGTCTAAATCAGGGGTTCTCAACTTTTTTTTTGCTCATGCCTACCTCCCCCCACAGCCTCATTTACGTATGTGCGCCCCCCCCCCCATAGTAAAAGGTACTTTAACATCTTGCTGTGCTCCCCCCCCCCCCTAGAAATATGGCATGACTCCCCTGGGGGCCATATGACACACGTTGAGAACCACTGGTCTAAATGAACGTTCCCGGCTATATATAGCACAAGACCAGTTGAATAAACTAGCATAGCCAGGTAAACGCTGTTACACAATACTTGAGAATTTTTTTTTTTTTTTTTTCGTACGCCCGCTAATACTCGAGGCGAAATCTCAGGTTATTATTTATGTCTAACCTGACATTGATTTTACGTGAGTATCCCTTTATTTCTTGTACAGAGACAGGTGTCCCTCGCCATTCAGGCAAATACTCGCCGATTTCGGAGGTACCCATTGCTGCTGGGTCGGCTCAGGAGCCGCCAGTCCCTGGTTGACGACACTCCTTCAAATGTACTCACCAGGTCTCGAGTTAATCCAGTCCAAATCCCGGTCGACGAAAAATCCTCAAATGCCGTCGCCCGGGTTTGATCCTGTATCACCCGGTCGCCAGAGCGGTGTTGTAACCACTACGCTAGCGCGGCTCCCTACTTGAGAATTGATTTGGTTTAGGTTTTAAGGACCATCTTCATTGTACACGGACAATCTAGCTCATAGCTCCGATCTCCTTCCTTAGATCGCACAAGGAGGATCTCAGCACAGTGCCGAACTCCGTAGCACCGGCGAGAATCTCAATGTGTGTATATAGGAATCACACATTCTATAAATATTTTTGTGGTGGGTAGGTTTCTACTTTTTTTTTAATTTTTGCCAGCGCAGCGGCCGTATGGCCTACTCTTTACGATTTCCAACTGCCGTAGGATTTTTAACGTGCACAACTTGCACACGAGATCTCCTATTATTTCGCCCTTATCCGAGAAGGCTAGGCATTCGATCTCACTTCCCATGAGACCAGGGGGAAGTATGACATCATTAGGACCACTGGTTCTGATAAAAAAATTTCCAGTAATTACATTCCTTCTACTTGGAGTCGAACTAGTTACTTCTAGAATTCGAGGCGGACGACATACCTCTTCGCCAATCCGACCCCCAATACTTGAGAATAAATATCTTTAAATGTCAGCCTAACGAACAAAAAGGGATGAGTAACAACAAGAAGACAAATAAAATAAGAGAAACATTAGCTCGGTCCGGCTAAACTAGAAACTCGACAGAACAGACAAGAGTTGTCAGTAACACGGTCGTCCAATTGACAGAGTGCTGGTCTCTAGCGGCAAAGATGCCGGGTTTGATTCACGATATCGACATGCTCCAGTCTACCAAGCTGTAAATAGGTATCTGACTTTGTTCTTGAGTTGGGGAAGGAAAAGACTACCTATACCTTTTAGTCAGTAATATATGAGAATACAAAACTTATCAGCATCGTTGAAATAAGGAAATGCAGATCAGTAACCACTGAAAGCAGTTAGTCGTTAAAATAAAAGAAAGAGATGAGGTTACTCCAACAGCCTGAAGTTGATGAAGGACATCTAGGAAATGTAGAGACATTCAATGACTTCGGCAGCTGTCCTACTGATGGCAAAACTAGAAGAACAACCAGATAATTTATAAAAATTACCTCGGCAACTGTATTACTAATGACAAAACTAGATGTAGAACATCTCTAGACTTTATACAAATTCAACTACCTCGGCAACTATATTACTAGTGGCAAAACCAAAAGAATCACCAGAGAATTTATTTTTAAAGCTGTGTTATTAAGGACAAAACTAGAAGAACAAATAGAGAATGTAGAAAATTACTTTGGCAGCTGTTATTATAGTGAAGACGCGAGCAACAAAAAAAAAAAAAAAATGTAAATACGAAGATCAGACGTGGCATTCTGGTCACTGAATAAATAATTACAGAAAACAACAGTCATACGACTAAAAATACACATTGAACACACTAACTATATGTCACATTACTCTGACAGAAACCAGCCAGTAACAGCACATTACTCTGATAGAAACCAGCCAGTAACAGCACATTACTCTGACGGAAACCAGCCAGTAACAGTACATTACTCTTACGGAAACCAGTCAGTAACAGTACATTACTCTGACGGAAACCAGCAAGTGACAGTACATTACTCTGACGGAAACCAGCAAGTGACAGTGCATTACTCTGACAGAAACCAGCAAGGGACAGTACATTACTCTGACGGAAACCAGCAAGTGAGAGGACATTACTCTGACAGAAACCAGCAAGTGACAGTACATTACTCTGACAGAAACCAGCAAGTGACAGTACATTACTCTGACAGAAACCAGCCAGTTACATTACTCTGACAGAAACCAGCAAGTGATAGCACATTACTCTGACGGAAACCAGCAAGTGACAGTACATTACTCTGACAGAAACCAGCAAGGGACAGTACATTACTCTGACGGAAACCAGCAAGTGACAGTACATTACTCTGACAGAAACCAGCAAGTGATAGCACATTACTCTGACGGAAACCAGCAAGTGACAGTACATTACTCTGACAGAAACCAGCAAGGGACAGTACATTACTCTGAAGGAAACCAGCAAGTGGCAGTACATTACTCTGACAGAAGCCAGCAAGTGACAGCACATTACTCTGACGGAAACCAGCAAGGGACAGTACATTACTCTGACGGAAACCAGCAAGTGACAGTACATTACTCTGACGGAAACCAGCAAGTGACAGTACATTACTCTGACAGAAACCAGCAAGTGACAGCACATTACGCTGATGGAAACCAGCAAGTGACAGTACATTACTGTGACAGAAACCAGCAAGTGACAGTACACTACTCTGACAGAAACCAGCTAGTGACAGTACATTACTCTGACGGAAACCAGCAAGTGACAGTACATTACTCTGACAGAAACCAGCAAGTGACAGCACATTACTCTGACGGAAACCAGCAAGTGACAGTACATTACTCTGACGGAAACCAGTCAGTAACAGTACATTACTCTGACGGAAACCAGCAAGTGACAGTACATTACTCTGACAGACATTTGATTGACGGGATATGGACGCTTGCTCTGTTTTCTATCATTTTATTTACCAACGTATTTACAGAAGAATAATGAAACGATGTTCAACACACGAAAAGTTCGTCTCACGACTACTCAAGCTTTTATTCCCTTTTTCTATGACTTCCTTGCATCAACATAGTATTGATTCAAACCTCGGAACATTCTCACTGGTCATAGATATTTCTAGCTCATAATTATTGTCTCTCAGAACTGCGTTACATCTGATTCTACTATGATCTGGTTGCTGCGTCTTGAATCTTGCATCTAATGTAAATCGGATACTGGCCTGGCCTCCAAGGTTTGAATAATTCGCCAAGATTTGTTGCTTCTCGTAACAACTTCGTCGGAATCTCCAAAAGAACGTTGCAGTTCGTTCCGTACAGAATATGAATCTCTTCAACTCACTTCCCTGATCGAAGATCTCACTTCACGGTCTGCACTGTTCAGCTGCTACTGACTGAACCTTCCCGTGTTTTTTTTTTCTTCAGTTTTTACTCACTTCTTAACCACGTGATATCCTGCTAGAAATCGTATCTATTTTGCTAGACATTCAATGGAGCCTATTTCAACGGACATAACTCATTTTATATTTTTTCTCTATAACCCTACGGGGATGCAACTCCTACTCTTGATGTACATTAATTTTATAACACCGGTTGCCTCTTTGATTACATCGACCACATTTTCTCACTGTCTTCCTCACTTTCTTCTTCTATTTTACCTTGTTATTATTACGGTGTTTTTTATTTCTTCTAAAACCTTTCCCTATAAACTTTGATGTCGTTTCAATCATTTCACTATTTTCCAACCTCCCTAAGATTTAAGTCGTGCGTTGCATTTTCGTAGTTCTTCTAATAAACACCTTATTGATTTCTCCTTGAATTAGTTTATTGACTGTCAACGCTTCACTTCCATAAAAGAGTTTCGGTTCAATGTGGCAAAGAAAAGACGTAATCCTACTTTCAATAACATTTATTTGTCTTTAAAAAATGCGTTTATTTTCTGGGATGCTACTAGGTTCCTTAGCTGGTCCCTGAGCTCATCTGCTTTTTATCTCTATGAAGTATCTTTGTATACTGGGGGACAAAGTGTATCTAATAAATGATCATTTTTATATTAGACACAAGCATACATGAAAACAAATACCTTCATAACACAATCAAGGAAAGCATGATGGAACATATAGCAGCAACAATTAGAAGAACAAAGAGGCAGAAAAAATAGAGAAAGATCTGAAAGACAACTAAGCCGACTTGCAAGAGATATTTACACAGAGGAAAAATAAATTATCAGCGCGTCTTTAGTTCAGAAGTTGTTAAAATTAAATTAAATAATGTTTAATATCAAATTCTTATATATTAACTAATTAGTAGCCCCTTTCAGTCGTAACTGATTATGGGAATAGTCTGCCTTTTTTCCCGATGTTCCCTTTGGCGCTCTCTTCTCTTCTGCTTGTTGCGAGAGGTTCCCTTTGGTGTTCTCTTCTGATTGTTGCCAGAGGTTCTTTTCGCTCAATCTGAGCTGGTCCTGTAGGGAGAATCCCTATTTGGTACGATCGCATCTTTATCCTCCTAGGTTGCTGGTTTTCTGTCCAGTCATTTCATGTCTCTCTTGAAAACTTCTTTAAATCTCACCCGTGGTGGCCCAACTGTTCTTTTGTCATCTGTCAGTTGTCTGTAGAAAATGTCTTTCGGGATGCGATCATCTTCCACGTGGATGACTTGTCCAAGCCAGCATAGTCTGTGCTCTCTAAGCAGTGTATACATGCTTTGAAGGCTAGCTCGTGACAGCATCTGGACATTTGTCACTTTGTCACTCCACGAAATAACAAAGATGTGGCGTAGATGGAAGGGATTGATATTCTTTCTTGCTTAGCATAAGTTGTCCTTGTCTCGCTGCCATACAGAAGCGTGTTGAACCAGTAACTGAGACCGCAGTCAGCGACTCATAGCTTGACTGCCTGCGTCAGGACCAGCGAACCAGAGCTGGTCAAGACCGTGCTCCACCTCCACGTGGTGGTCCTGGAAACAGTCTGCAGCAGTGCAGGCTGGCTGAGCGAGTACGGATCGCAATGGGAAGGCAAACCCGGTCATAAAAAATGCCGCACAGAAGTCGGATGTGTCGACCGAAAGGTGCAGATATCACAGCTACGTTGGAAACAGACACAACGCAACCACCGTCCTTTTCAGGGCGAACGAGGAAGAAGAAGAAGAAGAAGATCCAAATGAACGGCAGTGGCCAATACAGTTTGGTAACAGCGACGTTACAGGAGTTACCAAAATAATGTATTTTTATAACTAACTGTAAATGGGATGTAGAGCACCCAGGTCACACACAAAATGATGCAAACTACCAGCTCCACAGAAGAGAACAAGTGGTAATCTTCAGACTCCGCACTGGCCACAACAGATTGAGATACCATCTAGTCAACAAGCTAAAGATAGGAACTACCGATCAGTGTAACTGTGGCACTGATAAAATGACTGCTGTACATCTGCTTCAAAGTTGCTCAACATTTGTGGAACAGAGAAAGCACACATGGCCGACACCAACACCATTCGTGGAAAAGCTCTCCAGAGATTCAAAGAGCCTCAAATTGATTACTGCTGCTTTCTTTGAAAACATTCAATGGACATGTGAGAGTGTACGAAGAAGAAGATAATTAACTGTTCGGCCCAAATTAATGCGTACACAAAAATTGCGAAATTGTATTCGTAAGACTTTTCAGTTTAAATCATATTCATAAGACCTTTCAGCTTAAATTATATTCATACAATCTTCCAGCTTTTGTATGTAACCATCGCGTGCTTGAACACAAAATAAATGTGCTTATTTTGAGTTTACCTAGTTTGAGAAGGTTACGACGACGTCCAGATGTCAAAATCTCTCTGGAATGGTGCAGCGGCAGTTATGTTACAAATATATATATATTCTCGTCTCTGAATCGACACTCATGTTAAAGTTTTATGTGGTAAAAATTTTAAGTAGGAAGAGTAGGTTAACAGACAAGATAAGGTGGGAAATTAGCCTTATGTTTAGGCTAAAACTTACGCGTGATCGATTCCCAAAGCTGAAATCGCTGGAATAGATGAACTTCGTGATCAAATATGATTTCCGGTCATGTTTTGTTTCAGACACTTCTCAGGCCTTCGACTAGAAGGACTTAATGAGATTATTAGCCAATTAAAACCGGCATTATTTCAACATTTCACTCAATTATATCTCTCTCAGTATGGGGCTTCTATGTCAAAAGGCGATCATTATTTATGCTTACTTAGTCGTTCCTCTTCTACCGTGTGGTGTAGAGGTTTGTAAGAGAGAGCGCCATACTATTCTATCGGCTGTCTTCCTCCTGGCTTGGTTCCATTCTAGTCCTCGGTCCTTCAAAGATTGTCTAATGTTGTCCTCCCAGCGGACTTTGGGTCGTCCTGGAGGTCTGGATCCTTGGCTCTTAGTTTCCTATGCTTGCCGTAGTAGCCGATCTTCTCCCATTCTGCAGACATGGCCAGACCATCTTAGTTGGGAATGTTCTACTTGGGTCTGCAGGGGTTGGATTTTTAAGCCTTGACGTATCGTCTGGTTGCGGACCATGTCTCTTCTTGTTACTTCAACCACCTTCCTCATATACCTCATTTCTGAGGTTTGGATCTGGCTTTTGTGGGTTGTAGTCATTGCCCTTGACTTGCATCCATACGTCAAGACTGGAGCATAAGTGGAGCGGTATACAGCCATCTTCGTCTTCTTACAAACTTCTCTTTTGCTGAGGAATCCTCGATTTATGGCTTGAAAAAGTTTCCCAGCTGCTGCTCTTCGGGTAGCCAACTCTTCTTTGATGCCTCCCTTCGGGTCTGTGTCAGCTCTGAAGTATTTAAAGTGGTCTACCTGCTCCAGGACCTGTTCTCCCAGCTTAACCTGATGTCTTCTTTCCTCTCATGATATCACCATGGTTTTTGTTTTCGAGCTGCTTTTGATCATCCCTCTCTTCTCCAGCATTTCTTTCCAGACTTGCAGGTTGGATTGAAGGTATGCCTGTGATTTAGCAATCAGGGCAACATCATCAGCAAATGCCAGCTCTGAAATACAGACCTGTCTCATCTTCCAGTAACCTACTGAATACTTTCCTGTCCTTTCCTTACATGCCTTGATGACATCGTCCATGAGGAGTATAAAAAGATAAGGTGACAGAATATCACCTTCTCTTACACCAGTGGTGGTCCTGAATTCTTCTGACTTAGGGTTTGCCGTCCTAACATAATTTCTGCAAGACTTGTACAAGCTCTGTATAGCATGAATCAGAGGTGATGGAATGTTCTTCATTGCCAAATAGTCCCAGAGTTTGTTCCAGGGGACCTTGTCAAATGCCTTTTCTAGATCTAAGAAGCAAAGATGGATCTCACTCTTATACTCAAGAGCCTTTTCACTCAACTGTCTGAGTGTGAAAATTAGAGAAAAAAAAAAGATCTCAAGAGCTAACTACCAGAACTCTATTAAAAGAAAGAAGAAGGTCTAACATATAAATCTGTTAAAGAAATACTTGGAAAGACCGGTGCCGTCCTCCGAACATCTCCTGGCGGTCGCCAAAGCTACCGAAGATGTTAAAGATGACGAGAGTTGCAGGGAATTTCCATTGTAAACACACGGAATCTTTCAACGATGTCAAACTCGGCGACACTCTTCCAAACGCACACCGAATACATTCCAGGGAAGGAAAACGTTGGAGCAGACTTCATGAGTAGGAATTGGACAACGAAGGAGGAGAAAGATGGGAGTGAAGAAAACAATCACCCGGAAGCTACGGTTATAGGTAACTCTATTTCCATAATGTAGACATGAAAATGGTTTCATATCTTCAAGCGGGAACGTACTGTGACAGAGTAATGTAAATATAGATTACATGCACCCACACGTTTTGCTCCCACCTTGCTTCCTTAATAGTTATGCACGTTTTGTTAATGCAGAACCTTCGTACTTCATATCTATCAAACTCATAATGGTAGCCACGCCTATTTTTTCGTTTCTCTATGTCTTATAGACACTAGGAATGTATACAGGCCAGACTATGATGCACGTAGCGAGAGAAAAGGGGGAGATAAGCTAATGAAGAAAATCAAGGGCGATAAGTTAAGACGTACTTTTGGTAGACATTGGTCAGGGGGAATTAATTTGAGAAAATCAAGGGGAGATAATCACAAGTTAACCACTCCCCCCCCCCCTCAGCACTTCCGTTTGTTCGGAATGTAAAAGCTACGGAACGACGAGATCAAAGAGACGATTTCCTCGTGGGCCAACGTCTAGCGGTCGGCGAAAGTGGCAAATTTGGCTTTCATTCACAATTTGACCACAGATTTTCCCAAAGGTGTTATATCTCACAAGTGCTAGCGATTTTCTGCCAATTTAATATATATACCGCATCCTTCTAACTCAGTTTATCTAGCACGCACAGAATTTTCAGACGTATAGCTTCGAATTTTAGATCCATTATACCAGTGGAATTTCTTAGTTTTTCCGATTGGAGATAGTCATATTTCTGTGGCGGTAAATATTATACTAGAATTTTGAGTGATTTAATTGTTAAGTCCGGCATTATATTTCACTAAGATTTTCTGTGTTGAGCGATTTAATGGTTAGTTCGTCATTTATATTTCACCAGGATTTACTGTGTTAATTGGCTAGCAGAATTAAAATAATATATAGCTAATATTTTCCAGCTGTAACATAAATTTAATTAATTGCTAGAAACCAGAAAGAGATATTTTAATTGACGAGTAAATGCACTAGGCAATGTATACCGACGAAATATATATTTATCTTCTATCCATCATGTGTCAATTTTGTAAATGACTAGAATTTATTTCACGGGTTAATAAGACCGATAGATAAGCTTCTCATGTGTGTTTCTAATCAAATCTTATAACCGAATGGATAATAAATTATAACGTTGCGCGGGTTAGGTTAGATACTGATATTGTGATTCTTCCTCGTCTTCTTCCTCGTTCGCCCTGAAAAGGACGGTGGTTGCGTTGTGTCTGTTTACGCCGTAGCTGTGATATCTGCACCTTTCGGTCGACACATCCGACTTCAGCACGGCATTTTTTAGGGACCTGGTTTGCCTTCCCATTTCGATCCGTACTCGCTCAGCCAGACTGCACTGCTGCAGACTGTTTCCAGGACCACCACGTGGAGGTGGAGTACGGTCTTGACCAGCTCTGGTTCGCTGGTCCTGATGCAAGCAGTCAAGCTATGGGTCGCTGACTGCATTCACTATTGCTGCATCTTTGGGTCCCATATTGTGATTAAATGTTTGTATTTTTCTTCCTTAAACATAGTACGGGTCACAAACCTTAAAACTACCAGCGGCCTAAGCCTACGCCTATACCTGAATCTGAGAATAACGGATCTAAGTCCAACAGTACAAAAAGAACATTCTTATATAAATATCGGGTCTTCAAGGTTGACCTGTTTGGCCTCTTGTTTACACCCAGAAAGAGATAGAGTACCAACAAAAAGAATTTAAGAATAAATTGTAACTGGACCTATAGCTATCCAGATTTCTTTTTCCAATTTCATATACATTCAGCCCGTTGTGGCGAAATAATAAAACATTAACATTTCCCGACTATCGACCATTTGTGGTGAGACAAGGAATTTTATACTGAGAGAAGTTACATACCTGACATTTCTTTATGTATTGGACTCCCAAGCTACTGACACTGTGAGTACTGTCAATTTTCTTACCTGGACTAATTAATGTGAATAAACAGAAATCCTAATAACAGTAACCAAGTAAACGTTCCCCGAAGAAGAGGATTTAATCAGTCTTTGAGGAGCTGGGGTTTATTTTGCCAAAATAACACTGGATTTGCTGTGTGCATCATAAAGATTGTTCCAGACGTTGCTAATCAACAATTAGGTAAGAACGAATGAACGTGACCACGGTTGTCTGGAAAGAGAGAAAGAAGGAATGAGTAATTCTTTTATCGTATAAGCTTTGTACTCACTTTATTTTGCTTTTCTTTTAGTTTGCTAGTACTGTTATTTTATTTTCAGAATAGATTCATTAGAACTTTGTTCTTTACTGTATAGTCAAATTCTATACCACAGTGCTAATCTTTTGACCTTTTGGGGGTTAATATATCTTCTTCTAACGGGATCTTGTCTCAACAGAGGGAATTGCACTTACGGGTCTATTTCTTTTATTATGTCTGTAGCATATGATTTTTTTGTATTTTTCTATCTTGATATTAAATGTTGTACGGTTCTTTATGATAAATAAACTGAACATAAAACTTAATTACCTGTGTGTTGGTCAGCTCGGTCCAATATCCCTATTCCATTAATAGAGTTACACGTTTGTGCGTCTAATTATACAACGTTAAAATATCTCCAATGATACAACGTAGGGATAAAAACTAATGCGTAAGCTGCTAGAATACATGATCGCCCACGCCGCGGGTCATCACCCGCCATGGAAATTAAATTGTTAGACTTGAAGGCAAAACGGAACGGGATGAGAACGGAGATCAAAAGGAAAAATCTGACTGAACGCGTGCTTGAAACTAGCAAGGCTAAAAGACGCAAGTGGTGGGGAAAGGAGGAAAAAGTCACGTTCCCCAAGTTGACATAAAGTAAAGAAATCGACAAAAGGGACCTTGGATATTATACGCCACAGTCATTTCTTGGACGCTTTTGCGATAACTTAGTCCGTTTATTTGAATGCAGTGATGAACGCATTCCAGAAGATTCTAGAAAATATTTGAAAAGTAACTTTTCTTAATAATAATGTTAGGAATATAAAACCTAGCTGGCCGGATGGCCCATCTTGAGCAGTGAAATAATATGCTTTCATTTATACAGACGGACAGATAATAAGAAAGATATTGACAAAAGACTGTGTTGTTCATATCAGCGAGCGTCTGCATTGAAATAAAACATGTCACTAATTTTCAAAAAATTGTGGCCTTGAAGACGCAAGTGCTAAAATCTAGTTGGAATGAAGAGACGGGGTGGGATGGTGAATTGTGGCTAAAAATAACTTTAAAGGCAAAATTGTGTAGGGGAAGGCAGAGTTGGTTCAAAAAAAACAAGTGTGTTTTTTGTGTGAAACGCAAGTAGAGACGGACGGACCAACAGACAATAAGGCATACTTGACTGAGGTATGACTGAAATGACTTTTTGGTAGGATATTTGAATTTGAAAAAGAAAAGGCAGTGATTGGCCATAGATGAATATATTATCGGCGCTCAGACGCGCATTGTGTGCCATTCATTATAAGTTGTCCTAGTAGACACAGTGAATTATTAAGTGGTGTAATTCCCAGAAGCTATTGAAATATTTAGAGGGACGCCATCCTAAGGCCAGCAGCTCAGCTGAGTTTTGCTAGCATTTAACTGTGTTCTATATTCATAATTCTGGTAAGACTGAAATTATTTCTTTGTACATTTTAATATTTGTTTAAGGTTTCGAGTGATTTGATACTGCAATAGCATAATCTGTCCCTTACAACAAGTAAGGATTCGCTCTAGACCCCCCGCCCCAGTTCAGGGTCTAGAGACAAATAAAATACATAAACTCCAGCAAGGATTATGAAGGACAGATCAAGTGTTGAGATCAGTGAAACATATCACCTATCCTATTCTATGGCAGGAAGCTAATGAACATATTTCAGAATACGTAGTCTGGGAGAACTTATCCTATGTGAAACCAACTTGGTAAGATGTGTTGTTTGGTCAGAAAGATCTGACCCGTCTATGTGGTGTTGTTGTTGTGTAGTGTTGTGTCCAGAAATGGTTAGAGGATGGAATTCTGACACATGACTAATACTTTGATTGCAGAACTGTGAGTTTCAGTTGGCACCAATGCGGTGTCAAATGAGTTGTTGAATATTACAAGAGTGGACCCGTGCAGTAACATTTTGTCAGAGCAGCCTATTATAGCCCCCAAGCACGGAGAGGTGGGGCCACCAGACTTCTGATATTGCCCCCAAGCACGGAGAGGTGGGGCCACCAGACTTCTGATATTGCCCCCAAGCACGGAGAGGTGGGGCCACCAGATCTCAGCACCAGAGCTACACCTTCAAGCTACGTGAGCGTCTGGTCTGCTGAGAATTCACCAACTCAACTTATTTGCTAACACACCCATAAAATTTCCATCAAATAACTGGACAATGTGTAGTCACCATAGACAGGGAGTGATGAGGCCACCCCAACAGCACATCCATTAAATGTTCTCCCAAATAGATTACAACTATAAACAGTAGTAATATTAACTAGTCTAGTAACATACATATGTACACACCTTGCATTTATTATGTAATATTCATGCATTTCTTTCATAATTGCAAAACCTTTCATATGTTCTGGCCAAAATAAAACCTTGGTTCAGAACAAATAAATTTAAAGAAAATTACTATCCAAATTTTACACACTTGAGTTAGTTCAGTGTATTATAACATTTATTAATATTATTAGACTTAGTAAATATCTGTGTGTGTGTGTGTATGTAAACTACCACAACACATTACATATCATTACCCTAGACATTTAACGTAGCCACATTCATTAGTAAAAAAAAAAAAAAAGATAGGTGTGAGGTCGTAGTGGTAGCACGAAGGGCCTTCTGACAATTCACAGCTACATTTTATCTCAGGAGCCTTCACAGCTGACCTCATGCATCACACTTAGTAATATCACCATCATACAATACCATCAAATCCACTACATATATTGGGGTCTCTTGGTCCCGGGATAATTAGCCTATCAAATATATTAGGATCTCCTGGGGGGAGAATTAGATTAGGGGAACACATTATAAAAATTAAAAGTGTCCCTTAAAATTAAAAGTGTCCCTGAAAATAAAAGTTGGTGAATCTTCACAGCCAGTGGTAGTTAATTAATTAATTAGAATTATTTTAGACTAGAGTAATTAGAAGTACTTTAGTGGTTGGAAATTTTATCTTGCACATTGCTAGATTTGTTTAAAAAGTATGGCGGAGCTGGCCAAATTCAGATCAGCTGCTGTGCTGACGGCAAAGGAGATGGGAATGGATGGTCAGATTTTAATTCAATATGTAACGGCTGAATGTGATAAATATATTGAAAGGGAAGATAGAAAGGTAGCTGAAGAGAAGAGGTTACAAATTGAGGCTGATAGAGAAATTAAGAGGCTGCAGATTGAGGCAGAAGAAAAACGACAGCAAAGGGAGGCAGAAGATAAAAGGTTGACTGCCGAAAGGGAGGCAGAAGATAGAAGGTTGCAGAGGGAGCACGAATTACGACTAAGGGAGCTGGAGCTACAAGGCCAGGCTCCTGAAAATGGTGCCAGCCCTTTTGCCTCAGATGCTACGCCCAGTCTGGGAGCCTCAAACTCAGCTATGGGGTTTCATTTAGACCATTTTGTTGAAAAAGACGATGACATAGAGGGGTACCTAGGACGTTTTGAGTTATTAGCTACTACATATGGGTTAGAGAGAGAGAGGTGGAGTTTAAAGCTATCACAGGGACTGAGAGGTACTTCTTACGAAGTCTTCGCAAAAATGAACAGAGAAGACCAGGAGAATTATGACATGTTAAAGCAGGCTTTGTTATTGAGGTACGAAAAAAATGGGGAATTTTATCGTAAGAAATTTAGAAATGCCAAACTGTTGTCTGGGGAGACATACCACCAATTCTCTGCCAGACTGGAAACCTATTTGGAGAAATGGACTGCTCTGGGGAAGACCCAAGATCTTAAAGAAATGATCATGATTGAGCAATTGAGAGAGTCCATGGCTCCAGACATGAGAAAATTTCTCATGGAACAAGGTGCAGAGAAATTGGGAGAGGTTTTAAATGTCGCTGAAAGGTATCAGGCAGCCCAGGCAGAGGTAAGTGGTGCTAAAAAGAAGCACATAGACAATTTTAAAGCTCCACAGCAATTTAATAATTTTGATAATAGAGAGCAGGGAAATAAAGGTAGGACAAACTTTGAACGGCCAAGAAATGACTACCGAGACAGAAACTCACAGTTCAATGACCAAAAATCCAATGAAAGAAAACCGTTTAACCAAGGAAAAAGATGGTGTAAATGGTGCAAGAAAGATAACCATAACACCGAATTTTGTAGAAGGAAACCTTCAAACATTGCTGCAATGAAGTCGGGGACTCAAAGATTAAAGGTTAATCCTAAGGGACAGCAGGAACCTTATCACCCCCCAGTTTGTGAGGATGTTATTTGTAATGGGGTCACCATAAGGTGCCTTTATGATACAGGTTTGGATTATGATTCAGTTGTGAAGTCTAGCCTAGTGGACCCAAGTCAGTATACCACAGAAACAGTGGAAATACAAGGGGCAACTAAGGACATACCACTCATGACACTTCCCATCGCAAGGATAACGGTGAAAACTCGCTATGTGGAAGGAGAAATCAGAGCAGCAGTGATAGATGAACCAATCTACCCTCTGATATTGGGGTGTAGATACGTCTTCTTGGGGAATCCCGAGAGACCTGTGATCATGGCGACAGTGCAGACCAGGTCACAGAAGAAGGAGGAAGAAGGTGAACCTATAAATGCTCATCCAGAGGAGATGAGGAAGGCGCAGGCTGAGGATAGGACACTCAAGCCATGTTTTAAAAAATTGCCCAAATGCCACACACCTCCGAGCAAGGGGGAATATTTTATGAAGAACAGATTGCTATATAGGAAGACAGGAACTAGATCCACTGGTCACGGACAGTTGGTTCTTCCCAAGATATATAGGGCAAATTTAATAAGGAGCTTACATGTTGGAAAAGATGGGGACCATGAAAAAGTCGGTACCATCTGCCAAAAAGTTGCTCGCAAATACTATTGGCCCGACGTAAATGTCGATATTGAAAACTTTGTAGAAGCATGTGGCATATTTCATGAGGGAACACCCACAAAGGGAAAATATGTGCAGGACCTAGAAACGCCACGGGGCAAAATTAGGCCTGGAAGGAAAACTAATGATACTCAAGGAGACAAAGTGCAATGGGAGCCCCCTTTTCACACCCAGTCTTCACTTGAATGGATTAACATGGCCACTATGCGAAGAGTACAAAGAAGAAATTTTACCCAGGATAAGATGACAATCCCTCGGTCAGACTTATATAAACTGGAAGAACAGAAAAGAGAGCGAAGATCTCTCATAAGCAATCTAAAGTGGGGAGATAAACCCAAGAAAAAAATTGGTAGTGGTCGATTTGTGAGTGATGATTCTAGGAAGAAAAGTCCTCACTATAGTGCTTCTAATGGACGGGACCAGACGGGTTCCATGAAAAATACGTATGATAAATTAAAGGTCCAGATGTAGCCCTATTAAGGACCTGGACAGATGAGAAGGCGGAAGAGACTGTTACCTCATCTTATCAATACGTGAACGAACTGACCACTCGTTTGAAAGCTGGATGGAAACTGGCAAATGATAATTTGAAACAAGCCAGGAAGAAACATGCAGCATATTTTAATAGGAAGGCAAAGGACAGAGAACTGGCAGTGGGAGAGAAGGTGCTGCTTCTACTACCCGGTAGCCAGAATAAATTACAAATTGGATGGCAAGGTCCATATACGGTTCTAGAGAAGGTGTCTAGAACAAACTATAAAATTGACAAAAAGGGGAAGGAGAAAGTTTATCATGTAAACCTGTTAAAGAAGTATCTGGACAGACCACTCCAGGAAAGCACCCCCTTACTGACCTTAGCTATCGCAACTCAAATGCAAAAGGAACCACTCACCTCACATGAATACCCATTACATCCTTGTGAAACAGCAGCACAGGTAAAAGTCAGTAAGCACCTGACTAAAAACCAGAGGGAGAGAGTTCAACAGGTTCTGGAGGAACATACAGATGTATTAACAGATAAACCAGGCCATACAAATTTGCTACAGTATGACATGAAACTGGTAGCCTCAAACCCAATCTGTATGAGAGCCTATTCTATTCCGTTCGCGAAGGAGAAGGCATTGAAGGAAGAAATAGATTATTTGTTGAAGGAGGGGATTATTTCACACAGTGAATCATCTTTTAGCTCTAGTGTCGTATTGTTGAGAAAACCGTCTGGGGAACACAGACTGTGCATAGATTACAGGAAACTGAATGCTGTCACAGAAGGACAAGTGGATCCATTACCAGACACAAAACAGTTATTTGCCAGACTGAACAAGGCAAAATACTTTTCAAAGGTGGATCTTAGTAAAGGCTATTACCAGATCCCAGTGAAGCCTGAAGTGAGACCTATTTGGCTTTTAGCACTTCGGATGGACATTATGAATTCAATATGCTACCATTCGGACTGAAAAATGCTCCGAGTGTATTTTCAAGGATGATGCGCAAATTGTTGGATCCCCTGAATAACCCATGTATCACGAATTTCATGGATGATATTCTCGTCGCCACAGAGACATTTGAAGAACACATTGAAGCTCTAGAAATGTTATTTAATAGGCTTAGGGAGGCGAACTTGACTGCTAGGCCAACAAAATGTTGCATTGGATGCAAAGAGTTGGAATTCTTGGGACACACTGTATATCAGGGTAGCATGACCCCTGATCCCAAGAACTTGGAAAAACTGCAGAGAGCACCTAGACCACAAACAAAAAAGGATGTGCGATCATTCGTGTCGTTATGCGGATTTTATCAAAAATATATCAAAGATTTTAACTCTATTTGTGCTCCTCTGACTGATCTGACTCGCAAGGGACTTCCAGATAAAATTAATTGGACTGCGCAAAGTGAATTAGCGTTCCAAGACTTAAAGGAAAAACTCACTAGCAAGCCTATTCTCAAACTACCTGATTTGACACAGGACTTTGTCTTAAGAACCGATGCAAGTAATGTAGGACTCGGAGCGGCTTTGTTGCAAAGATCATCTTCACCTGATGGGGAACTGCCAAACCAGTCGCGTCTTTAGGTTTTCTTTGCCAAGCCGCAAATTGCGTCTTTAGGCGGCAAATCAATCAAGGATATCTCCATCAAGCCCGTAAAAAGCGGCTTTATTGCAAAGATCATTTACCGTTAAACCAGTCGCTTATGCAAGCCGCAAATTGAATAAGGCGGAACAAGGATACTCCACAAGCGAAAAAGAATGTTTAGCGTTAATCTGGGCCATAAAGAAGTTTCAAATCTATCTGTATGGTAGGACTTTTGTGGTCGAGACGGACCATCAGCCTCTCGTATTCTTATCTCAGGCTAAGCATGAAAACGCAAGATTGCTGAGGTGGTCTTTATTGCTTCAACCTTATCAGTTTAGTATCCAATATATCCCAGGCAAATTGAATGTCGGTGCAGATTTCCTCAGTCGGCACCCCTGTGATCAAAATTAGAGTAATGGCAGGCGTAAGGAGAGATTTTATCTATGTGTATCACTGGTTTTAGAACTTGCCGTAGGCATGTTTTCAAGTGGGGAGATGTGTGACAAAATTGACCATGATACAACGTTAAAATATCTCCAATGATACAACGTAGGGATAAAAACTAATGCGTAAGCTGCTAGAATACATGATCGCCCACGCCGCGGGTCATCACCCGCCATGGAAATTAAATTGTTAGACTTGAAGGCAAAACGGAACGGGATGAGAACGGAGATCAAAAGGAAAAATCTGACTGAACGCGTGCTTGAAACTAGCAAGGCTAAAAGGCCGCAAATTGGTGGGGAAAGGAGGAAAAAGTCACGTTCCCCAAGTTGACATAAAGTAAAGAAATCGACAAAAGGGACCTTGGATATTATACGCCACAGTCATTTCTTGGACGCTTTTGCGATAACTTAGTCCGTTTATTTGAATGCAGTGATGAACGCATTCCAGAAGATTCTAGAAAATATTTGAAAAGTAACTTTTCTTAATAATAATGTTAGGAATATAAAACCTAGCTGGCCGGATGGCCCATCTTGAGCAGTGAAATAATATGCTTTCATTTATACAGACGGACAGATAATAAGAAAGATATTGACAAAAGACTGTGTTGTTCATATCAGCGAGCGTCTGCATTGAAATAAAACATGTCACTAATTTTCAAAAAATTGTGGCCTTGAAGACGCAAGTGCTAAAATCTAGTTGGAATGAAGAGACGGGGTGGGATGGTGAATTGTGGCTAAAAATAACTTTAAAGGCAAAATTGTGTAGGGGAAGGCAGAGTTGGTTTTTCAAAAAAACAAGTGTGTTTTTTTTTTGTGAAACGCAAGTAGAGACGGACGGACCAACAGACAATAAGGCATACTTGACTGAGGTATGACTGAAATGACTTTTTGGTAGGATATTTGAATTTGAAAAAGAAAAGGCAGTGATTGGCCATAGATGAATATATTATCGGCGCTCAGACGCGCATTTTGTGCCATTCATTATAAGTTGTCCTAGTAGACACAGTGAATTATTAAGTGGTGTAATTCCCAGAAGCTATTGAAATATTTAGAGGGACGCCATCCTAAGGCCAGCAGCTCAGCTGAGTTTTGCTAGCATTTAACTGTGTTCTATATTCATAATTCTGGTAAGACTGAAATTATTTCTTTGTACATTTTAATATTTGTTTAAGGTTTCGAGTGATTTGATACTGCAATAGCATAATCTGTCCCTTACAACAAGTAAGGATTCGCTCTAGACCCCCCGCCCCAGTTCAGGGTCTAGAGACAAATAAAATACATAAACTCCAGCAAGGATTATGAAGGACAGATCAAGTGTTGAGATCAGTGAAACATATCACCTATCCTATTCTATGGCAGGAAGCTAATGAACATATTTCAGAATACGTAGTCTGGGAGAACTTATCCTATGTGAAACCAACTTGGTAAGATGTGTTGTTTGGTCAGAAAGATCTGACCCGTCTATGTGGTGTTGTTGTTGTGTAGTGTTGTGTCCAGAAATGGTTAGAGGATGGAATTCTGACACATGACTAATACTTTGATTGCAGAACTGTGAGTTTCAGTTGGCACCAATGCGGTGTCAAATGAGTTGTTGAATATTACAAGAGTGGACCCGTGCAGTAACATTTTGTCAGAGCAGCCTATTATAGCCCCCAAGCACGGAGAGGTGGGGCCACCAGACTTCTGATATTGCCCCCAAGCACGGAGAGGTGGGGCCACCAGACTTCTGATATTGCCCCCAAGCACGGAGAGGTGGGGCCACCAGATCTCAGCACCAGAGCTACACATTCAAGCTACGTGAGCGTCTGGTCTGCTGAGAATTCACCAACTCAACTTATTTGCTAACACACCCATAAAATTTCCATCAAATAACTGGACAATGTGTAGTCACCATAGACAGGGAGTGATGAGGCCACCCCAACAGCACATCCATTAAGTGTTCTCCCAAATAGATTACAACTATAAACAGTAGTAATATTAACTAGTCTAGTAACATACATATGTACACACCTTGCATTTATTATGTAATATTCATGCATTTCTTTCATAATTGCAAAACCTTTCATATGTTCTGGCCAAAATAAAACCTTGGTTCAGAACAAATAAATTTAAAGAAAATTACTATAAAAATTTTACACACTTGAGTTAGTTCAGTGTATTATAACATTTATTAATATTATTAGACTTAGTAAATATCTGTGTGTGTGTGTATGTAAACTACCACAACACATTACATATCATTACCCTAGACATTTAACGTAGCCACATTCATTAGTAAAAAAAAAAAAAGATAGGTGTGAGGTCGTAGTGGTAGCACGAAGGGCCTTCTGACAATTCACAGCTACATTTTATCTCAGGAGCCTTCACAGCTGACCTCATGCATCACACTTAGTAATATCACCATCATACAATACCATCAATCCACTACATATATTGGGGTCTCTTGGTCCCGGGATAATTAGCCTATCAAATATATTAGGATCTCCTGGGGGGAGAATTAGATTAGGGGAACACATTATAAAAATTAAAAGTGTCCCTTAAAATTAAAAGTGTCCCTGAAAAAAAAAGTTGGTGAATCTTCACAGCCAGTGGTAGTTAATTAATTAATTAGAATTATTTTAGACTAGAGTAATTAGAAGTACTTTAGTGGTTGGAAATGTAACGGCTGAATGTGATAAATATATTGAAAGGGAAGATAGAAAGGTAGCTGAAGAGAAGAGGTTACAAATTGAGGCTGATAGAGAAATTAAGAGGCTGCAGATTGAGGCAGAAGAAAAACGACAGCAAAGGGAGGCAGAAGAAAAAGGTTGACTGCCGAAAGGGAGGCAGAAGATAGAAGGTTGCAGAGGGAGCACGAATTACGACTAAGGGAGCTGGAGCTACAAGGCCAGGCTCCTGAAAATGGTGCCAGCCCTTTTGCCTCAGATGCTACGCCCAGTCTGGGAGCCTCAAACTCAGCTATGGGGTTTCATTTAGACCATTTTGTTGAAAAAGACGATGACATAGAGGGGTACCTAGGACGTTTTGAGTTATTAGCTACTACATATGGGTTAGAGAGAGAGAGGTGGAGTTTAAAGCTATCACAGGGACTGAGAGGTACTTCTTACGAAGTCTTCGCAAAAATGAACAGAGAAGACCAGGAGAATTATGACATGTTAAAGCAGGCTTTGTTATTGAGGTACGAAAAAAATGGGGAATTTTATCGTAAGAAATTTAGAAATGCCAAACTGTTGTCTGGGGAGACATACCACCAATTCTCTGCCAGACTGGAAACCTATTTGGAGAAATGGACTGCTCTGGGGAAGACCCAAGATCTTAAAGAAATGATCATGATTGAGCAATTGAGAGAGTCCATGGCTCCAGACATGAGAAAATTTCTCATGGAACAAGGTGCAGAGAAATTGGGAGAGGTTTTAAATGTCGCTGAAAGGTATCAGGCAGCCCAGGCAGAGGTAAGTGGTGCTAAAAAGAAGCACATAGACAATTTTAAAGCTCCACAGCAATTTAATAAATTTGATAATAGAGAGCAGGGAAATAAAGGTAGGACAAACTTTGAACGGCCAAGAAATGACTACCGAGACAGAAACTCACAGTTCAATGACCAAAAATCCAATGAAAGAAAACCGTTTAACCAAGGAAAAAGATGGTGTAAATGGTGCAAGAAAGATAACCATAACACCGAATTTTGTAGAAGGAAACCTTCAAACATTGCTGCAATGAAGTCGGGGACTCAAAGATTAAAGGTTAATCCTAAGGGACAGCAGGAACCTTATCACCCCCCAGTTTGTGAGGATGTTATTTGTAATGGGGTCACCATAAGGTGCCTTTATGATACAGGTTTGGATTATGATTCAGTTGTGAAGTCTAGCCTAGTGGACCCAAGTCAGTATACCACAGAAACAGTGGAAATACAAGGGGCAACTAAGGACATACCACTCATGACACTTCCCATCGCAAGGATAACGGTGAAAACTCGCTATGTGGAAGGAGAAATCAGAGCAGCAGTGATAGATGAACCAATCTACCCTCTGATATTGGGGTGTAGATACGTCTTCTGGGGAATCCCGAGAGACCTGTGATCATGGCGACAGTGCAGACCAGGTCACAGAAGAAGGAGGAAGAAGGTGAACCTATAAATGCTCATCCAGAGGAGATGAGGAAGGCGCAGGCTGAGGATAGGACACTCAAGCCATGTTTTAAAAAATTGCCCAAATGCCACACACCTCCGAGCAAGGGGGAATATTTTATGAAGAACAGATTGCTATATAGGAAGACAGGAACTAGATCCACTGGTCACGGACAGTTGGTTCTTCCCAAGATATATAGGGCAAATTTAATAAGGAGCTTACATGTTGGAAAAGATGGGGACCATGAAAAAGTCGGTACCATCTGCCAAAAAGTTGCTCGCAAATACTATTGGCCCGACGTAAATGTCGATATTGAAAACTTTGTAGAAGCATGTGGCATATTTCATGAGGGAACACCCACAAAGGGAAAATATGTGCAGGACCTAGAAACGCCACGGAGCAAAATTAGGCCTGGAAGGAAAACTAATGCTACTCAAGGAGACAAAGTGCAATGGGAGCCCCCTTTTCACACCCAGTCTTCACTTGAATGGATTAACATGGCCACTATGCGAAGAGTACAAAGAAGAAATTTTACCCAGGATAAGATGACAATCCCTCGGTCAGACTTATATAAACTGGAAGAACAGAAAAGAGAGCGAAGATCTCTCATAAGCAATCTAAAGTGGGGAGATAAACCCAAGAAAAAAATTGGTAGTGGTCGATTTGTGAGTGATGATTCTAGGAAGAAAAGTCCTCACTATAGTGCTTCTAATGGACGGGACCAGACGGGTTCCATAAAAAATACGTATGATAAATTAAAGGTCCAGATGTAGCCCTATTAAGGACCTGGACAGATGAGAAGGCGGAAGAGACTGTTACCTCATCTTATCAATACGTGAACGAACTGACCACTCGTTTGAAAGCTGGATGGAAACTGGCAAATGATAATTTGAAACAAGCCAGGAAGAAACATGCAGCATATTTTAATAGGAAGGCAAAGGACAGAGAACTGGCAGTGGGAGAGAAGGTGCTGCTTCTACTACCCGGTAGCCAGAATAAATTACAAATTGGATGGCAAGGTCCATATACGGTTCTAGAGAAGGTGTCTAGAACAAACTATAAAATTGACAAAAAGGGGAAGGAGAAAGTTTATCATGTAAACCTGTTAAAGAAGTATCTGGACAGACCACTCCAGGAAAGCACCCCCTTACTGACCTTAGCTATCGCAACTCAAATGCAAAAGGAACCACTCACCTCACATGAATACCCATTACATCCTTGTGAAACAGCAGCACAGGTAAAAGTCAGTAAGCACCTGACTAAAAACCAGAGGGAGAGAGTTCAACAGGTTCTGGAGGAACATACAGATGTATTAACAGATAAACCAGGCCATACAAATTTGCTACAGTATGACATGAAACTGGTAGACTCAAACCCAATCTGTATGAGAGCCTATTCTATTCCGTTCGCGAAGGAGAAGGCATTGAAGGAAGAAATAGATTATTTGTTGAAGGAGGGGATTATTTCACACAGTGAATCATCTTTTAGCTCTAGTGTCGTATTGTTGAGAAAACCGTCTGGGGAACACAGACTGTGCATAGATTACAGGAAACTGAATGCTGTCACAGAAGGACAAGTGGATCCATTACCAGACACAAAACAGTTATTTGCCAGACTGAACAAGGCAAAATACTTTTCAAAGGTGGATCTTAGTAAAGGCTATTACCAGATCCCAGTGAAGCCTGAAGTGAGACCTTATTTGCTTTTAGCACTTCGGATGGACATTATGAATTCAACATGCTACCATTCGGACTGAAAAATGCTCCGAGTGTATTTTCAAGGATGATGCGCAAATTGTTGGATCCCCTGAATAACCCATGTATCACGAATTTCATGGATGATATTCTCGTCGCCACAGAGACATTTGAAGAACACATTGAAGCTCTAGAAATGTTATTTAATAGGCTTAGGGAGGCGAACTTGACTGCTAGGCCAACAAAATGTTGCATTGGATGCAAAGAGTTGGAATTCTTGGGACACACTGTATATCAGGGTAGCATGACCCCTGATCCCAAGAACTTGGAAAAACTGCAGAGAGCACCTAGACCACAAACAAAAAAGGATGTGCGATCATTCGTGTCGTTATGCGGATTTTATCAAAAATATATCAAAGATTTTAACTCTATTTGTGCTCCTCTGACTGATCTGACTCGCAAGGGACTTCCAGATAAAATTATTTGGACTGCGCAAAGTGAATTAGCGTTCCAAGACTTAAAGGAAAAACTCACTAGCAAGCCTATTCTCAAACTACCTGATTTGACACAGGACTTTGTCTTAAGAACCGATGCAAGTAATGTAGGACTCTTCTTCTTCTTCCGTCCTTAGCCACCGACCGTCAAAGCAGTCAGTGGCCATTACGCCTAGTGGCGTCTTAGGGCAACAGCAGATAGGTTTTCTTTGCCATTGTTTCCCATCACGCCTATTGGCGTCTTTAGGGCAACGGCAAATCAATCAATTTGCTGTTGTTTCCGTAATCGAAGTGACTGGCAAACGGGTGATCAGCCCGTTGGTAATGTAGGACTCGGAGCGGCTTTATTGCAAAGATCATCTTCACCTGATGGGGAACTGAAACCAGTCGCTTATGCAAGCCGCAAATTGAATAAGGCGGAACAAGGATACTCCACAAGCGAAAAAGAATGTTTAGCGTTAATCTGGGCCATAAAGAAGTTTCAAATCTATCTGTATGGTAGGACTTTTGTGGTCGAGACGGATCATCAGCCACTCGTATTCTTATCTCAGGCTAAGCATGAAAACGCAAGATTGCTGAGGTGGTCTTTATTGCTTCAACCTTATCAGTTTAGTATCCAATATATCCCAGGCAAATTGAATGTCGGTGCAGATTTCCTCAGTCGGCACCCCTGTGATCAAAATTAGAGTAATGGCAGGCGTAAGGAGAGATTTTATCTATGTGTATCACTGGTTTTAGAACTTGCCGTAGGCATGTTTTCAAGTGGGGAGATGTGTCATAAAATTGACCATGATACAACGTTAAAATATCTCCAATGATACAACGTAGGGATAAAAACTAATGCGTAAGCTGCTAGAATACATGATCGCCCACGCCGCGGGTCATCACCCGCCATGGAAATTAAATTGTTAGACTTGAAGGCAAAACGGAACGGGATGAGAACGGAGATCAAAAGGAAAAATCTGACTGAACGCGTGCTTGAAACTAGCAAGGCTAAAAGACGCAAGTGGTGGGGAAAGGAGGAAAAAGTCAAGTTCCCCAAGTTGACATAAAGTAAAGAAATCGACAAAAGGGACCTTGGATATTATACGCCACAGTCATTTCTTGGACGCTTTTGCGATAACTTAGTCCGTTTATTTGAATGCAGTGATGAACGCATTCCAGAAGATTCTAGAAAATATTTGAAAAGTAACTTTTCTTAATAATAATGTTAGGAATATAAAACCTAGCTGGCCGGATGGCCCATCTTGAGCAGTGAAATAATATGCTTTCATTTATACAGACGGACAGATAATAAGAAAGATATTGACAAAAGACTGTGTTGTTCATATCAGCGAGCGTCTGCATTGAGATAAAACATGTCACTAATTTTCAAAAAATTGTGGCCTTGAAGACGCAAGTGCTAAAATCTAGTTGGAATGAAGAGACGGGGTGGGATGGTGAATTGTGGCTAAAAATAACTTTAAAGGCAAAATTGTGTAGGGGAAGGCAGAGTTGGTTCAAAAAACAAGTGTGTTTTTTTTTTTTGTGAAACGCAAGTAGAGACGGACGGAC
Source organism: Oreohelix idahoensis (assembly GCA_024509875.1). NCBI lineage: Eukaryota > Metazoa > Mollusca > Gastropoda > Stylommatophora > Oreohelicidae > Oreohelix > Oreohelix idahoensis. Next base: position 203,567 of record JAMPIV010006028.1, read on the forward strand.
CAACAGACAATAAGGCATACTTGACTGAGGTATGACTGAAATGACTTTTTGGTAGGATATTTGAATTTGAAAAAAGAAAAGGCAGTGATTGGCCATAGATGAATATATTATCGGCGCTCAGACGCGCATTTTGTGCCATTCATTATAAGTTGTCCTAGTAGACACAGTGAATTATTAAGTGGTGTAATTCCCAGAAGCTATTGAAATATTTAGAGGGACGCCATCCTAAGGCCAGCAGCTCAGCTGAGTTTTGCTAGCATTTAACTGTGTACTATATTCATAATTCTGGTAAGACTGAAATTATTTCTTTGTACATTTTAATATTTGTTTAAGGTTTCGAGTGATTTGATACTGCAATAGCATAATCTGTCCCTTACAACAAGTAAGGATTCGCTCTAGACCCCCCGCCCCAGTTCAGGGTCTAGAGACAAATAAAATACATAAACTCCAGCAAGGATTATGAAGGACAGATCAAGTGTTGAGATCAGTGAAACATATCACCTATTCTATGGCAGGAAGCTAATGAACATATTTCAGAATACGTAGTCTGGGAGAACTTATCCTATGTGAAACCAACTTGGTAAGATGTGTTGTTTGGTCAGAAAGATCTGACCCGTCTATGTGGTGTTGTTGTTGTGTAGTTGTTACAGAGTAAATATTATCAAGGGGAGGTGATCTTGAAAATTTTAAGCAAATAGATTCGATTACGGGTTACGTTGCTTGATTAAGCTGATGTTAAGTTAAAATAGTATTAGGGGAATTCCCTCGTGTGATCGAGAAGTTTCCAAGTGGCGAACACTGGTCAGTTCAAATCGCGGAGATGTTTTTTTTCTCTGAACTGTCTTGAGCTGTGAGTAAGCTCGTGTGACTAGCCCATGCAATTATCGAGACTGAGTTGTGTTTTTTAAACAACCGAGTCTCGTGTCTTTTGGCGGGTCTAGTGTGTGAACTAAGGGCATTCTGGTTTTGGGCACCGATTGGAGAGGTCGGTCCTACAGTGTGTGTTTCGAGTATGCCTGCGCAGTGCAAAAGTTCTAGAGGCCATATTATTTGTGTAGGCCTATAATTTCAGAGTTTATTGGAGAATTGTGTTTGTGAGTATTTTGAAGAGGTAAGGATCCAGGACATTTGTTTGTATATATAAATGTCAAGATGAGTGAAGGCGAGATTACTGCAGATTGCCAGGGAGTGCAGTCTTGCGAGAAATTGCCGAAAGTATTCACCATTGATGTAGTTAGCACGGCGAGGATGATGTCCGTTGGCTAACCGGATCTATATGATATTTGAGAGGCCATCGTTATTATTGAAAGGATCCACATTTACATTAAAGCGCCAAGGTTGAGAGCGTCTTTGATGAGGCATATTTGCGGAATTTATTATTGTCAGCACGGCGAGGATGATCGTTGCTGAGAGGATCCACAGTTGTATTAAAGCGCCAAGGTTGAGAGCGTCTTTGATGAAGCATATTTAAGGAGGCCATTATTTATTGGACAACCGTTGCTGGGAAAAATGATTCATTGTCTAGTTATTATAATGCTGATGTTGGAAGCATCGCTGGAGAGGCCATTTATTATTTACATTAGAGCGCCAATGTTGAGAGCGTCTTTGATGAGGCATATTTGAGGAATTCATTATATTAGCACGGGGATGCCGACCGTTGCTATGCATATTTGAGGAATTCATTATATTAGCACGGGGATGCCGACCGTTGCTGAGAGGATCCAGTAGTAATATTATATAGCGCTAATGATTATGAGAAGTGGAGATGTGACTGGAGTACTGTATTATTGTATTGCTATGACTTGTACTTAATTGTGACTGTGTATTCTGTGTATTTCATGAACGTGTTGTGGTGTAATAAAACGATCATTAACTTACACCAGCCGTTTATAACCATCTATGACTTCTACGTGCGTACCTGTGTTGTGAGTGATTGTTCCAGCACGCACGCACTCAATCAACCTTTCCTAACACGGTACGCCACCCACACACACCATCATGAGGTATCAGTGGTGTCAATGTTAAATAGCCATTAAACTATGGAAAGAGTAATTATCAATGGTTGACCAATAACAGACGTATCAGTAGTAACTTCAAACATAGTTGTATCAGTAGTGTTGTGTCCAGAAATGGTTAGAGGATGGAATTATGACACATGACTAATACTTTGATTGCAGAACTGTGAGTTTCAGTTGGCACCAATGCGGTGTCAAATGAGTTGTTGAATATTACAAGAGTGGACCCGTGCAGTAACATTTTGTCAGAGCAGCCTATTATAGCCCCCAAGCACGGAGAGGTGGGGCCACCAGACTTCTGATATTGCCCCCAAGCACGGAGAGGTGGGGCCACCAGACTTCTTATATTGCCCCCAAGCACGGAGAGGTGGGGCCACCAGATCTCAGCACCAGAGCTACACATTCAAGCTACGTGAGCGTCTGGTCTGCTGAGAATTCACCAACTCACTTATTTGCTAACACACCCATAAAATTTCCATCAAATAACTGGACAATATGTAGTCACCATAGACAGGGAGTGATGAGGCCACCCCAACAGCACATCCATTAAGTGTTCTCCCAAATAGATTACAACTATAAACAGTAGTAATATTAACTAGTCTAGTAACATACATATGTACACACCTTGCATTTATTATGTAATATTCATGCATTTCTTTCATAATTGCAAAACCTTTCATATGTTCTGGCCAAAATAAAACCTTGGTTCAGAACAAATAAATTTAAAGAAAATTACTATAAAAATTTTACACACTTGAGTTAGTTCAGTGTATTATAACATTTATTAATATTATTAGACTTAGTAAATATCTCTGTGTGTGTGTATGTAAACTACCACAACACATTACATATCATTACCCTAGACATTTAACGTAGCCACATTCAGTAAAAAAAAAAAAAAAGATAGGTGTGAGGTCGTAGTGGTAGCACGAAGGGCCTTCTGACAATTCACAGCTACATTTTATCTCAGGAGCCTTCACAGCTGACCTCATGCATCACACTTAGTAATATCACCATCATACAATACCATCAATCCACTACATATATAGTCGTAAGATAGGCTGGACTAGAGTATCTTCTAAATCCAGGGACAGACTCTTCCTTTCCACCATTTCACTCGAGAAATCTATTTCTTTACCTTATCTCTCACTGAGTTACCACCTTTTCCAGTTCTATTCAGACGGGGCCTATCTATCTTAAATACCTATCCTAAATCTACGACAAAATTAACTGTAAATGTGTTATGTATATAATGAAAGTGAAACATATTTTATTTTGCAATAAATTGGATTTTATTTGAAAATTAACACAGTGCAAAGAAGAAAAGATCTTGTATATAAATAAATTATAAATTGTACCCCCAGTCTTCAGTGAATTATTTAAATTTGGTTCAAAGTTCTCATTGTTTAGTTAATTACCCCTAGCAGAGTCAGTGTCTAAGGTTAGTCTGGAGAGGAGCCCCAAAGGAACCTTAGATAGTAAATTAATATCTCATCTGGTAACCTATACAGCTTGACTATACCTTTGATGTCGATACACCATTACTCTTTTCAGAGAATGGGGTATTTCTTGTTAGATCAGTCTCTTATCTGGCATTATACTGGTATCAGCTGATACATCTATTTGTCCAGGATAATATCACAATCATTATATCTTTCCTCTCGCTACAATTGTATGCAAATAAATTCACTGTTCACTGTGTGGTGAAGTGGGATGTTATAAATATTTATAGGGGGATTTAGTGTACTGACTGAGATCAGCTGTGAAGGTATCTATATCTAATGAGAGTAGTGTATTATAGATAACCTTACTTGCTGCCACATATGTATACCTCAGTCAGAATTATTCTGGAATAGTATGATGACTACGTTATATGTCTAGGGTATGTGTATGATGAAGTGTAAGTCATAACAACAACAGACAGATAAACAATTTAATTTATTCCACCACACTTGACAACACTGTGACACTCACATACATAAAACACTCTACGAGGATATCTTAAAGGAGTCACTGATAACTTTTCAAATAACAATATGTATTCAGTGCTGTCATGAATGTATATGTGTCCTGATTCAAATACAAAGGGAACCAGGAATCACAATCAATTTTAATTACAAGGTATATGTACAGAATTTATTAATATGAATCTTGTAGTGACATATATAATTAATAGTATCCTATGTGTGTCAGTTGTGTAGTGGTAATCTGAGGTAATACTGGTTTTGTTTTGTTCAAGCTCTGTTGGTATTTGTCATCATGACTTCAATAGTTTGTCTTTGTTGGAACTAGTATTGGAGATGTTCTCAGTTCCTGGCATTAAAACAATTAAATTCCCCTCTTAAGTTTATTTTACAGTGTCATTTTAAGATGGGGTACATAATGTTGAGCTCCATGGCCACACTCTCTTATCTTTCGTGATGACTGTAGTAAAGGCCTCCTCTGCTCGATTACTTTAATGAGTTCTGGAGCCACCCCACTGGTTGCTATATGGACCAAGGAGTATGCTGTCCACCTCTGGCTTCAGCAAAGCTCTGACCAGGTGCTGCTCAATAACTTTAAGACCACGGTCCCTGAAACAAGAAGGATGTACCTTCTACTTCATAACTAATTGATACTCTAGTTCTACACTGAGCACAATACATCACAAACATTGAGTTCAGAGCGTTAGGCCAACTGTCAGCTTCATCTGAAATACTTTATACCAGTATTTCCCTCCCTAATGGTTACTACGCCTCTGCAATTCCAGCATTATTTCTTTCTAGTCAATCATCTATGTGTCAGTGTACTGTTTGGCCATTCCATGCAGTTTTACTTTCCTCCGACACCTTCTGTTCAGGCTGGAGCATTATAGGCTTTACATCATGTTTGCTACTGAACTACACATATATGCAGGCATAAATTAACAATTTACATTCAATTTTCATTAAAAGATATTGAATATTTCAAGCTTACCACAATTCATGGAATAATAAACAGTTTCGTTGACTGGCAATGAATATAGCACAACTCCGATCTGCCGATGTCCCAGGCTTTATTTTATAAAAAATATACACTGGTGCTCAACGCACTGCTTCTTAGTAGGATTATTACAAGATGTGGCAATGAACAGACGCTCTGAATCGAGTATATTCGCAGCTCTACCCAATGAAACCATGTCTACACATCTTTTCAAAAAAGTACTCCTTTTTCACGTTTCCCCTGACAACACAAGATAGTATTTATAGCCTGACCAATCGTGTTTAGTCTTACATTTGTGGCGCTCCAATCAATTAGGAGTTAACATGGTAGGCTATTTCCGTAACGTAAGGTTTTTTCAAACACGTTATAAAAAATTTTATGAGCAGAAATGATTTCATGCTGTCAGGCACCCCCACTATTTTATTTTGGTTATAATTTGGTAATTCCTAGACTATTTGCGTAACGTTTTACATATTCTTTGTCAGCAAGCCCTAAGGAACCCAAATATACAAATTTAAAAGAGCTAAGTGGCTGCGTTCAAAATATGCAATTTCTTCTACCTCCTGTTTCGAAGATGTGCTGTCTGGGTACTGTAATGTTTTCAAACGTAAACCCATCTAATGTTATCTTTTCTAATAAGCGTTTTTCAGGATTTTAAAACCTAACTCTCGGATGGGTAATGTATTTTATCACTGTCGATTTGAAATAAAGTTAGTGCATGTGGCCTTACACGCGTGATGGCAGCAATTGTGTATCGCGCGACGCGTGTTTAGTATTGCATGCTTCCTGCCTTCATTCGCCCCTCTCTCTCTCCTGCTTTATCTGTCTTTTAGTTACGCCGTGTATGAAATGAATGAAATATTAAATCTAGGTCATTGAGCAGCTTGCGTATCTCAAGGTCAGTACACGTTTCATTGAAGAAAGCGGGTAATAATACAGTAGGCTTTTACTATCAACGTGAAAGCGTTACAATTTGCAGACGAAGCAGAAAACAAGGGGATTTCGAGTACAGTCATTGTGACAGCACTGTTCTTTTACCATTGCTCTTTTCTTTATTAAATGTATTTGTTAGGCTTTATATTTACCTGATAATTTATATATGTGGATTAGAATATTCCACGACACACTGTTAGTTCACTGTTGAAATTTGAACGAGTTATATCTTACTTACTTAGTCGTTCCCCTTCTACCGTGAGGAGTAGAGATTTGGAAGATAGAGCGCCAGACTATCCTATCGGCTGTCTTCCTCCTGGCCTGGTTCCATTCTAGTCCTCGGTCCTTCAAAGATTGTCTAATGTTGTCCTCCCAGCGGACTCTGTGTCGTCCTGGGGGTCTGGATCCCTGGCTCTTTGTTTCCCATGCTTGTCGTGGTAGCCGATCTTCTCCCATTCTGCAGACATGGCCAAACCATCTTAGTCGGGACTGTTCTACCTGGGTCTGCAGGGGTGGGATTTTAGGCCTTGACGTATCGTCTGGTTGCGGACCATGTCTCTTCTTGTTACTTCAACCACCTTCATCAGATACCTCATTTCTGAGGTTTGGATCTGGCTTTTGTGGGTTGTAGTCATTGTCCATGACTCGCATCCATATGTCAAGACTGGGACATAGGTGGAGCGGTATACAGCCATCTTCGTTTTCTTAAAAACCTCTCTCTTGCTGAGGAATCCTCGATTTATGGCCTGAAAAAGTCTCCCAGCTGCTGCTTTTCGAGTGGTCAACTCTTCTTTGATGCCTCCATTTCGGTCTATAATAGCTCCGAGGTATTTAAAGTGGTCGACCTGCTCCAGGACCTGTTCTCCCAGCTTAATCTGATGTCTTCTTTCTTTTCGTGATATCACCATGGATTTTGTTTTAGAGCTGCTTATGACCATCCCTCTCTTCTCCAGCTCTTCCTTCCAGACTTGCAGGTTGGATTGAAGATGTGCTTCTGATTTAGCAATCAGGGCAACATCATCAACAAACGCCAGCTTTGAAATACAGACCTGTCTTATCTTCCAGTACCCCACGGAATACTTTCTTGTTCTCTCCTTACATGCCTTGATAACATCGTCCATGAGGAGTATGAAAAGATAAGGTGACAGGATATCACCTTGTCTTACACCAGTGGTGGTCCTGAACTATTCTGACTTATGGTTTGCTGTCCTCACATAATTTCTGCAAGACTTGTAGAAGCTCTGTATAGCATGAATCAGAGGTGCTGGAATGTTCTTCCTTGCCAATCAGTCCCAAACTTTGCTCCAGTGGACCCTGTCAAACGCCTTTTCCAGATCTATGAAACAAAGATGGATCTCACTCTTATACTCAAGGGCCTTTTCACTCAGCTGTCTGAATGTGAAGATTAGGTCTTGAGTGGGTCCGCACTGGACCTCATCCAATTGTGGCTCAGCTAGGCGTCAGAGTCTTTGCTCTAGGATTCTAGAGACGATTTAACCAGGGACACTGAGAAGGGATATGCCTCTATGGTTTCCACATTGCCGATTGTCACCCATTTTGAAAATTGGTGTTATGATGGCAATCTCCCAGTACTTTGGAATGGTCTTGTTGCACCACGCTGCCTGTAGGACCCTTAAGAGTTGTTTTGTTGCTAGCACCTTGTTCTTTGCTTCTGTTCTGGGTGTCACATATTCTCGATATTTCTTCATTTGTCCTGTTGTGTTTTTAGCTCATAAGTATTGTTTCCATGCCATTTTCTTCTCTCTTTTTTTCTCTTTGATTTCCTCTGTCCACCAAGGTGTCCTCTTTCTCTTGTTCCCATGTCGGACTTCACCACATGCTTCTGCAGCAGCTGTCTTTATGATGTCCTTGAATTTAAGCCAGAGGGTTTCCAAGTCACCAGGTTGTTCTTCTGTGTTGCTCACCGCTGCAGCAATAAGCCCCTGATATCTGGTCTTAATTTCTGGCTCTCTCAGCTTGTTGGTCTTAATGCTCATGTCTCCCGTTCGTTTACTTAGTTTCTTGCGTGATGTTGGGCAGTTCCTAGGCTGAGCAACTCTTTCAGTTGTTCTTTTGATTGTTAGCAGGTAGTGATCACTTCCAATCTCTGGCCCCCTCCAGACTCTAGCATCCCGGACATATTTGAATGAGTTCCTCCTAACAATGGCATAGCCGATCACTGACTTCTCATTCTTTGTTGGTTCACATCTAGTGTATGCATGTATGCGCTTATGGGGGAACTTTGTGTTTGTAATGATCAGATTCTGCTCACTGCAGAATCTAAGGAGTCGCTTTCCATTGTCATTGAGAGTATCTTCTCCATATCTTCCGATAACTCCATACATCTAGCATGGTCATTTCCAACTCTGGCATTGAAATCTCCGAGCATGATAATTTCATCTAGACAGTCATCCACTGTCCTTTGAAGCAGCTCGAAGAATTCCTCCTTGACCTCTGCTCTTTCATCCTCTTTTGGCCCATACACTATGACCAGGTTGACTATGGTTTCTCCTTCTTTTAGTTTTACAACCATAATGCGCTCAGAGACAAAGTTCCACCCCTTGATACTATCATTTTGGTTTTTGCCCACAATGCAACCCACGCCCCCTTTAGCTCTTTCAGATGTGGGTACACCACTGTAGAGCAGCGTGTTGCCATCGAGATCCATGACTCCTTGTCCTTTTTTCTTTGTTTCCGTTATAGCCAGGATTTCTAGTTTTGCTTTCTGTGGTAAAGTATAGTGATACAGCAATAAAATCATAAATTATATGTAATAAAGAAATAAAATTAGTAAAGTTGTAACACGTCTTCTTTCCTGCGCCAGAAAACGCATTGATTTAAGCAGGACAGAACATAGTGAGAAATCTTATCGCCGCGTTGGTATTATTAGCATTTATAACGCGCCCGTTAAGGGTTAACGATAAAAATTTGAAAATTCTACTAGCGTAGGGTTCCAGGAAAGTTAGAAAGAATAAAACCCACGAACGCATAAGATTGAGAGAGCGGACACCTGCTGCCGGCTTGTCAAGTGTTAGAGGTTTGAATTAGCTACTCGGGCCAACAGTTTGTGTGAAAAAAGTGATTAGCCTTATAAAGCAAATATATATGAAAGTATAGGCATCACAGTCCAGCCAGCAGTACATCTGGAATCTGCTATTCAACGTACCTGTGTTTTTTTTCATTGAATTCTGGTAAAAATTATTATTCATATATCTTTTGTTTAAAATATGAGTGAGAGATGCTGCCATCACGACTGTAAGTAATCAGGTCCCAAGTTGATTTGTGCAGGGCCTGAAGGAGAATTAGGATATAACACATTGCCAGTTTTGTAAATGCACATGTCTTGTGAAATAAAATGTTTTCTTGGGTGACCAGAGGGACACAGCTCACCTATCCCATTGTATGGTAGAAAAGAAAGATTAATAATATTATTGCAGATGCAGTGCCGCCTTTGTAGGAGAGACATGTGAACAACACTGGTACACTGTGGAATGGATGTGCTGGATTGGTCCATTGGATATGACCCAGCTCTTTATTTCTTATGTATGCTCTTTTGTATATAAAAAAAAGAATTTTATTCCAGTGGGCCAGATAAGAGACTGGGAGCGATTAAAGAATCCCAAACAGCCATCCAGTGTTAGAAACCAGTAACAGACATATTTTAGTAACACCATTAGTATAATTTAACAGTATTTGTTTGGACACTTGTCCCTGTGGGTCTAAATTTACATTTGTATATATATATATATATCTTGAATTCTTTTCATTTTAAAAGTCCTAACCAGAAGAATTCTAGGTTCAGGACCAAATAAATCATACAGAAAATTATTAATTGTACAAATTTATCTGAGGTGTTATTTCCTTAATCATAGACCTTAATACTTGTTTGTGTAGAGGTGTATTATTGTTAAAGTACCATCACACCACACTTGCATATCCCTAGACATTAGACGTAGCTGTCATTCATACTAGTCAAGAATAAGTCTGCTTGAGGCCATAAGGTGGTAGCAGAAAGGTATCCTGATAACTTACCCTAAATCTGTTAGAATCAGGGACCTTCACAGCTGGCCTCATTCAGTACATTAAGGAAAAATATCAACAACATTTCATAACATCAAAACCCAACACACTTTCCTCATCTCTTCCACCAGCTCCTCTTCTTTCCCATTTATACTTCTTGTGTTCCAAGTTCCATAAGTCGTAGTCCGTAGTCCGTTCCAGTTCGTCGCCTTTAGAATCAGTCCGGTTTTCTCTCTTGTAGTTCTCATAATCAAAAGTTTAAAGCAAACAGGTGATTGGCCTGTTGTGCCTTTGCATGATGGAGGGGCTGCCTCCTTACGGCCTCCATACAGGCCGCCCTCCTCCCTTTTCAGCCGGGCATGGGACCGGCCTAGGCCGAGTTATATCTTACATTTTTAAATGGTCACGTGAGTGTATTGACATTTTTATGTAAAGTCCGGCCCTCGGGGACTTCCAAAACTGGCAATGTGGCCCACTAGTTTAAACTGTAGGACATCCCTGACTTATACAGGAACGACCATTTGTCTGTTACATTTTGATTTTGAGATACTGCTACATATTAGTCCCCCCGTAATTGACGTAATGATCTGATTCACAGCGTCTTACGTAATAGTTGAAGGCACTTCATCTGTGTAGCACTTCATCTGACTATTCTTTCTCTTGGTGCTCATTCATTGTTGATAGCTTCGGGTTAGGCCATATGAAGTTCCTGCTGCATAAATTCTGAAAGTGTGTAATGTGTGCAGCTTTGTATAAAGTAACATGGCCTTTAACGGGATTTGTGAACCTGAACAATGTCACAATACAATATGGTCCCACTCCTGCTGGTGCAATTAAAATACTTATAATTAGCGAACTGGAAACCCTCGTGGATTGTGGACCTGAAACAAGAAAAGTGTCCGTCTGTCAGGAACTCTTACATGAAAGGCTTCTCCTTATTTAAGATAACTTCAGGTTTTTCCACTGATATACTGATGAAATTTAATCATGAAAATAACGGACAGACACGGCAAACTAATGCTTGATCAATGAAAACACAGAAATCCATACAAATGAATATAAGAATCGAATTACGGTAGCTCCCGTGACATAACACTTACAATGCGGTGATGTGCGATGGTGCACAACTCATGTGCTAAAATGGTATCGAAAGAAAATCCTAATTAACAATGCCAACTCAAAAAAATGAAAGAAAGGAAAAAAACAAAGAACCACATTAGGGATATCTGCGCGCCTTTCTCGTTGTCAATGAATAATGAAAAAGTTCAGAGTCGAAAATTCTCTTTCGTATTCAACTTTGTTCTTGGGTAACACTGAAACTAGGTTTCAGCTTTATGAGATTGGGCGACCAGTTCGCTTCGTCGCTGCCTTTACCTTCTATAACTCAAGAAGCAAAGTCAGGTATCCATTTTTACAGCTGGGTTTAAAAACAGGTTTCGAACCTAGTCCCTTTGAGTCGAGAAGCAAGCGCTCTAACCCGTTTGCCACTCCGCCACTACTTTACACTATGACTAAGCCATCTGTTTTCAATTTGCGAAGCATGTGTTAAATCATGTTTAGCATGATGGCTTTATATAATAATAATAATAATAAATTCTTTAAGCGCCAAACACGGCGCATAAGGCAGAAACCAGTGCTCTCCAAGTTGTTCGTTGTGACGCCACTCCTCTTAGCTCTTGCACATTATTTAGGCCCAACGTTCTTCCTTCTCTTATTATTGTATAATCAGTATGTATAATCAGTAAATGATGGCTTTATACATGGCTATTATTGCTATCGTAGATGTATTTATTACCCCGTGAAGTCCCCAGGGGTCTATGATGAGACAAAGAAAGAATCAGACCACTCCTCCCTCAGGCATGTCGTACAAGGTGACTAATATGAGGTTGTGCATGTGGCTAGTAATCTCATCATGTAACACACATTGCCACAGGAACCACTGTGTGACCTAACGTCATATTCACTCATCCTTTTTCTCCCTATCTTTTTGCTATTCTCCTCTCCGTCTTTATTTTACCGATAATTATCTTATCGTCAGGTGTACACTCCCCATACATAACCACCATATTTCATTGCTCGGTCACTCTTTGAATGTTTTTTTTTTTCACTAGGTGCTACGCATACCACTGGGCTTTTTTTTTTTTTTTTGGTGGTATTAAAAAAAAACGCTTTGATGTTAACGTAAATACATCTGTAAACCAGTTTTAAAGCAAGTCTGGAACTGAAATATTGCTGAATACTGAAAAATTAAAAAAAAAAAAGTAAGAAAGACAATCATGAAAACGCTACTGTTAATGGATATTAGACAGAATTAAATAACATGAAAGCTCGAACTGAAAAAAGTAAAGATTGTTAATTTTTTTTTTTTTTTTTTTACTGACCCATACTGAAACATACATACGGCGCATGTAATAAAACGTTAAATATATATATATGCATATGTATAGATAGATAGATAGATAGATAGATAGATAGATAGATAGATAGATAGATAGATAGATAGATAGATAGATAGATAGATAGATAGATGGATGGATGGATGGATGGATGGATGGATGGATGGATGGATGGATGGATGGATGGATGGATGGATGGATGGATGGATGGATGGATCGATCGATCGATCGATCGATCGATCGATAGATAGATAGATAGATAGATAGATAGATAGATAGATAGATAGATAGATAGATAGATAGATAGATAGATAGATAGATAGATAGATAGATAGATAGATAGATAGATAGATAGATAGATAGATAGATAGATAGATAGATAGATATGATTCAAACAGATACTCCAGCAAACATGCAGACAGCTAAACGAATACTCCAAAACAACTTCAAACAGGAATGGCTGAACCGATGGGCAAAATGATGTACTGGACGTGCCTTGTATAAAGAAATGACCCATTCCAACAACAACAACAAAAAAACAACATTAATAACCTATGACTTGTGGAGCAGAGAACAATCTTCCAACTAAGAACAGAACACCAGACTCAACGAGCACTTAAACAAATTAAACCCCTCGCATGAGCCTAATTGCCGTAACTGTACCCATCGGTATGAGACAGCTCAGTACGTGCTGCTCACTTGCCCTGGACTCTCCACATAAAGACGAAAGTTATTGCCGGGCTCCCCAACAATCATAGCTACACATGACAATTCTTCAGCTTGGCATTGACTGCTAAAGAGCAACAAGCTCAGCAAACCTAGTTAATCAACAAGAACAAATATGTATATATATATATGGTGCAAGGATATTAAAATTTCACTTCCTATATTTTAAAGTTTATATCATCTCTTGTATCTACTAGATATACACGAAACAGACGTCAAAACAATAAGCAAAACCCGCCGTTTGACAAATAAGATTAAATATTTTGTTTTTAATTTCCAGAAACAAAATTAAATCTAAAATAGCGAACACACTGACGTCACAAGAGACAGTAAAAATGGCTGCCTGCTCTGAAGTCACGTGCTGAACAAACCGGATCTCAAACTCAGCTGTATTTTTAATGTGTCATAGTATTTCATTAAATAAAATAGCAGTTAATTGTCTTTATTCTAATGTTTGTTTCATATAAGTGGACGAGGGTGAAGAAATAACAATTTAAAAATAGGAAGTCATTCATCAAACACCCTGTACTGTATATAATATAAGAGCGTCCTACTGACAGAGTGGTCAGAGCGCTGGTCTCTGGCGGCAAAGGTGCCGGGTTAGAATACATACTACCGACACGCTCCAGTCTACCCAGCTGTAAATGGTTACCTGACTATACTCTTTGAGTTAGGGAAGGAACAGGCAGTGAGGAAAGGAGCTGGTAACCCCATCTCTCGATTACTGGCCCTAGTATGGTGAAGTCTCTAACACTTTACTCCCCTGACGCAGTATCTGCTATGAGACTACATTTACCTGTGTTATATACTATATAACAAGTATTTCTGTATTATTGAAAGTATAAACTCATAACAAATATGTTTATCATTGGCAGTATGAACTTTATTTGGTAATTAACAACATTAAGCCACTCATTTTCACTGCAATAACAAAATTTGAGCTGCCCACGGTTAACGTAATTCCAAATTACGTCTTGGTGCGGGAAGTTCGACACTGTTATTTAAATTACGTTACAGACGGGGTCACGTTTTTCTTGTTACATACTCTAAGTTTGTGGGGGTAAACAGAAATATGATGGAATTATACTGACGTCCTTCTTTTCATTAAAACAGGAAACACAAATTCAACTAAAATAGTTTAGTTCGTGTCGGGCTAGACTGGACGAAATTTAGCTCACTATCTATCTATCTATCTATCTATCTATCTATCTATCTATCTATCTATCTATCTATCTATCTATCTATCTATCTATCTATCTATCTATCTATCTATCTATCTATCTATCTATCTATCTATCCAGCTAAGTAGCTAATCTGTCTTTCTGTCAGTCCATCCATCTATCTGTCTGTCTGAATCTCTCTACCTAGCATCTATTAGGGAGCGTAAAGGAAAATGGTGTCTGCGTAAGTAAACCAAAAGGGAGATAATGATTTGCTGCCTAAGTAAACCAAAGGGAGGTGATGATTAGCTGTCTGCCTTAATTAAAAAGGGAGATAATCATTTGCTAAGTAAACCAAAGGGAGATTATGATTTACTGTCTAAGTATACCAAAGTGAGATAATGATCTGTCTGTCTAACTGTCACGTTTTTTCGTTAAAGACTGGTTGATGATGGACACCAGAGCAGGTTTTAGGCATATTCCACTGAATCCTTTGAATTGGACCATGTATAGCAGGGCCCTGCGTCGGGTATTGAAAGATATGAAACTAGTGTGGGAAAACGAACAAATTTCAAAGGTGAAATCAGGTTGTATAAATAATTGCATATTTTTTTTCGAACAGCAGGCCGCGTTAACGCAAATTCTTCCTTTTTTTTTTTAGAAACAGAGATACAATACTGCTGGGGACAGTCAAAGACAAAAGAAGACCTGACATAAATGCCTGTTGAAATCGGATGCACTGGGCCAAATTTTTTTAATTAAAGGTATTCTTTACCAGCTTGATATTTATAATATGATATAATGTGCTTAATTTACAATTATGTTATTATTTTTATAACTAGTGTAAAAGCCCGTCGGAAGAGCACATGTAAGGGAAACAATACAATCAATGTCTAACTTTCAACCAAAGTTGCTTCCCTTATCGTAACGCACTGACAGAAAAAAACTGGGATTTTATATATAGGATAATGGAAAGTAATTAATACAAGGAAGAAATTAAATCTCTCTTTCTTTTTTACGTATTTTTAGTCATCCCTTGCGGAGCCCCGCCAGAAATGTTCTTCCTAAAGCCGTAGGCACCATGATAAACAGAGCTAAGTTTCTATCTGTAGTAGTAGCTGTTTGTATTACTATTGTTAACCACAACAACTATGACTGCAATAATAATTGCTATCATGGCTAGGATGCCGACTCCGATGGCTATAAAGGAAAAGCGACGAGAATCATTGGAGCTAGTCAGTGCCGCAGCGATGTCTCCTCTCTGAAGATTGGTACGTGTCTGGAAAAGAAAGAAAGAGGTAATAAAACTTCGATTTCTTCACAGAAATTCTTTAAAAACCATGATTGATAAGATAGCTGTAGTGATATCCTCAATACAATCGATAAATTAGATAAAACATTATAGAGTATAAAGTCAAAATAAGGCAGAAATAAAATATTGGGTTGCGATCAGCTTCTTCACCCGCGCCCGCAATCGTGTCGGTTTTGACAGGCCTTAACGTAAAGTGAATGGTACTAGCTTTTCTAAGTCGTCCTTGAGAATTAAATATAACATTTTTACAAGGTCAAGGCGTATTTGTTCTAAGACCGAGTGAGAGAAGAAAGAAACGGAAGGGAAAGGAGAGACAGAAGAATTCTACTATCAGCACGCGTTGTTTGGTATCAAAAATTGTAACGAACGCGCGAAATGGCTTTTGGCAGATTTGAAAATACGACACAAGGCCAATACTTGCATCGCCTTATATTCACGCAGTGGAAAGGTATAAACACACACACCGCTCTCATTTCCTGTATTGTAGCGTAAATTCTGACGAAACACAGACATTGTCGTTTTATTTTGAATGAAACGATAGAGAGAGGGGAAAAAGATGGTGGATTTCTAGATTTGAATAATATTGACGACTAACATGGAAAAAATATGGAAAGACGAAATATAATACTTAGGGCCATAAAACTTAGATATATTACTGTAATAGGATCTCCTGATCAATAATATATTTTAATTTACAAAATCGTCCAATTAATAACCAAGATATTGCAATAATACTATATATTCTAGGACAGACTGACGAACACTCATGCCTGCTTATTTTGGCCACAACATTTTTTGAACGCAATTTTGAAATGAGGAAGAAGAGGGTACATGTCCTGTGATTGGGTGGAGTTAGAAAGAGGGAGAAAGATTATTGGTTGGCCCGTAACTAAAAATACATTTTTGCAAAGTGAAACTTAAGGCAGACTAACCAACATACCGAAAAACACACAGTATTTTTGCAGTGGGGTTTTTAAACTTTGAATTCAAAATTTGATAGACGCCGATTTCTATTGGCCAGCGTAGGGGATATTGAGGAAAAAATTGGAAGGCTGGACGCCATTTGTAGAAAAACGTTCCCTTAAACAGGACGATTGATAGACCAGAAGTTTGACTTGCTTCACCATATAATGAAGATATAACTAAAGAAAAGCAGTCATAGTCTAACAGCGGCACAGCTAAATTTGTGCCAAATCATCGTACCTGTGTATTTCATTGAATTTGTGGTAAGAACGAAATTATTAATATTTTATTTAAACATTTGAGTGTGAGATACTGCCATATGAAAAATATTTTACGACTGTAAGTACATAGGTCCCTAGCCGACTTATGCAGGGCCTAGAGGTTGATCCACCATATAACAAACTATCAGACAGGTAGATCCAAAAGATTATATAGGTTGTCATCAAGGATCATATCACCCATCATATTTTATGGAAAAAGATCAAGGATAATGGCAGAAGTGTTGCAGCCATTAGGGGAGAGGAAAAAGAAAACCGGTACAAGTTGTTCCATCAATCTAGATTGGATGAGCTGGGTTGGTCAGAGAGATCTGACCGTGTTCTTTTATTTTGAATGTATTATTAATTGTGAAATTGGTGGATTAGATATTATGTTAAGACAAATCATAATCTTCATGTTGCAGGGTTTTTTACTGGCACTATGCTAGTGCCAGCTTCCTGACTATAATAAACAGTGAGAAAGTAGAGTTTGCTGTAGTGGTACAAGCTCTCTACCACTGGAACTGTAGTCTTGGTACAAGCTCTCTACCAAGATTGCCCCAGGAAGATTGAAACAGTGGCCGTTGGCCAGAAAGACAAATATCATCTAGCTTCACGTGCCAGATAAGTGCATAAGACCTGGCAGGGAACGATTCATCAACTATCTACCATACAATAATCTAATTATATAAAATAAATTCCATTTCCACCCAATAAAGTGAACAGAATACTTGTGAATAAAGACAGGGGATGATGTATAAACCCCAACCCGCCATCTAGTACCAGTTAACCCGTAGTATAGATATATTAACACCATTATTAAAATTTAAATTATGTGCTTGGACAGATTGTCCCCTTTTGTTTAATTGAATTGCATATTTATAAATTGATTTCATTTCATTTTGATAGTCCTGACCAAAATACTATTAGGTTCAGGACTAAATAAATTGTAAAAAGATTTGTTAAATACCAAATTTAAAACACGGTGTTAGTTGAGTTGCTCATAGAATTAAATATCTGTGTGTGTGTTTGTGTATTGGGTTACCATCACACCACACTTACATTACCCTAGACATTTAGATGTAGTCATCATTTATTCTAAGAGAAAAATATAACTCTGAGTGAGATCTTAGGGTGGTAGCAGAAAGGTACCCTGAAAACACACCCCATCAATTGTTAGATTCAGGGCCTTCACAGCTTGACCTCACTCAGTTACAAATTAAATACAACACCAACATTTATAACATCTAAACCCACCACATATATTGGGTAGCTCGCTCCGGTATTTAAAATTACCAGTTATTATAAAATTCAATATTGAATCACTATTATCCCTAGAGGTTAAAAATATCCTACAATAAAGATAAAAGTACTTTAAGGTGGAAATTACCAGTTGATGAATTGTCACGGCCAGTAGTTAATTAATTAATCATAGTTGGTACTTTGTTTATTAGAGTTTAAATTTGTCTTTGTACATTGTTAAAGTTGTTTAAGACAGAATGGCAGACTTGGCCAAGTTTAGATCTGCTGCTGTGCTGGCTGCAAAAGAGATGGGTATGGATGGGCCAGAGCTGGTCCAGTATGTAACAGCTGAGGTTGAAAAATTTATTGAACGAGATAGGGAAGATAGGAAGTTAGAGGCAGATAGAAAATTAGACGCTGAGAAAGAAATTAAAAGATTACAAATTGAGGCTGATACAGAGGCAAGAGCATTAGAGGCTGATAGAGAGGCTGAAATTAAGAGGCTCCAATTTGAGGAGAAAAAAAATTGAGGCTGAAGAAAAACGACTGCAAAGGGAAGCAGAGGAAACAAGACTGGCTGCTGAAAGGGAAGCCGAAGATAAAAGATTACAAAGGGAGCACGAGTTACGACTAAGGGAGTTGGAATTTCAAGGCCATGCTCCCGAAATTAGCAACAACCCCTCTACCTCCGATGCCACTACCAGTCAGGGGGCCTCAACATCAGCCATGGGGTTTCATTTCGACCATTTTGTTGAGAAAGATGATGACATAGAGTCATTTTTAAGCAGATTTGAGGTTTTAGCCACCACTTATGGGTTAGAAAAAGAAAGGTGGAGTTTAAAGTTATCCCAGGGTCTTAGGGGAACATCTTATGAAGTTTTTTCAAAAATGAGCAGGGATGACCAAGACAACTATGACATGTTAAAGCAGGCTTTGTTGTTAAGATATGAGAAGAATGGTGAATTTTATCGTAAGAAGTTTAGAAATGCCAAACATTTGTCTGGGGAGACATACCACCAATTCTCTGCCAGATTGGAAACCTTTTTGGAGAAATGGACTGCTCTGGGGAAGACCCAAGATCTTAAAGAGATGATCATGATAGAACAATTAAGGAAGTCCATGGCTCCAGACCTGAGAAAGTTTCTCATGGAACAAGGTGCAGAGAGGTTGGATGAGGTATTAAATGTCGCTGAGAGGTATCAAGCAGCCCAGGCAGAAGTGGCTGGTACTAAGAAGAAGCATTTAGAAATATATAGGCCCCACAAAACTCTAATAAATTTGAAAATAAAGATCAGGGAAACCGAGGTAAACCCAACTTTGATAGGCCAAGAGTTGAATATCGAGATAGAAACCCACAGTTCAATGACCGAAAATATGAGGAAAGAAAACCTTTCCATCAAGGAAAGTTATGGTGTAAATGGTGTAAGGGGGACACTCATAACACCAACGTTTGTAAAAAGAAACCTTCTACCTTCGCTGCTATGAAAACGGGGAACAAGGGATTAAAGGACAAACCCGCTGGACAGCATGAACCTTATCACCCCCCAGTTTGTGAAGATGTTGTATGCAATGGGGTCACCATTAGGTGCCTTTATGATACTGGATTAGATTTTGATTCTGTTGTGAGTTCTCACCTAGTAAACCCAGATCAGTATACCATAGAAACCGTGGAGATACAAGGGGCAACTAAGGACGTAGCAACCATGACACTTCCCATCGCCAGGATAACTGTGAAAACTCGCTATGTGGAAGGAGTAATCAAAGCAGCAGTGATAAACGAACCCATCTACCCTCTGATATTGGGGTGGCTTTATGTCTTCTTAGGGAATCCCAAGAGACCTGTGATCATGGCAACAGTGCAGATCAGATCACAGTCAAAGAAGGAGGAGGATAATCCTATAAATACTCATCCAGAGGAGATGAGGAAGGCACAGGCTGAGGACAGATCACTCAAGCCGTGTTTTAAAAAAATGCCTAAATGCCATACACCTCCAAGCAAAGGAGACTACTATATGAAGAATAAACTGATCTATAGGAAGGCCGGAACTGGTTCAAATGGTCATGGACAGCTGGTTCTTCCCACTTCATATAGGGAGAAAGTGATGGAGTTAGGGCATGCGATTCCCTTCAGTGGTCATATGGGAATCAGCGCAACAGGACAGCGTATAGCTTGTCATTATTTCTGGCCAGGGATAACGGAAGATATAAAGAGATATGTAAAATCCTGTCCCGAATGCCAAAGGGTAGCTCCAAAGCATTGGACTGCTCCACCAACTCTAGGGGAGATGCCCATATGGGAACACCTTTTGAGAGAATTGCAGTGGATATTGTGGGACCTCTCACTCGGACCAAGAGGAGGAACAGTTACATCCTTACTCTGGTGGACACGTGTTCTATGTGGGGAGAGGCGGTAGACCTGTCGTCAATCGATTCCAAGCATGTGGCAGAGGCATTACATACTATATTAACGAGGTTAGGATTCCCGCATCAAATCTTGACTGATAACGGCTCACAGTTCAAGGGGAAACTAACGGAAGAAGTTTTTAGGTTATTCCAAGCCAAGCACGTTCACTGTAGTTCGTAGCACCCCCAGGGGAACGGCCAGGTTGAGAGGTTCAACGGGACTCTCATTTCTATCCTGAGAAAGCTGGCACATGAAAAACCTGATACGTGGGACCAATTTTAGCCCGCTGCGTTGTTTGCGTACCGGGAAGTTCCACATAATTCGACCGGAATGGCACCAGAAACACTATTATTTGGAAGACCAATCAAAGGTCCATTGGAAGCCCTATTGAGGACATGGACCGATGAGAAGGCAGAAGAGACTGTTACCTCATCATATCAATATGTGCACGAGCTGACCACTCGTCTTAAAACTGGCTGGAAACTTGCTAATGATAATTTGAGACAAGCCAGGAAAAAACATGCTGCATATTATAATAAGAAAGCAAAGTATAGGGAACTAGCTGTGGGAGAGAAGGTGCTTCTTCTACTACCCGGCAGCAGTAACAAATTGCAAATTGGATGGCAAGGTCCATATACAGTTTTAGAGAATGTGTCTAGAACTAACTATAAGATAGATAAGAAGGGGAAAGAGAAAATCTATCACGTAAACCTTCTAAAGAAATATCTGGACTGACAAATCCAGGAAGGAACACACTTAATGACCTTGTCTATCGCAACGGAGATGAAAAATGAACCACTCGCCTCTCACGAATACCCCCTAAACCCCTGTGAGACAGCTGCACAGGTAAAAGTCAGTAAACACTTGACGAAAAATCAGAGGGAGCAGATTCAAAAGGTTCTGGATGATCATACAGACGTGTTAACGGACAAACCGGGGAACACCAATTTGTTGGAATATGATATGAAACTAGTAGACCCAACACCCATCTGTATGAGAGCCTATTCTATCCCATTCGCAAAAGAAAAAGCTTTGAAAGAGGAGATAGATTATTTGTTGAAAGAAGGGATTATTTCTCACAGTGAATCTCCTTATAGCTCTAGTGTGGTTTTGTTGAGGAACCATCTGGGGAACATAGACTGTGCATAGATTACAGGAAACTGATGCTGTCACAGAAGGTCAGGAGGATCCATTACCTGATACAAATCAATTATTTGCCAGGCTGAACAAGGCAAAATATTTTTCGAAGGTGGATCTGAGCAAAGGCTATTATCAAATTCCAGTAAAGCCTAAGGTTCGACCTTATTTAGCTTTTAGCACATCGGAAGGACATTATGAGTTCAACATGTTGCCGTTTGGGTTGAAAAATGCTCCGAGTGTGTTTTCTAGGATGATGCGAAAATTGTTGGATCCCCTGAATAATAAATGTATCACGAATTTTATGGATGATATCCTCATCGCTACTGAAACATTTACCTCACAAGATGGGGAACTGAACCCAGTCGCTTATGCTAGCCGCAAGTTGAACAAAGCGGAACAAAACTATTCAACAAGTGAGAAAGAGTGTTTAGCTTTCATCTGGGCTATAAAAAAATTCCAGATCTATCTATATGGTAGAACATTCGTGGTCCAAACGGATTATCAGCCGCTCGTATTTCTGTCACAGGCAAAGCATGAAAATGCTCGGTTATTACGATGGTTGTTGCTCATACAGCCTTATTCATTTACTATTGAATACATTCCTGGTTCACAAAATGTGGGTGCCGATTTTTTGAGTAGACACCCTTTTGACGAAAACCAGAGTATTCACAAGGCATAAGGAGCAAAATTTGATCTATGTGTATTTCGGATTATGAACTTGCATCAGAAAGCATGTTCTTAAGTGGGGAGATGTGTAGTGATATATTCAATACAATCGATAAATTAGATAAAACATTATAGAGTATAAAGTCAAAATAAGGCAGAAATAAAATATTGGGTTGCGATCAGCTTCTTCACCCGCGCCCGCAATCGTGTCGGTTTTGACAGGCCTTAACGTAAAGTGAATGGTACTAGCTTTTCTAAGTCGTCCTTGAGAATTAAATATAACATTTTTACAAGGTCAAGGCGTATTTGTTCTAAGACCGAGTGAGAGAAGAAAGAAACGGAAGGGAAAGGAGAGACAGAAGAATTCTACTATCAGCACGCGTTGTTTGGTATCAAAAATTGTAACGAACGCGCAAAATGGCTTTTGGCAGATTTGAAAATACGACACAAGGCCAATACTTGCATCGCCTTATATTCACGCAGTGGAAAGGTATAAACACACACACCGCTCTCATTTCCTGTATTGTAGCGTAAATTCTGACGAAACACAGACATTGTCGTTTTATTTTGAATGAAACGATAGAGAGAGGGGAAAAAGATGGTGGATTTCTAGATTTGAATAATATTGACGACTAACATGGAAAAATATGGAAAGACGAAATATAATACTTAGGGCCATAAAACTTAGATATATTACTGTAATAGGATCTCCTGATCAATAATATATTTTAATTTACAAAATCGTCCAATTAATAACCAAGATATTGCAATAATACTATATATTCTAGGACAGACTGACGAACACTCATGCCTGCTTATTTTGGCCATAACATTTTTTGAACGCAATTTTGAAATGAGGAAGAAGAGGGTACATGTCCTGTGATTGGGTGGAGTTAGAAAGAGGGAGAAAGATTATTGGTTGGCCCGTAACTAAAAATACATTTTTGCAAAGTGAAACTTAAGGCAGACTAACCAACGTACCGAAAAACACACAGTATTTTTGCAGTGGGGTTTTTAAACTTTGAATTCAAAATTTGATAGACGCCGATTTCTATTGGCCAGCGTAGGGGATATTGAGGAAAAAATTGGAAGGCTGGACGCCATTTGTAGATAAAATTATATAAAACAAATTCCATTTCCACCCAATAAAGTGAACAGAATATTTGTGAATAAAGACAGGGGATGATGTATAAACCCCAACCCGCCATCTAGTACCAGTTAACGCGTAGTATAGATATATTAACACCATTATTAGAATTTAAATTATGTGCTTGGACAGATTGTCCCCTTTTGTTTAATTGAATTGCATATTTATAAATTGATTTCATTTCATTTTGATAGTCCTGACCAAAATACTATTAGGTTCAGGACTAAATAAATTGTAAAAAGATTTGTTAAATACCAAATTTAAAACACGGTGTTAGTTGAGTTGATCATAGAATTAAATATCTGTGTGTGTGTTTGTGTAATGGGTTACCATCACACCACACTTCCATTACCCTAGACATTTAGACGTAGTCATCATTTATTCTAAGAAAAAATGTAACTCTGAGTGAGATCTTAGGGTGGTAGCAGAAAGATACCCTGAAAACACACCGCATCTATTGTTAGATTCAGGAGCATTCACAGCTTGACCTCACTCAGTTACAAATTAAATACAACACCAACATTTATAACATCTAAACCCACCACAATAGCATAGTGCAAGTTTTTTTTCCGAAGACAGAAAGACTAAATGAAAATAGAAAGAATGCTAATAGAGCAGACTTCTTCTACTTCAAGTACCATGCCCGGTGGAGTAGGGGATCATGTCTCTCCACATCTTCCTGTCTCCAGCACGGTTTATCAATTATTTTATTGACTTATTTTCATGCATGCAATGATGTCATATTGTCCAGTATTTTCTCTCTTTGTCATCATCTGTCTCTTTTTTCTTCAATACGTCCTGTTGTGACGATGTATTCCTGCTTTCTACTTCTCCTAACATGACAGAAGAACGTGAACTGAGTCCTTCTAACATGAAGAATACAATTCATTCGTGCAAGGGCCTCTTTCAGGACATCTTCGTTATATATATATTTTTTTAGCTGTCCATTGTATTTTTAACATTCTTCTGTAAAACCACATCTCTGTGGCCTCTAGTGCCTTCCAGAACTTCTCTACTAATTGTCCTTGACTAACTTCCGTATGTCAGGATTGGTTGTATATATATATCACTGAAGAACCCTCTTTCATACTTCCGTTGAAAAAGAGTTGTTGCATAAAATATTTTTATGTTTGTAGAATGTTGCTTGCCTGGTCTATTCTGCTCTTCACTTCTGAGATGTATCTTCCATCCGTTGTTATTAACGTGCCTATGTATTTGAATCTATTGACTTGTTTTAAAGCTGTTCCGTTTACTTTGATAGTGCATTCAAGATAAGTCTTTTTTTTTGTGTGTGTGCGAGATGACCATTACTTCTGTCTCTTTGCTGTTAAGGCTGAGGCCTATATTTTCAATTTCTGTTACTATTGTATCAATCCTTTCCTGCAACTCCTCATCACTTTTTGTTGTATATATTGTATCATCAGCGTATCTCAAGTTGTTTATTTTATGTCTATCAACTAATATTCCTGACATGTCCTCTAGGGATCTCATTATATTTTCACCGTACAGATTGAACCTGTGACCGTAAGGTCTACCACGTCGTTTTAGCACTAAGGTGCTACCACTTATTAGAGTTAGGGTAAGAATACTTTAGCAAGATTTTAAACATTAAGTATTTGAAGTGACTAGTTAGTTAATTAACCCTAGTCCCAAACCTAGGACATCATTTCATGGTGTACATGAAATGACGTCATCAAAGCTTGTGTAGTAGCGATACAAGTAAAGAAACAGAAGTTATTTTTTCAAAGGGGAGATTAGAGTGAGTTGTTTTCAGCACGAGCGGAGCGGCGGCTGTTTTCCATCGAGCAGGTCCCATTTATGTTTTGATTCGTATGGATTGTTGGTTTGTACACCTTTAATGAATATATTCTATGAACCAGCATGGAATGGTTAGCGAATGCAACCACTGAATAAAAGGTATTGTTTAGTTAAGTCGAAGTTAGACTTACTTCTTGAACACAAGTTGGAAGTTACATTGTTGACATTTGACTATCAGCAACAGAGTACTTCATTCTTACGATCACACAGCCACACACCAACACAGACGAGTCTACAACAACTACCTGGGTTTATTACACATCTCTTCTGTAACCACCACCTCTGGCGATAGCCAGTTTACAACAGAAGCACCTCATTTCTTCACCCTGTCACAAAACGACTTTACAACAGAAGTCCTACATTTTTCCTCACCCTGTCACAAACCATAGACCACTGAGCTAGGAAGCCAGTGCACTAAACACTATGCTAACGCAGCTCCCTTAATGATTTATAACATTTGATAATTTTCTAATGTTTAACTTTGTCAGAAGTCTCATTGTAGTTTATACAGCGTACGTTTAGATCTGTTTTTGTTTATAAGTAAAAGGTATGCTGCATATACTGTCGTTGGGCAGTGCAGTGTTAGAGACTTCACTATACTAGGTCCAGTATCGAGAGGTGGGGTGACCAGTTCCATTCCTCGCTGTCTTTTCCTTCCCTGACACAAGAGCAAAGTCAGGTACCCATTTACAGCTGGTCATACTGGAGCGTGTCGATACCATGAATCGAACCCGGCACTTGTGCCGCGAAAGATCAGCGGTCTAACCACTCTGTCAATCGGACGCTCGACTTATAAATATAGATCTTTTTTTTTACTTCTATAGCTTTTTCTGTTCATGTGCTTACAATATTATATGGTATTGTTTGTGCCTTTGCTTTCTACAAATCCACATTTTTCATCACTAATTTTTCGTTTCATTCCTTTTCCATGATAATTCTTCACAATATTTTGGTCACATGACTCGTGAGACTAAATTGGGCCACAGCTCACATGGTTCTTCACATGACTCCAGGTTTCTTTGGCAAGGCTACGAATATTGATTTTGTTAAATCATCATTATGTACCTGTTGTTGTAGATATCGTTCAACGGCTTTGTTATCACGTCTACTGTTGAACAGGACACGCCTCGCCAAAACGAGGCACAATTTTATTTAAAAAAAAAAAAAAATTCTGCAATAGCCTCGATTTCTTCTACAGTTATATTATCTGGTACATCCGCTTTACCTTTCTTCATAGGGCGCGTGGCATCCTCAATATTTGTTTTTGACATTCGGTTCTGATCTTTCATCATTATAAAGCTCCTTTATGTATTATGAACTTCTTTCTATTATGTTCTTTTGACCAATTAATAATGTCCCTTCTTTTGATCGAAACAGTCAGTGGCCTACTGCCTGTTAATTCATTTATTTGCTTGTACATAGATTGTGTGTCTCATCTGTGCTGTATTTCGAGCTCTCTGCGTCTCTGGTTTAGCCATGCTTCTTTTGTCTGTATTATATTTGTTTACTATTTCTTTCTTTCGTCTGCAATATTCTTCTTTGTCTTGCTTCTTCTTCCTTCTTGTATCCG
Source organism: Oreohelix idahoensis (assembly GCA_024509875.1). NCBI lineage: Eukaryota > Metazoa > Mollusca > Gastropoda > Stylommatophora > Oreohelicidae > Oreohelix > Oreohelix idahoensis. Next base: position 230,297 of record JAMPIV010006028.1, read on the forward strand.
TCAGTTGTAAAATAAATAGGTGCATTCACAGAACAGAAATCTGACGGCATGTGACAGGAGGACTTGGCATGTGTTTGTTGAAGGCCTATGTTCCTTGGGGAGCTCTTGGGTATTGATAGAACAGAAGGCAAGCAATGTTACGACACGGTTATCAACGCGGAATTGATGACAAGAACTAGACAAGGAAACAAGAGATTAGAATAAGGCACTAACGATGGATAGGACACACCTTGAGGAAACATGTTGATAGTATTACAAAGCAGTCCTTGTTGTTGAACCCCCAATTTAAGAGAGGTAAGGAGAGACCGACAGACACATTGAGAAGAGAGCAAGAGACAATGAAAGGTGATGAGGATGGCACGGGCAGACGTTGAGGTGATACCACATGACAGGAGGATTTGGCATGAGTTTGTTGCAGGCATTTGTTCCTTGGGAAGTGGTAGGGTCCCAATTAAGATGGTTTGGCCATGTCTGCAGAATGGGAGAAGATCGGATACCACGACAAGCATGGGAAACAAAGAGCCAAGGATCCAGACCCCGAGGACGACCCAGAGTCCGCTGGGAGGACAACATTAGACAATCTTTGAAGGACCGAGGACTAGAATGGAACCAGGCCAGGAGGAAGACAGCCGATAGGATAGTCTGGCGCTCTCTCTTCCAAACCTCTACACCTCACAGTAGAAGGGGAACGACTAAGTAAGTAAGTAAGTAAGTGGTAGGGCAATGACTATGATGATGATGATGATTATGAAGATGATGATAAAGATGATGATGAGGATGATGATGATGATACATCATATTTAAATAAAGAGACATGGCGGCAGACAAAGATACATCAGACAAACAAGCAGGCAGACAGACATAGACAGACAAGAAAATGATGTCAATGAGAAGGCAGTTTATATTTTCACCTCATTTGATCTCAAAATAGCGAACAAACCAATTGGCCAGAAGCAGCAGATGGTGGCAAAAAGCGCCAAGCCCATGTTGTCGGGGACTGTCGTTGTAAGCACCGTATTTGCACCTGGTTGGGTTACTACGACGGCAGCGGAGTAGGTATAAGACTGACTTTGATCTGGTGCTGGAAACGACGGGTAGGAATACGGGGTGGGATGGTTCTGAATGGATGGGGGCTGTGAACAGATGTAAACACTAGTCCGATTACACTAGTCAACAACCAAAATGTACCAGAAATGAAAATAGCTGATCTTAACTAATTTTGGTGTGCTGAAAACGAAAATGACATTTAAAAATGTTGATTGGCTCTAGTTTTCAAGATATATGCTACTAGTTTATTTAATTACGGTCAATTTATATATATGACAAACATCCCCTCTGCAATACGTCCAGTACCACATGGCGATGACCTACCAGTTCCCAAAGTGCCAGAATCATTTTCAGCTCTTCCACTGATGAAGAAGAGGACATTGGTGGTCCTGAACCCTCAACCTCAAGCGACCCAGATTTTGAGCAAACTACATCCACTAAACCACACTTAATAACCCAAGGTGAACTGAATGATCTTGTAAGAGATCTGAATTTACCGAAGAACAAGGCGGAGCTTTTGGGTTCCAGATTGCAACAGTGGAATTTCCTGGCAGAAGATGTTACAATTTCTGTGTATAGGAACCGTCAGAAGCCGCTTATTACATTCTTTTTCAAAGAGGGTGACCTTTCTGCGTGCCACAACATTTCTGGTTTAATGGCAGCCCTCAAAATCAATTACATACCGGAAGAGTGGAGGCTTTTCATTGATTCATCCAAGACGAGTCTTAAAGCTGTTTTGTTGAATAATGGTAATGTGTTACCGTCAATTCCAGTTGGTCACGCAGTTCATATGAAAGAAACTTATGAAAACATTAAGCAGCTTTTGAAGTGTATAAACTACGATCATCATCATTGGTCACTTGCGGTGACTTAAAAGTGGTCGCTCTTTTGCTTGGACTACAGGGTGGATACACCAAGTACAGTTGCTTTCTCTGTGAGTGGGATAGCCGTGCACGAAGTGACCATTACATCAGAAGACATTGGCCAATCAGGCAGTCATTGCAGTCTGTCAGTAAGAACGTTGAGAACCCAGCACCGCTCGACACCAGCAAGATTTTGTTGCCACCCTTGCACATTAAGCTGGATCTCATGAAAAACTTTGTCAAGGCAATGGAGAAAACAGATGAGGCTTTCAAATACCTCATCAGAAAATTTCCAAGACTGAGTGAAGCTAAAATAAGAGAGGGAGTATTTGTTGGTCCGCAAATTCGAAAACTTCTTCATGATGACGAGTTTCTTTGCGTGTTGCATGGTAAGGAAAATGCAGCATAGCTAGCATTTAAGTCAGTGGTGGACAATTTTCTTGGAAACAACAGATCTGATAATTACAATGAAATTGTAGAAAATCTCCTTCTGAAGTATAAGAGTCTTGGCTGCAACATGTCTTTGAAAATTCACTTTCTGGATTCACATCTGGATTTCTTTACGTCAAACTGTGGAGCGGTCAGTGATGAGCATGGTGAACGATTTCACCAGGACATTGCTGCTATGGAGATAAGGTATCAAGGCAATTGGAGCCCTTCGATGCTTGCTGATTACTGTTGGACTGTGACAAGAGACACCTCATCGATTGACTACAAGAAGCAAGCAAAGAGAGCTCGAACAGCGACTGAATAATGACGGAATGGGTTCAAATGTGCCTTTTTAAAACATGATATGTGAACTTTAAACAATGTTTTTATTTTTTCTATCATTTTATGTTGAAATATCAATTAATTGAGTATGTAACCACAATTTTTATAATGCTAAAGTAGAAAGACTAGCTGTTCACCCCAGAGAATTAAACAAGCATACAATATTTGTATTACTGTAATGTAAATTCATCATTTAAAAAAAAACCAGAGCCAATTGGTGAATTTCATTATGATATTTGAAATCAGCATGTCAAAATCAATAAGAAATGGTATATTTAATTTCTGGTACAAATAACTTTTGAAAATTTGTTGACTAGTGTTATATTAATAATAATAATAATAATAATAATAATAGCCCCTTCAGTCATAACTGACTATGGGAATGCGCCCCTGAGGTGACAGCCCTCAGCTGCTTATTATCCTGGTGTTTTCGACTTTTTCTCCTTTTTTCTGCTTGTTGTGTGAGCCTCTTTTCGCCCACTCTGAGGTGGCGCCGTAAATAGAGCATCGCCACTTAGTGCGATCGGCAGCTTCATCCTCCCATGTTGCTGGATCCATGTCCAGTGCCCTCATATCTCTCTTGCACACATCTTTGAACCTCAGCTGTGTTCGCCCAACTGTTCTCTTGCCATCTGCTAATTGTCCGTAGAAGATATCCTTCGGGATGCGACCATCTTCCATGCGGGGGACATGGCCAAGCCAGCGTAGTCTGCGCTGTCTAAGCAGTGTATACATGCTTTGAAGGCCAGCACGTAACAACACCTCGACATTTGTCACTTTATCTTTCCACGAGATGCCGAGGATGTGGCGTAGACACTGTAAATGGAAGGTATTGAGCCTTCTTTCTTGCTTAGCATAGGTTGTCCAGGTCTCGCTGCCATATAGGAGTGTGCTGGTGACGCAGGCGTTATATACCGCAGCTTTGGTCTTCGTTGTGAGTTTGGAGTTCCCCCAAACACGCGATGCGAGGCGGGAAAAGGTAGCTGCAGCTTTGCCTATGCTGCTGTCAATTTCTGTGTCCAGTGAGAGTTTGTCATTATATTACAAGTGAATCATTATGGCATTTATCCGTCATGTGGCGTTGCCTAATGTCTATTTTGTTAATGGTGTATCCTCTTCCATGTTCCTAGATTTAAAGTGGAAGACTAGGGGATGTAACTTTGATTCAAGATAGAGTTTTCGTTCTTGCAGCCTGTTTCCAAAATAGGTGCCGCGGAAAAGGTTCTACATGAATCCATCTTGCGTAGAATAGAAGAACTGAAATGGTACGACAAGACCACCAATGTGGAACTTGTGACAAGAACCAGACAGGTGCCGGGGCGTAGAATAGAAGAACTGAAATGGTACAACAAGACCACCAATGTGGAACTTGTGACAAGAACCAGACACGTGCCGGGAAACAGAGGATGAGAAGACGACGCTGCCAATTTATTGGACACCGATTTATAAAACATATTGATAGAATTGCAAGAGTCCTTGTTCTGGAACCAAGAATTAAGAAAGGAAGATTTTTAATAAAATAACATTTTGCCTCGTTTTGGCGAGGCGCGTCCCATTCAAACTAGTCGGTTATATTAGCGCGCACGTCCAAATATAAAAGACCTTTAGGTCTGGTGGTATTGTTAAGGTGGATGAAAGATTGACATGCGCAGTGATTTGGTTTAAAGTGAGGAAGAGTTGCGCAATTCGTCGACCTCACTCTCTCGCCTGGGTCCATCTGAATCCAGTGGCAAGACAAGTCAAGACGACTGGAGATGAAGTCAGGTGCAGTGGATGACCAGGGCTTTCTACGTGCCTCGCCGTGCTCCTTACGCTCCACAGCGCGTTGCTGGTTATCGCCGTCATGCCCGTTGAACCAACAGGTGGTTTCTTCCGCGCAGTCTATCGAATCCAGTCTTCGCATGCATGGGTAGAAAAAAAGGTAGATGGAAACAGAAGAACACATGGACAATTGAGCGAGAATTGAGCGAGAATTGAGCGAGAGAGGCATGAAAAGGATGAAGAGGACATGCAGCAAACTTAAACTGAAGGCACGTGACAGGAAGACTCAACATATATTTTTTGAAGGAATATGCTCCTTGAGGAAATGCAGGATGCTAAACACAATGATTTCATCAACGTTCTCCAATCATCATCATCTCCACATCGAAGTTCGGCTGCAATTGATCTCCAACGTCTTATATCTCTTCTCTTGATGGTGCACTCTGATAGAATCTTTCCTGTGAAGTTATCTTCCTACTTATAGCTCTGTCTTTCTCTTACACCTTAGCCTTCAACTCTTCCTTCAGCACGGTGTTATGTCTTTTTATATGCCCAAAATATTTTAGTTGTCTAATTTGGATCTCCTTCATTAATTCTCTTATCATTCTAAAGTTTTCTAGGTCCTCTTTATTTGCTCTCATCTCTTTCCATGAGACGTGCCCCACTCTTCTATATATCTACATTCTTTCTTTTAACTGCTTTTATTTTATGGCAGTGGCGTACTAAGGGGATTCAAGGGGGCTTACGCATCAGGTGACAGCTAGGAGGGGGTGCCATCGGCCACTATTATGATAGTACTTAATGTTATAAATAAACTTGCAAGTGTGTTTCCTTGTGTGGTGGGGGCGCCAAAAATTGGATCCGTCCGGGGAGCCATATGCTTTAATTGAGCCCCTGGTCCATTGTCCATATTTCTGCACCATACAGTAATGAAAAATATATGTAAGCTTTGGTAATTCTCAGTTTTAATTTGTGAGTTATAGAACTGACTGGAAGTCAAATTCAAATATCTAGAGTACGTAAATAAATTCATGCTTTATAGTAAAAGTAGATAGAATTCGACATTATCACCAAGTACCCCGATGTGGGATTTAGGATTTCACGTCTCGAAAAAAATCTCGACCATAGAGGCTTTCCACACATCGTGTTGTTGGCCTCATCTCATGCCATTGTGTCTATCTGTCTGTAATCTTTCTCCCTCTGATTTCCTCTACTTCCATTGTCCTTTATTGTTTTCTGTTGTCAGAATGTTTCTTATGCCCCGTATCTCATCACATGTTAAACGAAGACCGACTGCCGTTATCTTAGTGGTTACACTAATCTAAAGCATATTATTAATGGTTCTCACTCACAAATGCTTCCTTTCTGCCGATGAGTGTTCCGGGCACTTCATCGTCATCTCCTGTTTTTCACCACATCATGAAGTACAAACTTGCAGCGATGGATTCTGTGCCACTTTGTTTTACATGATGAGGTTGCCAGCACCCATTAGCAGCCTCGTAATAATCGCCGTTCACGACTTAACTGAGGGAGCAGTATTCTTATTCATTCTTTATCTTATTAGAGGCCCCCCCCCCCCGGGGGAATTACACGGTGCTCTTTTGCACTTACCATTGGGTATTGAGTAGTGGGCTGTCCATAATTGGTACTGTAGATACTGCTATAGGCTGGGGGTGATTCTGTTGAAAATACAATATATTTTAAGTAAAAAAACACACCACTATTATATATACTGATGCCGAGAAGCTGGAAAAAAAGTGTGGGAATGGATTTTCCCCGTGTTTGTCATGAGGTAGAGAGCGAATGCCTGCTGGAATGGAAAGTGCATGATTCAACCCACGGGTTTGTGTACAGACTACATGAAAACAATGGAAGTTACATGTGCAGCACGATTCCCAACATGATGACCCTGAAAATGTGTACGCGTTGTGGGAGTATACTCGGTATAAAAAGGCCGTTGAGACAAAACATCCAGTACATGTTCTTGAAATCACCACAAACGTTAAAAAAACCATAGGAATGATCTTCAGTAGAGGGCGTGTAATTAAAAACAATATAATTGACATAAGCATTAATGAGCAAAAAGTATGCACAGCAAAATCAACTAGATTTCTTGGTATGGTATTAGACCAGCAACTAAACTGGAACATACACATAGACCTATTAGTGCAAAGCAGTAGGGGACTTATTAACATGCTAAGATATATGAAAGGGAGTGGTTGGGGAGCCTGCAATAAGACAATGATAACCTTCTATAAATCATTTATTAGGGGCAAACTTGACTATGCCAGTGTTGTCTATGCATCAGCTGCCCCGAGCAATAAGACAAAACTAGACACAGTCCAAAACCAGGCACTGTCAATAATAGCAGGTGCCTCAAAGGGAACATCAGCAGAGGCACTAGAAGTAGCGCTAGGCATTATACCCCTGGAGCTAAGGAGAAAAGAACTGAGATTCAGCTACTGGGCAAAAGTGGCAAAAGATCCAACTCACCCAGCACACAAAACCTTTGATAGGGGTAACCAGTACATAGGCCACATTCCATTAAACCATAATAGATACCCGTCAGGGTGGAAAACAATGGATGAAGTGGATCAATACCCAGACCTGTTTAATACGATAAACAGTAGTGCTCAGTACAAAGCAAAGATCCCACCATGGGAACTAAGAGTGCCAGAAAATGACTCTCACTTATCAAAGATCATAAGCAAATCTAACGACATGATCTCAGCAAAAAGTAAAGCACTAGAGTACATAGAACGGTATATAAATAATAGCCTAACTATATATACTGATGGGTCAAAAGATGAAGAAGGACAATTAGGAGCAGGAATAGCAATACCAAAATTAAAAATTTACAAAAGATACAAAGTAACAGGTAATACATCCAACATGGATACCATCACATGTGGGGATAGCAGGAAATGAGCTTGCAGACAAAGAAGCCAAAGGCGGGAGAACTAGCTATAACAAAATTGAAGTAGGCCTAGGGAAGTTCGAAATAAAGAGTTTAATTGCTCAAGCAATAACTAAAGAGTGGATAACAGCATGGGACCAAAGTAAAAAAGCAAAGACCCCTTCAGAAATGCAAAAGTTAATAAAACACTATATTACCAAAACAAAAGCTAACATATAAAAAATAAATAAGGATCCGAGCCAGTAGTCCAAACTGGAGAAAGATTCACCCCAGATACATACAGATTAACCAAATAAAACATCCAGTGAAAATTAAAAACATACCAGATTAGACAATAGCATATTTTAGATTTAAAAAAAAAACCATTATGAACTATAACTACAAAAGGAAAATACCTACTAGAGATAATATAGTATAAAATAAATACAAACAAAAACATATTACAACAAAGGAAACACGTCCTGATATAACCAACAACTCCATGTACATGGTAGATGGTTGAAAGGGGCGTGCTACAAAGAAAAGTAGCAAACACATTAATTAAAAAAAACACCCAGTACATGTGCTTGAAATGCCACGACTATCTGAAAACGACCGCCAACGAGCCATTGGTATGTTGGAGACCGGAATGAGCTCGCGGGCCATTGCCAGAAGGATGAATTGCCACCACTGCAATATTGTACGTCTCAATGAACGTTACGGAACCACTGGCAGTGCAAGGGATAGACTTCGGAGTGGCCAACCACGAGTTACTACCCCTGCGCTAGATCGTCATATTGTGCTGAGTCACCTAAGGAATCGTTCTCTCCCGGCAAGTCAAACAGCAAGAGCAATAGTGGGTAGACGTGGGCAAGTCTCTCGAATGACAGTCATACGACGACTCAGAGATACAGGCCTTACTGCAAGACGACCTTATGTTGGGCCAAACTTGACTCACAGACATCGTCAGCAGCGCCTGCAATGGGCAGAGCAACATGTCAGATGGACTAGACTGCAGTGGAATGCTGTCCTATTCACAGACGAGAGCAGATTCAACATATCCTTTGCTGATGGACGTATGCGGATTTGGCGACGGTGTGGAGAGCGCTTTGCAGATTGCTGTGTTCGTCAGCACAACCGATTTGGAGGTGGCAGTATTCACATTTGGGGAGTATTCAGTTTTCACCATCGCTTGCCTCTTCACGTCTTCCGTGGACGTGTTAATGCTGTGACATATCGAGATGAGGTTCTGGATGCATTGGTTACTCCTGCGTTCACAAATTATCCAGACTTGCAGCTTCTCCAGCAGGATAGCGCACGTGCGCACACCGCATGCATTACGCAGCAATATTTACAGCAGCAGAACATTGTGACGATTGATTGGCCTGCCCTATCACCAGACATGTCCCCTATAGAACATCTGTGGGACGAGCTTGGACGCAGAGTCTACAGGCAAGATTCTCCAGCTAATCTATAACAGCTCGAAGCTGCTCTTACACGTGAATGGGACTTGATTCCCCGGAATTTCCTTCAGAGACTTGTGCGTTCTATGCGGAGCCGCTGCCAAGCTTGTATTCAAGCACACGGTGGACATACCAGATACTGAGGATAGTGTGAATACATTGTTTTATTGGTTGCATTTTTGGTTTTCTTCCTTGCCTGCACAGAATGCAATGAATTCACATAACAATCAAATGTACAAATTAATGACCAGCATGGATTCATAGGAAAATGAATAAAGATTCCAAATATGTAAACTTGTAAACACTTATATTTACATTTCATACTCTGTTCCTGGATTATACAGGTGGTGCGTTTTTAATGTTCTTCAGTATATATATATATATATATATATATATATATATATATATATATATATATATATATATATATATATATATATATATATATATATATATATATATATATATATATATATATATATATATATATATACTAGCAATAACCAGTCAATATATATACATGTATATGAGGTATAATGACGTCTCGTTGAAAACACTATCCTAATGAAGAAAACACATGAAGATATGAACTGCAGAATTCTTCATAAACGACAGCTTGCAGACCTATTTGAGATATGCACTGGAGTTCGGCAGGTGGCCTCTTGTCACCATTTCTCTTCTCACTTGATATAATCCTCCAGATATTTATGTTTGTTTTCCACAGCATTTCACTTTGATGTTTGAGCTTCTCTTTACAGTCACGAGAAATGCCATCATTTAAAAAGGTGATCTAAAACGTAGTCATCTGTCTTAAATCAATGGCACAGAACAAAATCAGACATATATGGCAAGACAATACTTTTTCAGCCAATGATACTCATACCACTGGGTTTCTGGTGGTATCAAAGTATGCTACTAAGTTACTAGATACTGTCACATAATTTTTGGGTCGCTCTCTTACCCACTACGGCCGTATTTTGTGACAGTTGTTGTACTGACTTATTACATGCTTTTCAATGGTCGACACCTCTTTCTTTCTCTGCTATGTAGCAGATATTTTGTATTTTCAAACATTCTTACACTACTTTTTGGTGATAATTCATCACATTTGCTTGGCTCTTCACAGCTTTGCGGAGATTAACGCAGGTAAAACCCATGTTGGCCTGGTCAGTTTTCGCATGGTTTTGTTTGCTCAGGCCGTGCCAGGCGAGAAAATTTCTCACCAGTAGACGGATTTTGTGTGCACAAGCGACGGATAAAGGAATTACTTGTCTGTGTGACACATGTTGGACAGAAATGAATGACATAATCGTTTCCTGTCCAACTTTCACGAACCGATTACTTCAGATAAAAGTAAGAGGTTACATCTGGAACACATTGCCGAGAGAATGTAATCGGGTGTTTTATTGCCATATATGGGAAAGGTGACCTTTTGCATCACGCACAGAATTTCAGGCGGAAATAATTTTGAATTACCCCACCTAAATGTATGCATATTTTGAAACAATTGGCGGGCATTGGAAAAGGGGAACAACAAAATCTATTATTGGACGCCGCCTAAAATTGTAACAAACAAGGCGGGGGTCGAAAACTTGCATTAGAATCTGACTTTTTTGCACGTCTAGTTCACTATGAGAATCGCTTGCCAAGACGACCACCAGAATGCCAGACGTTAGAATCAGAATGCCATTTATCAGACCAGAATTTGGTGGAGTATTTTGAATGACTTAAACAGCCCAGAAAGACTATCATTTTAATAAGGGAAACCGGGATCTGAGGAAACTAAAAACACGGAGTCATAGTGGGAATTCATTGTTAACATAACGACCCCCAAGAACACGTGAAAAAAAGGCATCTGCTAGTGCCTTAATCTACTTCTTAATCTGTGAGCCAAGATTGGCGTAAGTTGTACATTTTACATTCTATATTTTTTATTACTAACATGTTAACTAATTTTTATATATTGCCATGTGAATATTAATATGTGAAAAGTGCCAGTGGACGCCCAAGTCATTTGAGCTGGCAACCTGGGCATATAGAATGATGATTTCATGAACCACCAGTGCAAGGGCTGGTGACTGCTTTATTGCTAGCTTCTTAAAGAGAACTAAAAGCATAGGTAGTCCCAAGTTCCATGTGGAGCAGGGAGGAAATGATGAAAGAAATGATGTACATTATAATTATAATATTTACATTTACAAACTAGGGTAAATGTCTATGTAAATATATTCACTTTAAAAATAATGAAAGTTTTCAAGGTTTTCAACCAGTGTAGATGTAAATGTAAACATATTCTATCTATACTATTAACCTTTTCATTTGAATGTAAAGTAAATATAAAGCTATTCATTTAAATGTAAAGAAAGTTTTCTCTCGAGGCATTAAGTTTAATTCTCATCGACGGTAAAGTCTGAGGTAGATGGGGTGGTGAAATAGAACGATGGGGACACATAAATATGTGTCGGGAAACTCAATACTCAGAGGGTATTCGTTTCTATTCCTTTACCATACTAGTTGGTGGTACCAGTTGAGGGTACTATCTCTGGAACAAGAAGGGAACATGTGGCATGTAGTCTAAGCTAGACGGGGATTTAAGATGAGGGACCAACTTCGTAGACACTCCCTGAAACTTCTGGGAACGTGTTGCGCCCTACAACCGTGACCAGCGACGAGCGTGATCAGCGATCCAGTCCACCAAGAACCAAAACATTAAAAGGAGCAGAACCGTCACTGACAGCTAAGTAACACATAAAAGCTGCCAAGTGACTTCCTTTACAAACTTCCATTACATCACACAGTAATGATAATTTTCTGATAAATAATTATTCATTTTTTAAACCTTGTTAAAACCTTAATGATTATTAAATATGTTATTTGTAAATATACAAATTTAACGTCGATTTAGTCATTTTGAATGTACTGCATGTTTGTCTCAGTCTCAGACTAAATACACTCTAAACAGAGCTAATCCAGAATAATAAGAATTCCACTGAGTAAATCAGGGTGGGGATTTAACGAGCTGAAATTAATAATTGCTTAATTCTTCATAAATGGCGGCGGATCAGATATAAGTTAACAATTGCCCTGCCCAACGCAACATTGTTCTTGATTTCCGAAATATGTTATGATTCCTCCCTTGAGATAGAAGCATCATTATCCTGCTATCTCCAACTCTGCCAAGAGTAACCTTGTGCGAAGGTATACACCTTTGAAAACCCATATTATATACTCTTGAGTTTTGGTCACTGTTGGACCACTATTGCATAGCAGGGGAGGCAATTCCGTGACAGATACAGATTGGGTATGAAAGTGACGACAACAGTCAACAGAAATAGAATTAAGTGGACTCTACTAGATGTGAAATAATACATATATCTTGGCAGCATCTATGCACAGTTGGTGGAACAGTAGTTAATGCTATCGACATAATAATACAAAAAGCATGAGGAGTTTTTGTTGCCTTGTGAAATAAGTACAAGTAAGAGGAAACATCAAGTCCAGCACAAAATCTTCCAACCCACATGTCAAGACCGTCCTATTGTATGGCGCTGGAACATGGAGACTAACAAAAACGACAGTCAAGAAGTCAAGGACTTTCATAAATGGGTGCCTGCTTAGAATATAAAGATTGAAATGATAGGACACGAATTCGAATGTGGAAAAGATGATAAAAAAACCAGACAAGTGCTAGTGGAACAAAGGGTTAAAATAAAGCAACAAAGGGTTAAAATAAGGCAACAAAGGGTTTAAATACGGCAACAAAGGGTTAAAATAAGACAACAAAGGGTTAAAATAAGACAACAACGGGTTAAAATAAGACACTGACTTTGGATAAGACATACATTGAGGAAACCTGTTGATAGCATTACAGGTTAGAACTCGTCCTGACATCTCTACTGATGAGAGGAAGAGAAGGAAAACAAAAATACATACGGAAAAGGAATCTGGGCATCTAATGAATAATGAAGACATAGAAAAACCTTAAATGGATGGAACAGGACAGGTTGTCTTGACATGAATTCAGTGAAGGCCTATGTTCCTTATGAAGCTAATGGCTAATGATGATGATGACGCATACAGGGTATTTCCTTGAATTGTGGACATATTGTATTTGTTTGTTTGTTTGTTTGTTTTTTTGGTGAAATATTACGATTTTTCGTTCATTATAATGTTCGTCATAGTGTGAAGAAGACGCCGGCGATGGATAGGACACACATTGAGGAAACCTGTTGATAGCATTACAAGGCAGTCCTTGTTCTGGAATCCACAAGGAAAGAGAGGCAGAGGTAGACCAAAAAACACACGGAGAAGAGAACTGTATACAGAGGTGAAAATGATGAGGAAAACATGGAAATAACTTGAGCGGATGGCACAGGACAGGAGGACTTGGCATGTGTTTGTTGAAGGCCTATGCTCCTTGGGGAGCTAAAGGGTATTGATTGATTGATAATGTATTAGGAAATTTGTAGATGATCAATATATTATATTGTCACCAGTGCTCTTTAATATATATCTAGAACATATTATGCAGGAGGCTCTCTACGATTATAAATCAACCATATCGATTGGAGGCCGACCTCTGTGTAATCTACGTTTTGCTGATGATATTGATCTGATAGCTGGAACAGAATCAGAACTTCAAGACCTTACCTCTAGACTGGAGAAAGTAACAAGAACATATGGGATGGAAATTAATATATAAAAAAAGCAAGATATTGGTGAATAGCCATAAGAAACATGTTCCGACCAACATTACGTTAAATGGGCAAACGTTAGAAGAAGTTAACACCTTTAAATATCTCGGGTCCACTATATGTAGTGATGGAAGATCAAATAAAGAAATCAAGACAAGACTTGAGATGGCCTCAGCTGCCATGACAAGGTTGAATGTGATCTGGAAAAGTAACATCAGTTTTCCTGTGAAGATCAAATTATACAAATCACTTGTATTATCTATTCTCTTGTATGGGTGTGAGGGCTGGACACTCACTGCAGATACGGAGCGAAGGATTCAGGCTTCGAAGGTAAACGGAGAAGAGGAAGGCAACGAAAATCCTGGGCTGATAACATCAAAGAATGGGCAGGACACGGTTTCTCCACACTTGTACGCATTGCTGAGAATAGAGAGCAGTGGAGGACCCTGTCTGCTGATGCTTCCACCATGGCACCCCTACGACCCATGACGGGTTATGGGCTGAGATGATGATGAATATTTATACATTTTTTTCCTTCATTATAGTGCTTTGGAAATTTGTGAATGACCAAACGTGATTACGAGAAAGTCAATCGCCAAAACATGGCGTTAAATAAATATTTTGTACTTTTTCTGCTGCATGTCTTCATGTTCTCCTGTAGTCATTTTTCTAGATGTATTGGTTATGACGCTATGGAGCAGTGCATCAACAATGGCATGGGGGAAAAGTGAAAAAGGCCAATGGACTGAATTTTTGCTAATTAATTATCAGCTGTTTTATCACAAAATGTTTTGTAAATTTCGTTGTTTTTTTTTTAAATCTTGGCCTGTTACATAATTTAAAAAAAACATTAATTAAAAAAAAATTCAAAATAAACGTTCTATTACTCCGTCTCCGAATAATTATTTAGTTGAGTATCAACTTGAGCGACGAAATCAGCCGAAGTACTGCAAATGCAACGCACTCCATTCATAAACATATCAGACACTTATTCATTCTCACCAGAATTACAAATGGGGAAAATTCTAGAAATAAGGTCCAAAAATCAAATATCCGCCTCTATTAAGGATGGGAACAAAATACGTGTAGTTTCAACAGGCACAATTGAGTTCCCATCACAAAACCTGCGCCATGAAAAATAATGTTACTTTGGTGGGAACAGATGGGGTTAATGTGACGGATGGATAAGAGACTTCTTCATATGGGATTTGATATAGAACAGTCCCAACTAAGATGGTTTGGCCATGTCTGCAGAATGGGAGAAGATCGGCTACCACGACTGTCGTGGTTGAGTTTGAGTGTAGAGTATTTGTCGAGTTGGACAACAGTAGTGAAATCGACAAGGGATAGTGGACTGACAGAGTTATAGATTACACTTTAGATAAGGTGTAAATAGGAGATGGACTTGAGACAACCTGGAAGAAGATTTATTCAAAGGATCTCTCTCTCCAAGCCTCAAGTGCGAGGTTTTAAGTATCCAGAAAATACACCAGAAGAAGTCACTTGAGGACAAAAAGTCCCAGGCGCGCTTATCCGGCGCAAGGCTCCGCTTGGCTGTAAATCCTGTTTAAACTGGTTTGGCTGTGGTTTGCTGAGTGCCCCGTTTAGGCACAAAAAAGGCGGGTGATATGGAATTCTGCTATAGGCATGCTGGGCGGGTTTGATATTCTGGAAGCCGCGATGCTCTGGCTGGTAATCCAATAGGCGAGTAGAGAGCTACTACTGCATTTGGCGATTCCAGATTTTGCGTTGGCTCCGTTGCACTGCGTGAGCTTAACTTGGCGTTGACAAAAAGGGGTTTTGATTCAGGAACGGGGTTGACGATTCGTTGCTAGATGTATACAGAAACCCTCTAGATCGAAGAGTATATGACTTTCTTCGCCTGACTGAAGTCTGCTCTAGCGGTTCGGTCTTCCTGAAACTGAGACCCAAAAAGAGACACCCTTTTACTTCAAGCAAATAATAAATCACACTAACTTTATACAGAAAGTTTCGCTCCGCTATGGGATTAAATTTATTGTAGTTATTGCTATGATAGTTTAGGGTTGTCTTTAACCATGTCTCCTGTTCCTTAAAAATATCAATTATCAACACGCGCCCGCATAGGCTTAATATCTTTTGCACCCCCAGGTACCTGTCAGTAAATGTTCTGACATCAAAAATCTACTCCTCTTCTCCCAATCTCAACATACAGGAAACCTAACCTGTAGTTACAGTTAAAAGAATATGCTTATTCATCTTAAAACATTAAATGAATTTACATAAACAGATTACAGCATTTGACATTACACAAATAAATCGTAGGTCCCCTTTGGAAAATATATTAGCATTCCACAAAATGAGTACAAAGAAAATGCAATGTTCTTGCTATAATAATACAGTTGTGGCTAAATCATAAGATATAATTATATCTATGCCTGGTGACTGCTTTCAGTGAAAGTTATAGACTAGTGCCTAGCCACACAAGTAAGCATAAAATGATCCTCCCTTGCCACTAGAAATATCTATCAAAAAGGAATAAGTGACTATCTCCTATAATCCAGAGTTATTACCTGCATCTCACTATTCAGTTTTACAGTGAACAATCCACACCTGACATTATCTTACAGAAATGACAGTTAATTTTGCTGACTCTTAACCCAATGGTAAGCATTCGTGGACTGATTCTACGCCTAATATCTGTTATTGTAAGTTTAACATTTAACCCATGATAAACCGTAACAGTTTAAGCACCACTTAATAGGCCGTAGACAGCGCTACCTTATCACTGAATAAATTACTAGGAGAAGTCCTCAGAAATAAATTCACTTCCCTAACAGATATATATATAAGCTAACATGAATACATCATATTATAATTATAAGATATGTCAACTCACCCCGAAAATGACTAGAACATAGGCAAACACATTCTAGTACTGTGTTAAAGTTTGCCTTATCTCATGATGGTCATCTACGGGCCAGGAAAATTCACGAATGTCTTTGTCTATTAAAACCAGTCTACTCTTATAGATCACAAGGGACGCTCCCCCCGGACACCTGGCGTGCGTATTTCTACAGAAGTTCGGCGAAAGACGTAATCTAGAGTAAGACAAAAGAAATCGTGCGAAAGTTCCCCAGGTAGAGAAATGCATAACATTATGCTCTATCTTGTCTAAGGGGCGAAAACCCAAAGATTGACCGCGATTGTTATCTTCCCCTGAAAAAGATCACACTCGTTACTCAGGCCTCAAAGGGTACCAGCCGCTCGTCATCAAACGTTTTAAAGTGACCAGAGAAATTCCCCTGTTGGGACCACAGAGGGTACCCGCCGCTAACGAACCGTTTCTTTCACAGAAACCGTCTTTGGCTCGTTCTAACACTTAAAGCGGACCCGAGAAATGTTTCTCTGGTCGAACAGGTGCGTTTAGATAACATTACGTCTAGCGTTAGCTGACCGCAGCTGGCCAGCGTAAACAACCTCGGGTGGGGTTGAGAAGGTGAAAAAATGTAGGTAGAATATGAAAGAAACGAAAATACAAAATGTCTCGGAAAACAGAACATTTAAGGGAGTAATCAAATTATGGACAAGATGGTAAAATAAATTATCTTTCACGTGACAACGACAAGCATGGGAAACTGAGAGCCAGGGATCCAGACCCCCAGGACGACCCAGAGTCCGCTGGGAGGACAATATTAGACATTCTTAGAAGGACCGAGGACTAGAATGGAACCAGGCCAGGAGGAAGACAGCCGATAGGATAGTCTGGCGCTCTCTCTTCCAAACCTCTACACCTCATTGTAGAAGAGGAACGACTAAGTAAGGGATTTCATATAGACATTAAATAGTAGACTTTAAAAACAAAATTATTACTACCAGTCGTTTCAGCTCCACGTTGTAATATTTATATATGGCTAAAGTCCTCAGAAGATGTACTCAAGTTAGAAACACTCTCCGTGATATCTTAAATATAACTAGTGGTGCGGCGACCACTGATGTTCTGTTTCTTAGACGATATCTACTACCATCACAAGCACCCTCAAGAACATCAAGCGTCTCCACTATTACCACAATTATTAATAGGCATTACAATATTCCAGTTATTACCACCACAAATACGGCTACAACTAATACCACCAACAGCAATAATCACCATGGCAACAACTAGTACTGCACTAACTGCAGAGCTGGCAATAGGACGCCGTCATGGGAAGGAGGCGTCGAGGGATATCCTAACAATCTTTTTAAATTAAATGTTGTAAAAACAACTGAAATTAAATTACTTCGGAGTTTACAGCACGAACTGTTTTTATGTTTACAGTGATTTCATTTCTTAAATATACGTCTTTTTTATTATTCCGTGTCTATATTATCTCCCCCCCCCCCCCCCCCCCCCTTTCCCTAAAAAAAAATGCTACAGTGTATTATGTGCTTGTAAAATGCTACAATGTAGACGCGATATTTGACATGTGATCGTCCAACTCAAAAGCATGTAATTTTGTCTCGTGAGGCGCCATCACGAGATCTCGTGACCAGCTCAAAGTATTTCCATATCTTATTCATCCCTGTCATGTCTGTCTGCGGTTCCCTTACCCGCGTGTTCCTTGCTCTCTCTCTCTCTCTCTCTCTCTCTCTCTCTCTCTCTCTCTCTCTCTACCTCTTCCTAATTTCTGCTGCCACATGTGCAGTTTTATCTTGTTTGTTTAACATATCAACAGTCCAGGTGCCAATTCTGGAGATTTCTAGGAGAGAAAAAAGGTTAATCAGCAACTCACTCCTTTCAGATGTCTCTGGATAGCAACATGAACCTCCTAACCAGAGGACTTTCTTCTGTCTGGGCGGCTGAATTTAGTTCATTTTTTTTTTTACTTATCCATCTTGTTTTGTTGAAGTTTGTTTTTTGTTTTTTGTGTGACTTAAAATTTTTACAGGATGGAGTAGTTGGTCCCAGTCTCAACCCTCCTTAGTCGTGTGTTACGACTGCGTGGTTGCCTACAGTGTTACTATTCTTAGCTCTTCTTTCGGGCCCTGGTAATACACAGGTGGACGTTAATATACGGGAAATATATTTGATGCATGGCATATATTTCTATCGATGTTATTAATACAACAAATCTATATTATACAGTCAACATGTCTTAACAGACTATGTTACTGAATGACTTGTTAAGTGGTGAAGTGCGGCAGAGTTGTTAGCTCTCGCGGAAAAGAGAGTAGGTTCGAAACCAGGTCGCGTCGTCCTCCAGTATATCAAGTTGTTAAAAACATGGGTACCTCACTGCTGTTGTGGTGAGTAAAGCAAGGGAGACCTTGTCTCGAACCATTCCTTCCTCTAAGAAAGCACCCGGTGTGGGACAGCCTTTAAATTTAATGTTAAACTAAATCTGAAAGCAAGTACTGACAACAATTTGGCAATACGCCACTAGCTCTTATCTTTTATACAGAATTGAAGGACCAGGCTAAGTAGTTGGACTTTGTCGCATTTAGACCACATTGTTGAAACCTGCCCGACCTGAACACGCTCCTACATTTAGCATTGTGTGTATATGTCACCGTAGGGTTTGCCCAGACATTGTTTATGCTTCTGGCAGGGCTAATATGAATGCTTAAAGTAGGGTGCCGTAGGGTTTGCCCAGGCATTGTAAATATTTGCCAAGGTTGCGTGAGCGTTGAAAACGGCTCACGAGAAAACAGATAGAGGGAAGATTAAAAATAACAGATGATGGTTCACTGAATTCGCATGTGTCGGTAAAGCGTGAGTATTTTTCTAGTGAGTAGTAAATAAAGCCGACCAATGGTTTCAGCTGGTAAACAGGTGAAAGAACGAATCAGAAGTAGGGTGGAGGAAAAAAACATATCAGCTGACGATGGCCAGAGGTCAGAACAGCTCACGGCTTGCTAGAGGGCAGTCGTGTTTCCGAAGACGAAGGAACAAGAGATGCTGTTGTGCGGTTGCCACCAGTTTTAATAAGTTCTGTGGTATTACAGATAGTTTTAGAAGTTATACAGAAGATGCACAAGCTGTATAGAAAAACTTAAAAGTTTAAAAGAAGTCAGTGGTTAAAGAGAAGTGACATTAGTTCTAGGAAGTTCAGAGGACGTGATAGTGACTAGTCAGTAACAATATGATATAACTAAGAAGTGTCACATAGATAGAGTGGAAGATGATTAAGAGAGCTTTAATAGTGACAGTAGTGAGTGAATTTTCAGGAGAGATTCAGGGAATCGCCTGGAAGTATTGGTTTTTGAATTATTATGTACATTGACGAAAGTTTTACAGGAGAAATAAAACTGAACTCCCAGGTCGACAAGCTATATGAGCAATGAGAACTTTAATGACCAAGCAAACCAGAGAAGGAATTGAATTAAATATTGAAGGTCAAGCTTGGTGCCGTCATCTATTAAATGGATGATATGAATGAATCCCAAGAAGGGAGCTACATATTTTTCATCAGAGAGAGAGAGTTTACAGTGAGTGAAACAATGAGTTGTACACGGAATTAGTTACGACAAGTAAGTGACAGCGATGGTCGACTTCTTTAAGAACTACTTGAATGCTCTCACATGTAAGTAAGGAATATATAAGGTTTACTTCATGCATAGAACTATAGGATGTTTTTTCCCAGAAGCGGATACAGGCAGGTCTGACCAAATTTTGTACCGGAAGAATAAAAGTACAAAATAATGAATTGCATAATGCTGTTCAGTTGTTTTGAGGTATACTGAAACAGAATTTAAAGAGGTTAAATAAGTACATGGAGTTGATAGAGGAACAAAGGGAGATTAAATGTCTACATATATATGAGATAAAGAAAGTATACATGAAGCAACTATGCTACAACTGTAGGTATGTTCTATGAAGAAGTACCTACATCATTGAAATATATTACATGTAAATAAATATGTTTTTGCAAGAGGAAAAACAAATGCTTGAGTCGATCCTTGTGAGAGGTTGGTGTATGCCAGACTATTAGCCTTTATATAAATCCACTATACGATCAGTCACTGTATATAACAACGGAGAAGGGAACGAACGAGTCAAGGGTTGAATGAAGGAAGGAAAGTAGTTCATCCAAGAATTACCAACTCTGGCGGAGAGCGCCAGTACTCATATATTATTACCTTAACTTGGAAGATATACAAACAAGAAAAGAGACTGGTGTGAGTTACTTAACTAGGCCTGCCACCTGCCACCTAGTTAAAAGAAGGTACTTTGTTGAAAGTTAATAACACCACCACCTAGGACGCAGGCGCGGTCACATATTAACTAATTAAGCCTTTGGACCAGTTCTCAGCTCACACCCTCTGTGACATATACTATTTCCGGTGATAACCTTCACCTTGTGGTTTGGCCATGTCTGCAGAATGGGAGAAGATCGGCTACCACGGCAAGCATGGGAAACTAACAGCCAGGGATCCAGACCTCCAGGACGACCCAAAGTCCGCTGGAAGGACAACATTAGACAATCTTTGAAGGACCGAGGACTAGAATGGAACCAAGCCAGGAGGAAGACAGCCGATAGAATAGTATGGCGCTCTCTCTTACAAACCTCTATCCCTCACGGTAGAAGAGGAACGACTAATTAAGTACCTTCACCTTGTTTGACCGTGCGCGCCAAGTTTTTTTCCTTCTTCTTTGCGTCCTCTTTTTTGTCTTTATCTTTCTTATTTTCTATCTACCTCTAATGTTTCTTCTTTGTTAAGTTCTCTCTTTCGTCTTCTTGTTCGTCTTATGCTCTAACATTTCTCTCCATTGTATTCTGTTTTTTATTTTTTATTTTATTTTGCTACCTCTAATACTTATTTCATCTGTTTCTTCTCATTCCCGTTATTCGTCCTCTCATCTTCATTTATTAACATCTTCTTCTTCTTGTCTTCTATAGCATTAGCAATTTCTCCGGTTTTGTGAAGCAATGATTGTTCTGCCTTTCAATTTGCCTTGCTATTCTCTCTTAATTGATTTCTACTTTTAAAAATGAAGTGTAATCTTGTCTTGTTGAGTACTTTCCAATGTTGAAATTTTTTCCATCGTTATATCTTGTTCTATTCTGAATATCGTTCCAATGTTGTATATTATTTAGCAATGTGTGCTGTTACAAGTTGTGTATTTTCCAGTTTTGAAAGTTATTTTATGCTGTATTTTTATACCACCTCGTATGTTATTTTATGTTGTATTTTTATACAATTACCTATGTTATTAAGTGTTGCATTTTTGTACAACCTCGTATGTTATTCAGTGTTGTAATTTGTTCAGCGCTGTCTGCTCTTGTACTTTCTATAATGTTTAATGCTTTTTGTTAATTTACAGGCTAATGATTAACCTCATATGTTATTCTATGATTTTTTTTGTTCACCGTTGTATTTTATCTCATGAAGCGTATTATTCAATAATGTATGTTATTCTATGATGTGTATTCTTCTTCTTCTTCCGTCCTTAGCCACCGACCGTCAAAGCAGTCAGTGGCCATTACGCCTAGTGGCGTCTTAGGGCAACAGCAGATAGGTTTTCTTTGCCATTGTTTCCCATCACGCCTATTGGCGTCTTTAGGGCAACGGCAAATCAATCCATCTGCTGCTGTTTCCGTAATCGAAGTGACTGGCAAACGGGTGATCAGCCCGTTATGATGTGTGTTGTTCAGTGTTATATGTTATTCTATGAAGTGTATTTTTCAGTATTGTATGTTTTTCTATGATGTGTATTGTTCAGTGTTATATGTTATTCCATGAAGTGTATTTTTCAATATTGTATGTTTTTCTATAATGTGTATTGTTCAGTGTTATATGTTATTCAATAATGTGTATTGTTCAGACTTATACGTTATTCAACGATGTGTAATGTTCAGCCTTACATGATATTCCATGGTGTGTATTGTTCAGGCCATTTGTTAAATCTATGATGTGTACTCTACTCAACGTTATGTCTCGTTCTAGTTTGTATATTGTACTACCTACTACTTAGTCGTTCCTCTTCTACGCTGGAGTGTAGAGGTTTGCCAGAGAAAACGCCATTCTATCCTATCGGCGGTATACGAGTAATAAAAAGTTAAATTAATTTTCTTTACTAATGTTAATATAGTATGTTTTATTGTTTCAATTTTTTTTTTTACTTTATTGTGTTTCCAAATGTTAAGCAGGTCCTCGAAACTTTGGTCCCTTAATATTGTTTTGTAAATAGTTATTTTGTTTTACTAAAGATTCGTTGCTACGTTATATTGCATAGCAGAACATTTTTTAACCTCCAAGGTATTTCTTTTGTTTAAAGTCAACTGAGTTCCACTTCTGTTCTTTTCATAACTCAATCTATATACAGTATCAAGATGATTTGCCACAAGAAGCATTCCTTCCACACTCCACTTAAATATCGACGAGCTTTATGGGTCTTCTTTAACGAAGAGTTCTGCATTTAATTTCTTACTATGTTTTTGTAATTTGGCTAGTGAAAAGGGGAGACTCCATAACAATTCGTCAGTTTCCAAAGTGATGTACCTTTCTCAACTGTCGATTGTATAAATCCGATATTAATGAGCGACATATACTGAACACTTTAATTGGGCGTATTAATAACATAAATTAGAAATAGAATGCTTTATTTTCATGGAGAAAAAAATGAGAATAAATCTGGCTTGTGTTAGATTAGACGTATAAGAAGTTGAATGATTTGAATTAGACAAGAAGAGTGAAGTTTTGAATTATGTGTGTTAGATAAAATGTGTGAAGAGCTGAATGGGTTGAAAAAAAGTAAACTATGAAGTTATGTGCCCTCTACTGGAGAAATAGAACTACGGAATGGTGTCTGTAAACAAAGGGAAACAAGACTAAAGTGGCCCTACTTAATAGATAACATGGCTAATGCAGCAACACGAACAGCCACAAGATTAGCCTTACCGCATACACTTCCTGAGGTTCTATAATAGGAACAAATAATTGGACAAATAATTCCACCAGACACATCCTTAAAGGCGATTAAGGTAGACTGTTCATGGCAGCTACCTCGTCATGTAATCCACATTGTTGCAGAAGTCAACACAGCAAGTGGACTAAGTATTTCCTACATGAGATCAATTAAAAAACTGACCCACGCTCCTTAAAGAAACGAAATAAAGACATTCAAACATTCACCAGGAATAACAAGGACCAATGCTACCACATCAAATACGCTTTTAATAATGTGACAGAAGTATGTAAATATATTACATGATATCTACACGTTTTTGCTTCCACCTGTTTTCCACCGTTTCTTGCTTATTAGTAGGCACGTTTCATTAATGCAGAACCTTTGTACTTGATATCTGTCTCACTCATAATTTAGCCACGCCTAATTTTTTTCTTTTCTCTATTGTCTTACAGGCACTATGAATGTTTAAAATCAGACCGTTTCACATGTAGAGAGAGGTGACGGGTCGTATATTGGTAGAATCAAGAGCGATAATTCAAAAGCTGTACCTTTTGATAGATGCACGTAGAAAGAGAAAAGGGGTAGATAAGCTATTGAAGAAAATCAAGGGCGATTATCCAAAAGTCGTACTTTTGTTAGTTACATTGGTCAGGGGGACATAATTACAGTTCCCCCCCCCCCCCCCCCCAATCGTTCGTTCGTGAATGTAATTAAGCTACGGAACGAGGGAGATCAAAAAGACAGTTTGCTCGCTGCCGGGGTCTGGCGGTCGGCAAAACGTGGCAAAATTAACTTTGATTCAAAGTTTGACCACGGAATTCCCCAAAGGTGTTATGTCTCACACTGGTCAGTGACTATTTGTCTATTTCATATATATATATTCCAGCTTCCCAACTCAGTTTATCTAGTACCCACAAATTTTCAGACGTCTAGCTTCGATATTCTAGATCCATTATACTAGTGGAATTTCTTAGTTTTTCGGTTGGAGATAGTCATTTTGTGTTGCGGTAAATATTTATAATATCCTCTTGAGTGATTTAATAGTTAAGTCCGGCATTATATTTCACGAAGATTTTTCTGTGTTGAGTGATTTAATTTTTAAAGTCCGTCATGATATTTCACTAGGATTTTTGTGCTAATTGACTAGCGAATTAAAACCACATAAAGCTAACTTTTTAATTTAATTACTTGCTATTAACCAGTAAGAGATATTTTGGTCAACTAGTAAATGCACTATTCATTATGAGTACTGACGAAATAAATATTTATTTCTAATTCATTATGAGCAATTTTATAAATAACTAGCGCTTATTTCACGGGGTTAAACGATAAATAAGATATACACTTGTGTTTTTCTAATTAAATTTAATAGCCGAGAGGATATTAAATTATACCTCTACGTGGGTTATTTTTAGGATAGAATACTGATTGTGGTTAAATGTTGCATTTTTCTTCCTATAAATTTAGTACGGGTCACAACCCAAAACCTACCAGCGGCTTCAATATAAATCTGAGAAAACGGGTCCAAGTACAATAGACGCCAAACAAACATTCGTATGCACCCAGCAGGTCTTTGAGGTTTACCTGTTCGGCTCTCTTGGTTTACCCAGAAAGAGAGAGAGAGTACCAACAAAAGACAATACAAATATTTGTAACTGGACCTATAGCTATCCAGGTTTCCTTTTTCCATTTTCATCTACATTCAGCCCGCTGTGGCAAAGAATAGCAAATTTAACATTACCTGACTACCGACCACTTGTGTTGTGGCGAGGATTTATCCTGAGGAAAAAGATTTATCTACCTGACATTCTATTTTACTATCGAATCTTTCAAGCTACTGTACACTGTGACTATTTTGATCTCGAAGTTGTGTTTCATATCTGGACTAATTGCTGTTACATGAACAGAGTCAATAAAACAAAATAACAAAATAGGCGTTCATCAAATAAGAGGATTAAACAGTCATTTGAAGAACTGGGGCTTATTTTGCTAAAAGAACCGACACTGAATCTGTTACCTGGAGCATGGAGATATGTTCAAGCTGTTGTCAAACACTTATTCGGTAAGCGAGAATGAAATGTGATCACATGTTTGTCAGAGCGAGTGAAAGCAGGGATGAATAATTCTTATATTGTATAACTAATATACTCATTTTGTTTTTTCCTTCTTATGTTTGCTAATACTGTTCATTTTTCAGAATAGGCTAACTAGAAACTTTGTTCTTTACAGTATAGTCAAATTCTATAATAATAATAATAATAAATTCTTTAAGTACCAAACACGGCGCATAAGGCAGAAACCAGTGCTCTCCAGGTTGTACGTTGTGACGCCACTCCTCTTAGCTCTTGCACATTGTTTAATCCCAACGTTCTTCCTTCTCTTATTATTGTTCTTCTGAGTGTTTCTTTTGGTCTTCCTTTTTTCCTCTTACCCTCAGGAACCCAAGTGAGTGCCTGCAATGGTATTCTGTTGTTTTGCATTTGTAGGACATGACCGATATATGACCATCGTCTTTTCCTTATATAGTCGGAGACATATTTCTGCTTAGAGTCTGCTCTTATTTGTCGATTAGTCTTGAATTCTTTCCAACTGATGTTCATGAGTTTTCTAAGACATTTGTTCTCGAATGTATTCAGCTTGATCTCCAATGATTTTGTTATTTTCCAACTCTCACAGCCGTACGTTAACACTGAGATAACATTTGAATTAAACAGACGAAGCTTGGTATGTATATTCAATGATCGTAATTTCCAAATGTTAGATAATCTATTGAAGGCGCTAGCTGCCAAAGCAATTCTAGTATGAATTTCTCTTGTTGTGTCACCATCCTGAGTCATTTTACTGCCTAAATAATTGAAACTTTCAACTGTCTGTAGTTTTTCCCCGTTCAGGATGATATTAAATGTCTCGTTAGAAAAGTTCATAACTTTAGTTTTAGAGGCATTTATTTGGAGACCTATTTTAACCGAAAGATGACACAAATTATTTACTGCTTCTTGGGATTGTCTGGGTGTTGAACTTAAGAATGCTAAATCATCTGCGAAATCCAGGTCCCCCAGGGACTTTCCATCTGTCCATTTTATACTTAATTGTTCATTGTGGGTATAGTTTCTCATAACCCAATCAATAGCTATTCCAAAAAGTAGTGGTGACATAATACAGCCTTGTTTCACCCCTGTTTCTACTGTAAACCATTCTGTATTCCCTTTATTTGTTCTAACACAACATCTTGCATTGTCATATAGCGCTTTGATTATATTCACATATTTTGTTGGAAAACCATAGATTGTAAGTATCTTCCACAATGATGGGCGGTGTAGACTATCAAAGGCTTTTTGAAAATCGACGAAGGTGATAATAAGTGGCGATTGCATTTCCACTGATTCTTCTATAATTGTTCTTAGTGTGAATATTTGATCAATACATGATCGTTTCGGCCTGAAACCCGCTTGTTCTTCTCTGATCTTTTCGTCAGCATGCAATTTAAGTCTTTCTAACATCATGCAACATACTAATTTTCCAGGTACTGATAATAGAGATATACCACGCCAGTTATTACAGTCTGATAGATCACCTTTCTTCGGTAACTTTACAATAATACTGTCTTTCCATTGTTGTGGTAGTTGTTCTTCTCTCCATACTTCATTTATAATATTTAAAGGCTTTTTGAAAATCGACGAAGGTGATAATAAGTGGCGATTGCATTTCCACTGATTCTTCTATAATTGTTCTTAGTGTGAATATTTGATCAATACATGATCGTTTCGGCCTGAAACCCGCTTGTTCTTCTCTGATCTTTTCGTCAGCATGCAATTTAAGTCTTTCGAACATCATGCAACATACTAATTTTCCAGGTACTGATAATAGAGATATACCACGCCAGTTATTACAGTCTGATAGTTCACCTTTCTTCGGTAACTTTACAATAATACTGTCTTTCCATTGTTGTGGTAGTTGTTCTTCTCTCCATACTGTACACTGTGACTATTTTGATCTCGAAGTTGTGTTTCATATCTGGACTAATTGCTGTTACATGAACAGAGTCAATAAAACAAAATAACAAAATAGGCGTTCATCAAATAAGAGGATTAAACAGTCATTTGAAGAACTGGGGCTTATTTTGCTAAAAGAACCGACACTGAATCTGTTACCTGGAGCATGGAGATATGTTCAAGCTGTTGTCAAACACTTATTCGGTAAGCGAGAATGAAATGTGATCACATGTTTGTCAGAGCGAGTGAAAGCAGGGATGAATAATTCTTATATTGTATAACTAATATACTCACTTTGTTTTTTCCTTCTTATGTTTGCTAATACTGTTCATTTTTCAGAATAGGCTAACTAGAAACTTTGTTCTTTACAGAATAGTCAAATTCTATAATAATAATAATAATAAATTCTTTAAGTACCAAACACGGCGCATAAGGCAGAAACAAGTGCTCTCCAGGTTGTGCGTTGTGACGC
The DNA here is from genome assembly GCA_024509875.1 of Oreohelix idahoensis. Lineage (NCBI taxonomy): Eukaryota > Metazoa > Mollusca > Gastropoda > Stylommatophora > Oreohelicidae > Oreohelix > Oreohelix idahoensis. The sequence goes on from JAMPIV010006028.1 coordinate 258,130, forward strand.
CACTCCTCTTAGCTCTTGCACATTGTTTAATCCCAACGTTCTTCCTTCTCTTATTATTGTTCTTCTGAGTGTTTCTTTTGGTCTTCCTTTTTTCCTCTTACCCTCAGGAACCCAAGTGAGTGCCTGCAATGGTATTCTGTTGTTTTGCATTTGTAGGACATGACCGATATATGACCATCGTCTTTTCCTTATATAGTCGGAGACATATTTCTGCTTAGAGTCTGCTCTTATTTGTCGATTAGTCTTGAATTCTTTCCAACTGATGTTCATGAGTTTTCTAAGACATTTGTTCTCGAATGTATTCAGCTTGATCTCCAATGATTTTGTTATTTTCCAACTCTCACAGCCGTACGTTAACACTGAGATAACATTTGAATTAAACAGACGAAGCTTGGTATGTATATTCAATGATCGTAATTTCCAAATGTTAGATAATCTATTGAAGGCGCTAGCTGCCAAAGCAATTCTAGTATGAATTTCTCTTGTTGTGTCACCATCCTGAGTCATTTTACTGCCTAAATAATTGAAACTTTCAACTGTCTGTAGTTTTTCCCCGTTCAGGATGATATTAAATGTCTCGTTAGAAAAGTTCATAACTTTAGTTTTAGAGGCATTTATTTGGAGACCTATTTTAACCGAAAGATGACACAAATTATTTACTGCTTCTTGGGATTGTCTGGGTGTTGAACTTAAGAATGCTAAATCATCTGCGAAATCCAGGTCCCCCAGAGACTTTCCATCTGTCCATTTTATACTTAATTGTTCATTGTGGGTATAGTTTCTCATAACCCAATCAATAGCTATTCCAAAAAGTAGTGGTGACATAATACAGCCTTGTTTCACCCCTGTTTCTACTGTAAACCATTCTGTATTCCCTTTATTTGTTCTAACACAACATCTTGCATTGTCATATAGCGCTTTGATTATATTCACATATTTTGTTGGAAAACCATAGATTGTAAGTATCTTCCACAATGATGGGCGGTGTAGACTATCAAAGGCTTTTTGAAAATCGACGAAGGTGATAATATGTGGCGATTGCATTTCCACTGATTCTTCTATAATTGTTCTTAGTGTGAATATTTGATCAAAACATGATCGTTTCGGCCTGAAACCCGCTTGTTCTTCTCTGATCTTTTCGTCAGCATGCAATTTAAGTCTTTCTAACATCATGCAACATACTAATTTTCCAGGTACTGATAATAGAGATATACCACGCCAGTTATTACAGTCTGATAGTTCACCTTTCTTCGGTAACTTTACAATAATACTGTCTTTCCATTGTTGTGGTAGTTGTTCTTCTCTCCATACTTCATTTATAATATTTAAAATTCTCAAGAGGTTGTTGTCATTAACTGCTTTAATCATTTCGCCTGAAATTTCGTCAACTCCAGCAGCTTTATAATTTTTTAATCTGTTAACGGCTTGTTTGATCTCGTCCAGCGTGAATTCATCGCAAGTTATTGGCAAGGTGGTTGTGGGTGTTTCATTATTAAAATCAGGTGTTACTGTTGGTGGTGGTCTGTTTAGCACCTCCATGAAGTGCTCAGCCCATCTCTTCATTTGTTCTTTTTCTGTTGGTATTGGATTCCCTAATTTATCTTTAACAGGTGTTTCCATATCAGTAGGCTGGTGACATAGTTGTTTTGTAATCTGATAAAGGCACCTACTATTACCAGTTCTTGCAGCATTTTCAGCTTCTACGGCCAGTTCATTGATGAAAAGTCTTTTATCTCTTCGAGTTTTTGTCTTCACTTCTTTATTTAACAAGTTATAAGTTAGTTTGCAAGATTCAACTGCATTATGTGTACTTGCCGCTAGTAGTTTAAGTTTTGCTGTTTTCCTTTCTTGTATTTTATCCCAAGTATCTTCTCTCATCCATTTTTTTTCTTTTTATGTACTAGGTATCCGGTGGTCGCTACAGCTGCTTCTGTCATTGCTGTTCTCAGTTGTTCCCATTTAGTATCGATTGTCTTGGTGGTGACATCGTTGTCAATTTTGCCTAAAGCATCGAAATAGTTGTTCATTTTGACATTATATTCCTCTTTTACATCGTTTGATTGCAGTCTGTGTACATCTATTCTTCTATTTTTATTCGGTTGGTATAACTTCTTCAGTTTAATTCTCAGTTTAGCTATGCAGAGGTTATGATCGCTTCCGATCTCTGCACCTCTGTATGCTCTGACGTCTTGAACTAATGAGCGAAATTTTGCGCTTATGCAGAAGTGATCTATCTGGTTCTTAGTTCTGCCATCAGGTGAATTCCATGTTATCTTGTGGATATTCTTATGTGGAAAGATGGTGTCCGCCACAACGAGGTTTGATATTTCACAAAGTTCTAGAAGTCTTTCACCATTTTGATTCATACAGCCTATGCCATGAGTACCGAGATATCTTTGTACTCCATCGTTGTTGTCACCTATTTTGGCGTTAAAATCGCCCATGACTACTATTATGTCATGCTTGGGTATTGTGTTGATGGTACTTAGAAGTGCTTCATAGAAGTCATCTTTTGTGGTATCAAGAGCGTCGTTAGTTGGTGCATAGCATTGGACAGTTGAGAGCTTGAAAAATCTTGTATGAAATCTAGCTAATATTAGCCTCTCATTAATAGGTACCCAGCTGATGAGCGATGCTGCTGCTTTCTGTGTCATTAAGATAGCTACTCCCTCTGTGTGACGATTATCATTATTACCAGAGTATATAATTTGCTTTTTTTCTTCTGAAATATATTTTATGCCCTTTCCCGTCCATCTACACTCGCTGACACCCAATATGTCCAACTTATAATTATCCATTTCTTTAATTATTTCTTCCATTTTTCCGTCTTGATACATAGTTCTTACATTCTAGTATCCAATTTTAAAAATCTCCTTAGCCCCCAAGATATTAGAATGAGTCATGTTCACTGTCATGTTCACTGTCGAGCCTGGTTCTGTTTCGATAACAATCGCTTGTTTTACGATAGTGACTTGTTAATTCTCTGATCAACCCTCCTATCCAACCGACCGATTCGAGGGTTTCGAGGTCGGTTATAGGAAAATATCTACACCACTAGATACTCTGATGTATCTTTTATTCTATAATTTAACACATCATGGTACTATCCATCGAAATATACACATTCCTGATGTTTTTCTTTCGGCGTCTAAGGTGAGAAAAGAATTTCACCTCCATCTTGGAAGGGTAATCAAATTCTATACCATAGGGCTAATCTTTTGACCTTTTGGGGGTTAATTAACTTCTTCTTGTGGGAACTTGTCTCAACAGAGGCGATTGCGCTTATGTGTCTATTCCTTTATTAATTCTGTAACCTATGATTTTTATATTCTGATATTTTGATAATAACTGTTGTGAAGTTTCTTTATTGTAAATAAAAGTAACATAAAACTTAATTACCCGTGTCGGTCAGCTCGTCCCAATATCCCTACACCATTAATATAGTGTCACGTTTGTGCGTCTCAGTGTCGTCACTTATCTGTGTGTGTGTGTATGTGAGTGGTTGATAATATATATTAATATATATATAAAGGTATACTGTCTGATCAACAAATTTCTGTTGTAGAGATAGGCTGGACTAGAGCATCTTTTCAATCCAGGGACAGACTCTACCTTTCACCATTTCACTCGTGAAATCTATTTCTTTACCTTACCTCTCACTGAGCACCACCTTTTTCAGTTCTATTCAGACGGGACCAAAATATATCTTAAATACCTGTCAAATATCTACGACAAATAACAGTAACAATAACGTTAAATCCGTTAAAAATAGGCTTACTTATTTACTTTATCGTTCGTCTTCTACCCTGGCGTGTAAAGGTTTGCCAGACAGAGAAGTAATTATGCTATTAACAACAATAACGGCTGTGATACCTACTAATAGATTAGCAACAACAATAACGGCTGTGATACCTGTAGTGAAGTCTGGATTATATCTCGGTGGTCATTCAAAATTATACACCTCGCAACACCTGTGTAGTAACTGATCAATCAAACGCCACTTGGTACACGTAGTGTCGGAAGATACGCCAGGCTATTCAACATTGAGATAGCGAAAGTGTAGATGTTGGAAATATTTCGGAAGGCAGTGTGCATATATACATGTAGTACCTTGTTAAAGAAGGACCCGATTTGATAATAGGGATTATTACCCTTAGGCAGATAGCAATTGTTTTACTGGATGTGGTGTAGAGCAGTAGTTACTGTGAATAGAAGACAGTGTAACATGAACCTTGTTCTGTTTTTCCCTGTTTCGGCTGCTCCAGTGAAAAGTCGGAAAAACTATAGAATAAGTTAGATATCGCCATGGACAGAGCTCATTTATGTAAGTAATATAAGCCTAAGATGGAGGACATCGGTTCAGAAATAAGGACATATTTTAGATTTATCATCTAAGCACACCTTGCCTTACCTACACGATTTTGGGTGAATGAAAAATACTTTGTCGTAGTTCTCACGTATATCCGGAAGTCCACTATATAAGGGGAAGGAACGGAAGGCACACACACTCTCGCCGCTAAATTCAAACTACAGACATGTAGAACAGCATCTGCATCAACTCCTTTGCCATCTGCAAAAGTGTGAGCAGACTTTAATAACCTTTAAAAGCCTGTCTGTAATTGGGGGTAAGCGAGATGTTAAATATATATATATATATATATATATATATATATATATATATATATATATATATATATATATATATATATATATATATATATATAATCAATGTGTGCTTATGGTAATATTGGTTTGTGTAGTCTCTCATTGTGCTTTTTCTGGAGGAAAGCCCGACGTGTGTTGGTTTAGTTTAATTGTTTATTATATAAGTAGAACGAATGGATTGAGCTAGTCTCGTATGTAGAAAGCGTTTTAAAGATATTATTGGAAAGGACTATCCAAACTGGAAGAAGGAATGATTGTAACAGATTGATTTTCTGTATTGTTTGATATATGACACAATGATTACCATAAGGCCTATATGTTTATAAGGAAGCTAATCATGGACAGGAATATAAAAGTGTGTTTACTGGATTAGTGTGCTAGTTTTTGGATTAATAGTGTTATTTATGACTTATACTGTCTAATAGGGCATACCTCAGCTATGTCTGAACTGTCTCACTATACCTCCTGTCTGGATAGGGAGATAGTTGAACGATACTACCTAGGAAATAATTTGTTTCAGATCATATCCTGCCCTAGGTATCATACTACTCCCGTGAGTCATAGTCAGCCGCTGGATGATCTTGTTGTTTAAGAGCCTACGGTGTATGAGTGAGGCCACAGCCATTGACATCTCAACGTATTGGGAAACCCGCAGATGTGGGGTTTGCTCAATTCAACTTAAGCTGACCGAATCCTGAATTGGGAGCATTCAAGATAAGTAGCTCTCATCAGGGCTGCTTCATGATACATTGTGAACCATAACAAATATATAAGAGACTAATTGTATGATGAATTCTAGACTGATGGTATAAACCCAAAGATTATTGACCGTCATTTTCAGTCCAATTGACATTCTTACTCAAGAATAGTGAAAGATTAATTCAAAGCTAGTACAAGATAAAGAGACAGAGTTATTAACAGTTTAATTGTAGAACATTTTCATCAAGAATCCAGTTTACACAAGAAATATGGACTTTCGTAATTAAATTGAATATTCTATGTAAATATAAATAGTGCAATTGAATTTTAATTTTACGTGATTTGATTTATATTTTTCACAGAAGATCAAAGAGATCATGTACATAATTAAAGCTAATAATTGTAGTCACAGTCTTTATTGAATCATTTTTGTTGGTTCAAAGTTCTTGTTTGATTTTAATTACCCCTAGATAGTTTTAGTCGTAGGTGGGTCTGTGAGGGGAGGCACACAGATATCTAGGATTGCAAATTACCATCTCACCTAGTGTATCTGTACAGCCTGACTTAACCTATGACCTCGATACACCATTACTCTTTTCTGAGAATGGGGTATTACCTTTTAAGACCAGTTTCTATCTGGCACTATCCTGGTATCATCTGATACACCTAATTGTCTCCTTTCCTACACACTAAATAACCTCTCTCGCGATAATACCTACAAATAAACTAACAACAACAAGAACACTGTGATAGCTACAAATAGACTAACAACCAGTGGCGTATTCTCTATGTGTGCTGTGCGTGCTGCGCATACCTATGTCCGAAGGAAAATAAAAATTTATTATTCTATAAAATATTTCTCTTCTAAAGTTCTGCTTTCGGACCGCACGCATCAGGATAACGGATTTTCCCGCATAGAATCTACGAGTATATCAAGTTTCAGTTTCCCAGACGCGTTTTATAGTGCAGTTTTTATTGGTTGGTTACAATTGCCCGAAGTTTCTCGGGTAATTCCGTCACAATGCGTGCGGCACCTTTCTGATTCACGTCTGAATATTGGTTTGTGTGAAATGGGGTCATGGCCAGATACGTCAATACAATACAAAGATGCTTGCGGTGGTCTTGCAGCTCTCGGGTTGTAAAAATCGGCTGTGTCCGTCCAGTGTTTTTTGTGATTAATTTTTGTTAGTTGCCGGGAATGCAGATTATTAGTGACAGTGAGTTTCAAGTTGTAAGTTAATTAGTATTTCGAAGATAATTGACAAATACCCCTAATAACTATCGTTGCGTAATTGAATATAGTTGGTTTTTAAATTAAGAGGGGAAGAAGTTAAATAGTAGGCGTACATATTCATTTTAAGTAGCAGCCCGCCTAGCTCGCATTACCAGGATACGCCACTGCTAACAACAACAAGAACACTGTGATAGCTACTAATAGACTAAAAACAACAAGAACATTGTGATACCTACTAATAGACTAACAACAAGAACACTGTGATATCTACAAATAGACTAACAACAACAAGAACACCGTGATAGCTACGAATAGACTAACAACAACAAGAACATTGTGATACCTACAAATAGACTAACAACAACAAGAACATTGTGATACCTACAAATAGTCTAACAACAACAAGATCATTGTGATATCTAGAAATAGACTAAGAACAACAAGAACATTGTGATATCTACAAATAGACTAACAACAAAAAGAACATTGTGATATCTACAATAAGACTAACAACAACAAGAACACTGGGATAGCTTCAAATAGACTAGCAAGAACAGCCATAATAGCTACTGACCTGTATTTTTATCCATAATATGAATGCAGCAAAGTTCAAGTTCTGTGTTCGATTGTGTTATTCCGACTTTTTAAAAATCTTTAAATATGTCAGTAGCCTCTGTGTGAAAAAGAAGGCCCTTCAAGACAATCTAGCTCCAAAGTTTACTCTGTGAAGTCTGAGGGTCAAATGTTAGGTTGGCTGTTTCACAATGTTATATACACCATTATCAAATGGCTGCGAGAGATTTCAGTCATGTAAGATAACCCAGTGCATTATTTTTTAATCCTTTATCATTGACCCCTTCATTGGTTGCTTCCGTTTTTTTTTTTTTAAATCTTAGTATTTTTATTCAGAGGTCATAATTTAAAGTCAGGTATGATTATTAATGACGCACGATGTTGTCACATCCTAGATCCTGGCCATGGAAAGACTCACACAGTAAGAAAATCGGCTGGTAGCATTACCAGGCAGTCCTTGGTCTGGAATTCGTAGGGTAAGAGAGGTTAAGGAAGACATAAGAACACACGGAGAAGAGAACTGGAGGCAGACGTGAAAGGGATGACGTCAACCAGGAAAGATCTTAAGTTGATGGCACGGGTCAAGAAGATTTGGGATAAGGTTGTTGAAGGTCTATGCTTCTTCGGGAGCTGAACGGTGACAATGAGGATGATTATTTTTGTTGTTATTATTATAATTATTACTATTATTGATATTATTATTAGAGCGGGATCTTTATCGATTAATTAATCGATTAATCGAATACTTAAAAATCGATTAATTGATAAAACAAATTTAAATGCATTATTGTATTTGTTTAAGAAATGTTTATGTTTTTTGCCTAGATGTGAAAGTATTTGCTGTCTTAGAGGTTTATGATATAGGATTTTACAAGTGAGGACAATAATAATAAATTATTTGGTTGTAAATTTTCAGTTTTTTCGTTACATTTTTCAGAAAGATGTTGCCTTATAACATGTAAAATAAATAAAGTCCTTAGTGATCTAAACATGCATACACTAGATGTGAACCAACAAAGAATGAGAAGTCAGTGATCGACTATGCCATTGTTAGGAGGAGCTCATTCAAATATGTCCGGGATGCTAGAGTCTGGAGGGGGCCAGAGATTGGAAGAAATCACTACCTGCTTACAATCAAAAGAACAAGTGAAAGAGTTGCTCAGCCTAGGAACTGCCCAACATCACGCAAGAAACGAAGTAAACAAACGGAAGAAATGAGCATTAAGACCTACAAGCTGAGAGAGCCAGAAATTAAGACCAGATATCAGGGGCTTATTGCTACAGCGGTGAGAAACACAGAAGAACGACCTGATGACTTGGAAACCCTCTGGCTTAAATTCAAGGACATCATAAAGACAGCTGCAGCAGAAGCATGTGGTGAAGTCCGACTTGGGAACAAGAGAAAGAGGACACCTTGGTGGACAGAGGAAGTCAAAGAGAAAATAAGAGAGACGAAAATGGCATGGAAACAATACTTAGGAGCTAAATTCACAGCAGGACAAATAGAGAAAAATAGAAAATATGTGATACTTAGAACAGAAGCAAAGAACAAAGTGCTAGCAGCAAAACAGAAGTCCTGGGAAGAATTTGGAGAAAAGCTAGAAAAAGATGCGCAAAAAAACCAGAAATTGTTCTATAAGACCCTAAAGAACATGAGGAAGGAAAAACAATGCCCTCTCAAATTTATAAAGGACAAGCAAGGCAAATTGCTTAATGCCCCGAAGGAAGTAATGGAAAGATGGAAAGAATATTTCTCAAAACTCCTTGATGGTGAGCAAGGTCAAGCATCAGAAATGATAACCACTAGCACAGAAGAGGAAACCAATGGTGATGAAGATGACATAAAGATGGAAGAGCTGAAGGCAGCACTGTTGAAAATCAAGATGGGCAAAGCAGCAGGGCATGATGGTATTAACACCAGAAATGGTTAAGTACATGGGAGCATCAAGTGACCTATTACTCCTAAGGGTCCTACAGGCAGCGTGGTGCAACAAGACCATAACAAAGGATTGGGAGATTGCCACTATAGCATCAATTTTCAAAAAATGGTGACAATCGACAATGTAGAAACCACAGAGGCATATCCCTTCTCAGTGTCCCTGGTTGTTGTGGTTGAGTTAGAGTGTAGAGTATTTGTCGAGTTGGACAACTGTAGTGAAATCGACAAGGGATAGTGGACTGACAGAGTTATAGATTACACTTTAGATAAGGTGTAAATAGGAGATGGACTTGAGACAACCTGGAAGAAGATTTATTCAAAGGATCTCTCTCTCCAGGCCTCAACTCACTTTTACTGTCTAAGCATCTCCTGCTCTCACTCTTTTCTCTTATCAAACATAGAGATTCTAGTAAAGAGCTAAAAATACAAATATGGATGGAAAGGTCGTGAACAGCGTATTAATAAAGGTGTAAACTTTATTAAAGAAGAAAAGCATGAAAATAATGCATATCATCACAACAACATAAAATTACAACAATAATCATCAATGATCAAAATATGAAAACTACACCAACAACCACACACACAGATCACCATTCATAAAACCTGTAGAACACAGAGAGATGAAATAACTGAGTGTCAGCCCGTCCGTTTTCGGGACCATATGAAATAGCTCCAGTAAGTGGTTTTTTCGTATATATCCTCCATCGGTGATGGAATTAACCTGAATAAAATCACTGTATAGGCGCTATCATTGGTGATTCTTCCCTACTGGCGCGAGGTGAGCTGGAAGACTATTTACCTTCTGTTTACCAAAATGAATAAACTGCGTGGCAGTCCGTCCGTTTTCGGGGCCCAGATGAAATAGTCCGGACAGTGTGTTACTTGTAGATCCTTCGTGAGGGACTATGCCTACAAAACTGTCCTTGTTGGTACTATCATTGGTGACTCCCCCCTACTGGCGCGAGGTGGGCTGGAGGACGCTGTTTATCTCCTGCAGACCTACTGAATGAACTTAGCGACAGCCTGTCCGCTTTTGGGGACCAAGGGAAAAGCTCCAGTAAGTGGTTTTTTCGTATATATCCTCCATCGGTGATGGAATTAACCTGAATAAAATCACTGTATAGGCGCTATCGTTGGTGACTCCCCCTACTGGCGCGAGTGGGGCTGGAACTCTGTCCATAGATGGCTGCTCATACGTGCGAAGTTCTACATAGACCCAGAAATAAACCATGGGACGAAGTCACTTGAGGACAATTGATCCCAAGGCGTGCTTATCCGGCGCTAGAATTGGCTTTAAATCCGGTTTTAGCTGGTTGACTGTGGCTTGGCTGAGTGCCCCGTTTAGGCACAAAAAAGGCGGGTGATATGGAATTCTGCTATAGGCATGCTGGGCGGTTTTGATATTCTGGAAGCCGCCATGCTCTGGCTGGTAATCCAAGAGGCGAGTAGAGAACTACTACTGCATTTGGTGATTCCAGATTTAGCGTTGGCTCCGTTGCACTGCGTGAGCTTAACTTGGCGTTGACAAAAGGGGTTTTGATTCAGGAACGGGGTGTGACACTCGTGGGGCTAGATATCCTCAGAATCCCTCTAGACGAAGAGACGGTGACATTCTTCGTCTGACTGGAAACTAGACTAGCAATTCGGTATCCCCTGAAACTGAGACCGAAAAGAGACACCCTTTTACATCAAGCAAATAATAAATCACACTAACTTTATACAGAAAGTTTCGCTCCACTATGGGATTAAATTTATTGTAGTTATTGCTATGATAGTTTAGGGCTGTCTTTAACCATGTCTCCTGTTCCTTAAAAATATAAATTATCAACACGCGCCGGCATAGGCTTAATATCTTTTGCACCCCCAGGTACCTGTCAGTAAATGTTCTGACATCAAAAATCTACTCCTCTTCTCCCAATCTCAACATACAGGAAACCTAACCTGTAGTTACAGTTAAATGAATATGCTTATTCATCTTACAACATTAAATGAATTTACATAAACAGATTACAGCATTTGACATTACACAAATAAATCGTATGTCCCCTTTGGAAAATATATTAGCATTCCACAAAATGAGTACAAAGAAAATGCAATGTTCTTGCTATAATAATACAGTTGTGGCTAAATCATAAGATATAATTATATCTATGCCTGGTGACTGCTTTCAGTGAAAGTTATAGACTAGTGCCTAGCCACACAAGTAAGCATAAAATGATCCTCCCTTGCCACTAGAAATATCTATCAAAAAGGAATAAGTGACTATCTCCTATAATCCAGAGTTATTACCTGCATCTCACTATTCAGTTATAAAGTGAACAATCCACACCTGACATTATCTTACAGAAATGACAGTTAATTTTTGCCGACTCTTAACCCAATGGTAAGCATTCGTGGACTGATTCTACGCCTAATATCTGTTATTGTAAGTTTAACATTTAACCCATGATAAACCGTAACAGTTTAAGCACCACTTAATATGCCGTAGACAGCGCTACCTTATCACTGAATAAATTACTAGGAGAAGTCCTCAGAAACAAATTCACTTCCCCAACAGATATATATAAAAGCTAACATGAATACATCATATTATAATTATAAGATATGTCAACTCACCCCGAAAAATGACTAGAACACAGGCAAACACATTCTAGTACTGTGTTAAAGTTTGCCTTATCTCGTGATGGTCATCTACGGGCCAGGAAAATTTACGAATGTCTTTGTCTATTAAAACCAGTCTACTCTTATAGATCACAAGGGACGCTCCCCCCGGCCTGCATATTTCTACAGAAGTTCGGCGAAAGACGTAATCTAGAGTAAGACAAAAGAAATCGTGCGAAAGTTCCCCGGGTAGAGAAATGCATAACATTATGCTCTATCTTGTCTAAGGGGCGAAAACCCAAAGACTGACCGCGATTGTTATCTTCTCCTGAAACAGATCACACTCGTTACCCAGGCCTCAAAGGGCACCAGCCGGTCGTCATCAAACGTTTTAAAGCGACCAGAGAAATTCCCCTGTTGGGACCACAGAGGGTACCCGCCGCTAACGAACCGTTTCTTTCACAGAAACCGTCTTTGGCTCGTTCTAACACGTAAAGCGGACCCGAGAAATGTTTCTCTGGTCGAACAGGTGCGTTTAGATAACATTACGTCTAGCGTTAGCTGACCGCAGCTGGCCAGCGTAAACAACCTCGGGTGGGATTGAGAAGGTGAAAAAATGTAAGTAGAATTTAAAGAAACGAAAATACAAAATGTCTCGGAAAACAGAACATTTAAGGGAGTAATCAAATTATGGACAAGATGGTAAAATAAATTATCTTTCACGTGACAAGTGCCCCCCCCCCCCCCCCCCCCCCCCCCCTTTTAAAGTTCGAGGAATACGGACAAAAATGACAGTAATTTATCTTTTCCATCGTCTTTTGTTACCTGTCATTGGAACATCCTATACTCATAAAACCAAATACGTTTCCAATTTCTGTCTGTCTGTATGACTAGCTCCGAGTTCATTTCTTTTCTTCCCTCTGTCTAATAGACGCTCAGAGAATGGGATTTTGCGAGGCCACTGAACACTGACATAATCTGTTTCCGTGTGAACATGACCTTCCTTCCCCAATTTGCTTTGTCTGTCCATGGTCCGGAAAATTATCCGCACCTGTTGTGAGTTTCGGCCCCGCCTGAACTCACTGGCCACTGCATTGGTAATCCGCCTGTTATGTGCAGTGTAATCGTTGCTGGACTCGGGCTGTTTAATTTCCGTTATGGGTTTACCTGTCGCGGACTTGAATAACCCTCGATAGCTGCAGTCTGTCGGGGTTTTCCGCGCGCGTGTAACCCTAGTTGGCAAATACAGCCGGTCGTTGGCCGAAGAAATGCTAGCATTTTTCTTCTGCCTCTCCACACCTACTCCGCTGTTTCGGCGGGAGCATTGATCAATCTTCAGACCTGTGCCGTCTAAAGGCGGGTCTGGAGCTTTCCTTGCCTTGCCAGTCACAACTCTGGCTTGGTCAACGGAAATGATCAAGTTGTTCTGTAATGGCCTGGCGGAGGCGACTACTTTGCTGTCCATCAGTGGGGTTGAGACCACTGGAATAATGCGATTCTTTCTTCGCCTGACTGAGAAGTGTGAGAGACTCAAATGGAATACCAGGGATCCCTTCGCCTGGAACCCTGTGTCCACCATAAACGTCAACTTTGCCTTCCCCTGAGGAAGTTACTGGCGTCAGTTGAACTTTGTCCTGCAATGCGAGATCTACTTCCTGGTTGACAGGCTCCGCAGTCTGCATGCAAAGGACTGGACGGTTTGAGATCCCGTTAGATCGCGAAGTGCCCGAGAAAAAACTCTCGGTGTGTTTTTCCAAAGTTCCTTGGAACGGTTTGGAAAGTTTAACCCTTTTAGCAGGCGACTTATTCTTGCACCTTTTAAGCTCAGGGTGATAAGAGGAGCGGCGCCTCCATTCTACGATCGCTGAGTTGGAGGGATGCGCCTCTGCATATGGTTTTTCGCTGTCCGGCCGGGAATCTTGCGAAATATAACGTGATAGGGTGTGGCTCCCTTTTCTCGACGTCACGTGTCGGTTAGGTGCTGCTCGGTCTGGAGCGTGAGAGGCTCGGGGTTCGCCGCTTGCCAGACGGGAACAATCCGTATTACAATGCTTGTTAGCACCTGTCTCACCTTTGTGCAGTTTCCATGCCTGGGAACGTTGCGTAATTTTCCCCCTGGCCTTAGGTCTGCTATCCCGACGTAAATTCTTTCCTTGTTTGGGCTTCGGATCCAAGTCCAAAGGAAAGTCAATTTTCTGGAGTTGGGGTTCGGTTTTAGCAGGCAAGTTTTCTTTCATGGGCGCAAGGTTTGCAGGGGCGTTGACCGTTAAGGGCACAGTAGAAGGGGAATTAGAGTGACTACCTTTAGTATCTGTTCCCATCCTCCGAATTTGGCTATCCAGTTCATTCATTCTGATTTGGTGTAGCCTGCTCCTTTCTTGGCTTTCTCTGCCCCTTTCTTGGCGCTCTATTTCCCATTGCTTGTCCCGTTCTTGTTGCTCCATTTCCAATTTCTTGTCCCGTTCTTGTCTTTGCTTTTCCCTTTGCTTCTCATCTTCTATCACTTCTTCTACATACTGTCGGGTGAATGCTTCACTCTCCCCAGTTTGTTTACAGGACCATGCCAAGATTAAACGGCTGTCAAACCAATTGTCTACCTCGTATTGATCCTGCAGGCTTACTGCAAATTCTAGAAAGGGCTGGATTTCGCTATCCTGGTACTCCATGTACTTAGCTACCTCGAAGGCAATTCTATGCACTTTATCTAGATCGGCCATTATATCAGGGTGAGCAAACACTATAGAAGAATAGAACCTAGAGATCTTAGTTACCTAGTCCACTAGGTGCTGATTAACTTAATAGTCAATAAAATCTAGGCTAGCCTGGGAACTTTAAAAACAAGAAAGTTTGTAGCTACTCTGATCGACAAGCACAAACCCCAAAAAACTCCAAAAAAATGTAAGTGATGTAAAACTTATTACTATCACTTCACCCCAGTTCTGTCAGTACTAAGCTATTGAGAGGATTATTTACTATCATCCGAATGAACACCCTCCCTTGGTACAGATGCGAGCTAGTAACTGACTATCTGTAGCTTCTTATCTCAGATTAAAGAGCTACTCCTGAAAAAATATTAACCCTTAAAAAAAAATTTTTATTTTTTTGACTTACAACAATAGTCGTCAGATTTGTCAACCAAAAACTCAGCAGTGATACCATCAACCTTTACCAGCTGTCTCATGTGTAGCATGAACAATAAATGTAACTTAATATTTATGATTGCTGTGGAGAAAAAACGCTGTTCCGACTTCCTCCAAAAGAAATAGTTCGATATGTCTAGGGGAAAGAAATTCCTATAATCTGCCGAACACTAAACTCTAAGAATCAAGATAGAATCTTGTGAGAGATTCCTACCAGACTGCAACCTCATCTGTTGCGATTGCTGCAGATGTAGTTCAAATTCCGCGGCGAGACCCCATTTGTTGTGGTTGATGGGTTCTAGAATCTCGGACGGGCTCCCATTTGTCGTGGTTGAGTTAGAGTGTAGAGTATTTGTCGAGTTGGACAACTGTAGTGAAATCGACAAGGGATAGTGGACTGACAGAGTTATAGATTACACTTTAGATAAGGTGTAAATAGGAGATGGACTTGAGACAACCTGGAAGAAGATTTATTCAAAGGATCTCTCTCTCCAGGCCTCAACTCACTTTTACTGTCTAAGCATCTCCTGCTCTCACTCTTTTCTCTTATCAAACATAGAGATTCTAGTAAAGAGCTAAAAATACAAATATGGATGGAAAGGTCGTGAACAGCGTATTAATAAAGGTGTAAACTTTATTAAAGAAGAAAAGCATGAAAATAATGCATATCATCACAACAACATAAAATTACATCAATAATCATCAATGATCAAAATATGAAAACTACACCAACAACCACACACACAGATCACCATTCATAAAACCTGTAGAACACAGGGAGATGAAATAACTGAGTGTCAGCCCGTCCGTTTTCGGGACCATATGAAATACCTCCAGTAAGTGGTTTTTTCGTATATATCCTCCATCGGTGATGGAATTAACCTGAATAAAATCACTGTATAGGCGCTATCATTGGTGATTCTTCCCTACTGGCGCGAGGTGGGCTGGAAGACTCTATTTACCTTCTGTTTACCAAAATGAATAAACTGCGTGGCAGTCCGTCCGTTTTCGGGGCCCAGATGAAATAGTCCGGACAGTGTGTTACTTGTAGATCCTTCGTGAGGGACTATGCCTACAAAACTGTCCTTGTTGGTACTATCATTGGTGACTCCCCCTACTGGCGCGAGGTGGGCTGGAGGACGCTGTTTATCTCCTGCAGACCAACTGAATGAACTTAGCGACAGCCTGTCCGCTTTTGGGGACCAAGGGAAAAGCTCCAGTAAGTGGTTTTTTCGTATATATCCTCCATCGGTGATGGAATTAACCTGAATAAAATCACTGTATAGGCGCTATCGTTGGTGACTCCCCCTACTGGCGAGAGTGGGGCTGGAACTCTGTCCATAGATGGCTGCTCATACGTGCGAAGTTCTACATAGACCCAGAAATAAACCATGGGACGAAGTCACTTGAGGACAATTGATCCCAAGACGTGCTTATCCGGCGCTAGAATTGGCTTTAAATCCGGTTTTGGCTGGTTGACTGTGGCTTGGCTGAGTGCCCCGTTTAGGCACAAAAAAGGCGGGTGATATGGAATTCTGCTATAGGCATGCTGGGCGGTTTTGATATTCTGGAAGCCGCCATGCTCTGGCTGGTAATCCAAGAGGCGAGTAGAGAACTACTACTGCATTTGGTGATTCCAGATTCAGCGTTGGCTCCGTTGCACTGCGTGAGCTTAACTTGGCGTTGACAAAAGGGGTTTTGATTCAGGAACGGGGTGTGACACTCGTGGGGCTAGATATCCTCAGAATCCCTCTAGACGAAGAGACGGTGACATTCTTCGTCTGACTGGAAACTAGACTAGCAATTCGGTATCCCCTGAAACTGAGACCGAAAAGAGACACCCTTTTATATCAAGCAAATAATAAATCACACTAACTTTATACAGAAAGTTTCGCTCCACTATGGGATTAAATTTATTGTAGTTATTGCTATGATAGTTTAGGGCTGTCTTTAACCATGTCTCCTGTTCCTTAAAAATATAAATTATCAACACGCGCCCGCATAGGCTTAATATCTTTTGCACCCCCAGGTACCTGTCAGTAAATGTTCTGACATCAAAAATCTACTCCTCTTCTCCCAATCTCAACATACAGGAAACCTAACCTGTAGTTACAGTTAAATGAATATGCTTATTCATCTTACAACATTAAATGAATTTACATAAACAGATTACAGCATTTGACATTACACAAATAAATCGTATGTCCCCTTTGAAAAATATATTAGCATTCCACAAAATGAGTACAAAGAAAATGCAATGTTCTTGCTATAATAATACAGTTGTGGCTAAATCATAAGATATAATTATATCTATGCCTGGTGACTGCTTTCAGTGAAAGTTATAGACTAGTGCCTAGCCACACAAGTAAGCATAAAATGATCCTCCCTTGCCACTAGAAATATCTATCAAAAAGGAATAAGTGACTATCTCCTATAATCCAGAGTTATTACCTGCATCTCACTATTCAGTTATAAAGTGAACAATCCACACCTGACATTATCTTACAGAAATGACAGTTAATTTTTGCTGACTCTTAACCCAATGGTAAGCATTCGTGGACTGATTCTACGCCTAATATATGTTATTGTAAGTTTAACATTTAACCCATGATAAACCGTAACAGTTTAAGCACCACTTAATAGGCCGTAGACAGCGCTACCTTATCACTGAATAAATTACTAGGAGAAGTCCTCAGAAACAAATTCACTGGGAAGAATTTGGAGAAAAGCTAGGAAAAAGAACCCGAGAAATGTTTCCTCAGGTGCGGTGGGATTGAGAAGGTGAAAAAATGTAGGTAGAATATGAAAGAAACGAAAATACAAAATGTCTCGGAAAACAGAACATTTAAGGGAGTAATCAAATTATGGACAAGATGGTAAAATAAATTATCTTTCACGTGACACTGGTAAAATCTAATCTAGAATCCTAGAGCAGAGACTCCGACGCCTAGCTGAGCCACAATTGGATGAGATCCAGTGCGGATTCCAAGCAAACCGAAGTACTCAAGACCTAATCATCACACTCAGACAGCTGAGTGAAAAGGCCCTTGAGTATAAGAGTGAGATCCATCTTTGTTTCATAGATCTGGAAAAGGCATTTGACAGGGTCCCCTGGAGCAAACTTTGGGACTGTTTGGCAAGGAAGAACATTCCAGCACCTTTGATTCATGCTATACAGAGCTTCTACAAGTCTTGCAGAAATTATGTGAGGACAGCAAACCATAAGTCAGAAGAGTTCAGGACCACCACTGGTGTAAGACAAGGTGATATCATGTCACCTTATCTTTTCATACTCCTCATGGACGATGTTATCAAGGCATGTAAGGAGAGAACAAGAAAGTATTCAGTGGGTTACTGGAAGAAGAGACAGGTCTGTATTTCAGAGCTGGCATTTGCTGATGATGTTGCCCTGATTGCTAAATCAGAGGCACATCTCCAATCGAATCTGCAAGTCTGGAAGGAAGAGCTGGAGAAGAGAGGGATGGTCATAAGCAGCTCTAAAACAAAATCCATGGTGATATCACGAGAAGAAAGAAAACATCAGATTAAGCTGGGAGAACAGGTCCTGGAGCAGGTCGACCACTTTAAATATCTCGGAGCTATTATAGACTGAAAAGGGGGGGGGGCATCAAAGAAGAGTTGGCCACTCGAAAAGCAGCAGCTGGGAGACTTTTTCAGGCTATAAATCGAGGATTCCTCAGCAAGAGAGACGTTGGTAAGAAAACGAAGATGACTGTATACCGCTCCACCTATGTCCCAGTCTTGACATATGGATGCGAGTCATGGGCAATGACTACAACCCACAAAAGCCAGATCCAAACCTCAGAAATTAGATATCTGAGGAAGGTGGTTGAAGTAACAAGAAGAGACATGTTCCGCAACCAGACGATACGTCAAGGCCTAAAATCCCACTCCCTGCAGACCCAAGTAGAACAGTCCCAACTAAGATGGTTTGGCCATTGATAAGTGCAGATGTGATGAAAGGGAAATGATCTTGGGAAATACGTGTTGAGTAGAGTTAATTTTGGGTTAGAGTACTTGCTTACAGATTGGTATGGATTTGTTTAAAGATATCTCCTCTTGGTTTCGTGGAAGACAGTATGTCAGATAGCAGGTGAACTCTGGTCATAATGAATTGTTTCTGTACTGGTTTTAAGTGATGTGTGAATAGCTCTCGCGGCTAGTGTCCGCAGGGATTTTTGAGAGCAGTGTTAAGAGAACAGTAGATTCTCGTGACTGTGTGAACGGGGTGTGTTCCCGTGGGTTCAGTGTGTGCAGGGTTTTTGACTGAGGTGGTCAGCCCTAAGGTGTTTTTTGGATAATGTATGCCTGCGCAGGGCTATAGAGATTTGTGCACTGATGTGAAGTATAGAGATTTGGTAGGCCTTGATTATTATATATCTGCCGTAGATGCAGTATTTGTGCACTGATGTGAAGTATAGAGATTTTGTAGGCCTTGATTATTATATATCTGCCGTAGATGCAGTATTTGTGCACTGATGTGGAGTATAGAGATTTGGTAGGCCTTGATTATTATATATCTGCCGTAGATGCAGTATTTGTGCACTGATGTGAAGTATAGAGATTTGGTAGGCCTTGATTATTATATATCTGCCGTAGATGCAGTATTTGTGCACTGATGTGAAGTATAGAGATTTTGTAGGCCTTGATTATTATATATCTGCCGTAGATGCAGTATTTGTGCACTGATGTGAAGTATAGAGATTTGGTAGGCCTTGATTATTATATATCTGCCGTAGATGCAGTATTTGTGCACTGATGTGAAGTATAGAGATTTGGTAGGCCTTGATTATTAGATATCTGCCGTAGATGCAGTATTTGTGCACTGATGTGAAGTATAGAGATTTTGTAGGCCTTGATTATTATATATCTGCCGTAGATGCAGTATTTGTGCACTGATGTGAAGTATAGAGATTTGGTAGGCCTTGATTATTATATATCTGCCGTAGATGCAGTATTTGTGCACTGATGTGAAGTATAGAGATTTTGTAGGCCTTGATTATTATATATCTGCCGTAGATGCAGTATTTGTGCACTGATGTGAAGTATAGAGATTTGGTAGGCCTTGATTATTATATATCTGCCGTAGATGCAGTATTTGTGCACTGATGTGAAGTATAGAGATTTTGTAGGCCTTGATTATTATATATCTGCCGTAGATGCAGTATTTGTGCACTGATGTGAAGTATAGAGATTTGGTAGGCCTTGATTATTATATATCTGCCGTAGATGCAGTATTTGTGCACTGATGTGAGGAGTAGAGATTTTGTAGGCCAGGATGTGTATGGGCCGTATGTTAACTGCATTATGAAGATTCATGTTTCGATGTAACTGTATTCGTCTAGATCTACGTGATGTTATAATTGTAATAAACCATGGTTAAAATATCATCAGACGTTACACCATTCCATGACTTGGTGTGTACGCTACTGTGAGTGACTGTCCCAAAACACGCTTCACCTTCTTCACTAAAAAAACATCAAATGAGTTTTATCAGCCATGTCTGCAGAATGGGAGAAGATCGGCTACAACGACAAGCATAGGAAACAAAGATCCAAGGATCCAGACCCCCAGGACGACCCAGAGTCCGCTGGGAGGACAACATTAGACAATCTTTGAAGGACCGAGGACTAGAATTGAACCAGGCCAGGAGGAAGACAGCCGATAGGATAGTCTGGCGCTCTCCCTTCCAAACCTCTACACCTCACGGTAGACGGGGAACGACTAAGTAAGTAAGTGTTCTAAAAAATGTTATTTATGAATTGTTTTATAATTATGATTGTTCAAAAATTATTGATGATTTTTATAATTTCTCAAATTGTTCGAAATCGATCGATTAATCTTCGATTAAAGAAATTTGATTAATTCATTAAGATTTTGTAATCAATTCAAGTGTCGCGTGTTGTCTACCCTGCTCTACAGTAGTGGTTCAATCATGGCTAAACTCCCAGTTAAAAGATGAAGGTTTTCAAAGGTCATCAACCTTTACTCAACATTACTCATGGCAGAGATATAAATACAAGAATGATGCTTCTGTTCCACGGAGTCTCACAGGAATTTACAGACAGGAAAGTATAACAACTGCGTGACGATGGGTTATACATTTTGGGCACTAGGGTGGACCTTAGGCAACCCCCTAAATTCTGTTTGATTTTTGACCCGCCCTTTCATTTCTTTTCGATCTCGTGTAAATGTAAAGTGGGGTAACTGGGCTGTCACTTTAAATCTGACAAGTTAACTCCCCTTACTTTCTCGTACAGTGGCCAGCGGAGATAAAAAGGTCTTTTAATGCTGGTAAGAGTGTCTTTGTGACGCGTCCGCGGCGCTCCTCGCTGGGCGGCAAAAACGTCCCTGTGTTTTTAATTCCAGGGAAAGTCTGGGACCCTTGCAGCGTAAGAGCAATCGCTCTGTTACGTAATCCTTCTTGTAGTGCGTCGCCATGAGAAATCCTACGGAGACGTTACGATTGTTTGTCTTCGTTTTTCTGTCCAGGTGTTGAACACCTGCGGCCCTGGCTCTACTATATATTGAGTCCCCTTCTTTCTCTAAATGCTTTTAGTCCCGGGAACGTCTGTCGTGAGGTGGCAGAGATCTTGTGCAGTTTGCCAGCTACTTTAGTGTAGGAAATTCTTCACAATCTCGGTAAGAATTCTTAAGTAACTTGGTACTTTGTTATTTTTTTCCTTCGGATTTATACTTAGACTAAGTTCATTATAGTGGGTTCTAGCATCTTTGTTAAGGCGCGGCAATTACCCAACAAGCACTAAGATGCAATAAAAAAAAAAAAAAAAAAAAAAATATATATATATATATATATATATATATATATATATATATATATATATATATATATATATATATATATATATATATATATATATATATATATATATATATATATATATATATATATATATATATATATATATATATATATATATATATATATATATATATATATATGGTGCTTGGTTTTTCGGGATTTTATAAGAGTGTCTTGCTTTTTTTTACTTTGGTTTAATGCTGTTATTCACTCTTTAGTTATTGCTTGAGCAATTCAGCTCTTAATTTCAAACTTCCCTAAGCCTACTTCAATTTTGTTATAGCTAGTTCTTCCCCCTTTGGTTTCTTTGTCTGCAAGCTCATTCCCTGCTATCTCCACATGTGATGGTATCCATGTTAGTGTTACACTGCATCCTATAGTGTGCAGATATGTATTGACCTGTAGTATTTCGTCTATAATATCTGGCCTGCTACATTCATTTCTGTTTCTGATAGCTGGTACTGTAGAAATCTTGATAAGATTTTAGGTTTTAAGCAGAATTTTTGGCCCCCACACACATGGCTCCATGTGAGGTTCTACCGGGGAAGATCCAATCATTACAATGTACAAATGTTGCCCCGTGAGGTTCTTGTTGGCTGAAACCCAATTAAGTTTTATCTATAATCCCCACGGAAGGAGTATGATTTTGGTAGGGGTTTCCCCCTGTCGAAGAATGAAAACACATACCGTGGAATCGCCTAGTTGTGTTTCTGAAATGGCGTCCAATCAGACTTGCGCATTTTCTGCAAGCTCGCAGACAACGTGTTGCCTAACTTACACTGGAAATATGGCAGCGACCACATTTGTGTTAGGATTGCATCGTTTCAGTAGAAGTCTATTTAAATTCTAGTACTAAACCTAAGGGTCTTTTATATTTGGTCATGCGCCCTAATATAACCGACTAGGTTGAACGGGACGCGCCTCGCCAAAACGAGGGAAAACTTTATTTAAAAAAAAAAGTTAAACTGTTGAAATTCTACTTAATTAATTTGTTCAAGGAAGAAACGCGTATATGTGAATATATTAGAAAGTGTAATGCTTGCTGTATTTTCGGAGTAGTAGCACGTAAGTGTGTCAAGGATTTAGCAAATAGTGCTAAAGTTCACTTTTGTAAAGCATAGCAAATCGAAAGCTGAGCAGATTTGGAAAACTATATATGGAAAAAAGCTACACTTCTGCTAGATAAAAACAGATAAGGATGGAACCAATAGCTGGTATAGGAGATGAGCACGACGAAGAACCGTGGGGAATGAAAAGCACAGATGACCAAAATGTACCAGTTCAGCAAAATAAAATCTCACACCTAGTTCTGGTGACGTCACAGTTCTAACTTAACGCCGGATGCAAGGCTATTTAAGCCGCGCTAAATGTGAATGTGGACACACACGAAACCAGATTTTGCATGATGGACAGAGAAAGAGCTAGTCACGACTTCTTTCACTATTTGTATATTGTGGCAGCCTGCCTTGGCCAAGTCAATTGTCCCGTTGTGTAATTTCTGAGAGCTAGAGGGTAAGTTAGATTACTGTAAATACATTTGTATATGTAATGCAAATATCTGTTTCAGGATATGTTATTGTTTAACTACATGATGAATGATTCAATGGATGAATATTTTAAAGATATGTGTTGATGAATGGAAGGAAAGAAACCAAACCAGATACTCACAGTTGGTTTAATCATTAAGGATCACTTTATAAGTATTAGAAGTGACAGAATGAAGAAATAAAATGGATTAAGTAAGCCTATCATGAATTTAAATATTAATATATTATAATGTAATATGTAATTTGTTCTGGAATTTCACAATAGACACCTATCAAACTGTACACTTAACAATCAGATGTGTGCATTCATACACATGCATCAGTAGAGACGATTACACCCACCACAGTAGATTTGTGAATATCATAAGAAGATGCTATCCACGGGCTCTGTATTGTTACAGGTTCAATTCAGTTCAGCTCATGTCAGAAGATCAAACTGATCTACATCAAGGAACTCGGAAGTGGGAACTCCTAGTGTTATCCTGCCTAATTTTCAATGAGCAATGCAGTGGGACCACTCATATTCACAGTTATTTCTAGTGTTTGAGGAACATAGTGAAGAGTGTCATCATCGTGTCTAAACCCTATCGACTCTTGTCTGGGACATTGCAGTCTAGCAGCCCAAAAGACTTTTAAGTTAAGTTCAACACCACATGAACTATTGTTGCAATTTAAGTGCGAGTTGTCAATGAAGAAACTTTATAGAATCACAGAACAGTTTGCAGGAAATCTGTTATTCCAGTGACACTTTATTAGTGTAAATATAATTGGAAACTGTGAATTATTGTGTAATATAATATCATATAAAACTCATTCATATTCTTTCTGAAGACAAGAAGAAAAGAAATTACTTATACATAGGGAGCCGCGCTAGCGTAGTGGATACCACACCGTTCTGGCGACCGGGTGATTCAGGATCAAACCCGGGCGACGGCATTTGAGGATTTTTCGTCGACCGGGATTTGGACTGGATTAACTCGAGACCTGGCGAGGACATTTGAAGGAGTGTCGTCGACCAGGGATTGGCGGCTCCTGAGCCGACCCAGCTCTAATGGGTACCTCCGAAATCGGCGAGTATCTGCCTGAATGGCGAGGGACACCTGTCTCGGTACAAGAAAAAAAGGGATACTCGCGTAAAATCAATGTCAGGTTAGACATTAATAATAACCTGAGATTTCGCCTCGAGTACACTGACAAACAACATTTTTCTTTCTTATATAAGAATAAGTGTTCTTAGGTCAGTTTCTTGCGCTGATTTCAAATTTGAAATCCGTTTATCTCTATCACATCGGGTTCTTAAGATATTTGTGAATAAATATATTTTTGGGAAACCGTTATTTGCTCCGTTTCATTTTTACTATATAACTTATTAAAAATTAATAAAATGCAAAATAATTCTACTTTTTATACTGCTAAAAGATGCATGACATATGTTACGCTATTTTTCAAATAGTTACTGTATTTTGAAATAATTCTGAGCGAAATATGGCTTCTAGAAGTTGTTGAAATTCGGCTTATCTGTTCTGTTACGTGTGCGGATATTTTACCGATCGTGTTCACTAGAAAAACTTTACACCATTACTAAAGACAGCATATTAACTGTATTTCGATTCGAAAGTTGATGATGCAAATAAATCTTGGAAGCCAAATGCAGTTTGTTCGACTTGTGCAAATACATTGGCAGGTTGGTTACGAAAATCGCCGAAGCATAAGTCGATGCCTTTTGGAGTGCCAGTAATATGGCGTGAACCGACAAATCACGCTACTGATTGTTACTTCTGCTTGACAAATATCCATGGTTTCACTTTTAAAACTAGAAAGTCTGTGGTTTATCCAAATATTGAATCGGTTTCGATACCAGTGCCTCATGATCCAATCACGTGTCCGATCCCAGTTCCGCCAGAATAATATCCGTTGAACGTGAATGAACCACCAGAAAGTGATAGTTTACCTGCTTTAGAAACTAATTCTGACTCGGATTATATACCGGTGAATGATGGTGTTCACTTAATTAACCATTCAGACCTCTCAGATCTAATACGTGATCTCGCTCTTACCAAAGGACAAGTGGAATTACTCAGTTCGCGACTCAAAGAATGGAATTTTTTAGCGCCCAATACTCCGATATCTAAATTTCGTCATAGACACAGAGAACTTGTTCTCTTCTTCTTCTTCCTCGTTCGTCCTGAAAAGGACGTTGCTTGCGTTGTGTCTGTTTATGCCGGAGCTGTGATATCTGCACCTTTCGGTCGACACATCCGACTTCAGCACGGCATTTTTTGGAACCGGGTTTGCCTTCCCTCTGCGATCCCTACTCGCTCTGCCAGACTGCAGTGATGCAGCCTGTTTCCAGGCCCACCACGTGGAGGTGGAGTAGGGTCTTGGTCAGCTCTGGTTCGCTGACCCTGATGCAAGCAGTCAAGCTATGAGTCGCTGACTGCATTCTCTATTGCTGCATCTTTGGGTCCCAGAGAACTTGTTCAATATTTTGAGATGGATGATGACATTTGCTATTGCAAAGATGTAAACGGTCTTATGGTGCACCTCGGTCATGAGCACATAGTCAACGAATGGCGACTTTTCATCGACTCTTCCAAGACTAGTCTAAAAGCCGTGTTATTGCATAACGGAAATTTATTTTCATCAATTCTGTGGTAAAATGGGATGTTATAAATATTTATAGGGGACTTAGTGTACTGACTGAGATCAGCTGTGAAGGTATCTATATCTAATAAGAGTAGTGTATTATAGATAACCTTACTTGCTGCCACATATGTATGCCTCAGTCAGAATTATTCTGGAATATTGTGATGACTACGTTATATGTCTAGGGTATGTGTATGATGAAGTGTAAGTCATAACAACAACAGACAGATAAACAATTTAATTTATTCCACCACACTTGACAACACTGTGACACTCACATACATAAAACACTCTAAGAGGATATCTTAAAGGAGTCACTGATAACTTTTCAAATAACAATATGTATTCATTGCTGTCATGAATGTATATGTGTCCTGATTCAAATACAGGGGGAACCAGGAATCACAATCAATTTTAATTACAAGGTATATGTACAGAATTTATTAATATGATTCATGTAGTGACATATATTATCAATGGTATCCTATGTGTGTCAGTTGTGTAGTGGTAATATGAGGTAATACTGGTTTTGTTTTGTTCAAGCTCTGTTGGTATTTGTCATCATGACTTCAATAGTTTGTTTCTATTAGAACTAGTATTGGAGATGTTCTCAGTTCCTGGTATTAAAACAATTTACTTCCCCTCTTAATTTTATGTTACAATGTTATTTTAAGATGGGGGTACATAATGTTGAGCTCCATGGCCACACTCTCTTATCTTGCGTGATGACTGCAGTAAAAGACTCCTCTGCTCGATAACTGTAATGAGTTCTGGAGCCACCCCACTGGTTGCTATATTGACCAAGGAGTATGCTGTCCACTTCTGGCTTCAGCAAAGCTCTGACCAGGTGCTGCTCAATAACTTTAAGACCACGGTCCCTGAAACAAGAAGGTTGTACCTTCTACGTCAGAACTAATTTATACTCTATTTTTACACTGAGCACAATACATCACAAACATTGAGTTCAGAGCGTTAGGCCAACTGTCAGCTTCATCTGAAACACTTTATACCAGTATTTCCCTCCCTAATGGTTACTACGCCTCTGCAATTCCAGCATTATTTCTTTCTAGTTAATAATCTAGGTGTCAGTGTACTGTTTGGCCATTCCATGCAGTTTTACTTTCCTCCGACACCTTCTGTTCAGGCTGGAGCCTATAGGCTTTACATCATGTTCGCTACTGAACCACACATATATACAGACATAAATTATCAATTTACATTCAATTTTCATTAAAAGATATTGAATATTACAAGCTTACCACAATTCATGGAAATATTACACAGTGACGTTGAATGGCAATGAATATAGCACAACTCCGATCTGCCGATGTTCCAGGCTTTATTTTATAAAAAAATATACACTGGTGCTCAACGCACTGCTTCTTAGTAGGTTTATTACAAGATGTGGCAATGAACAGACGCTCTGAATGGTGTATATTCGCAGCTCTAACCAATGAAACCATGTCTACACATCTTTTCAAAAAAGTACCCCTTTCTCACGTTTCCCCTGACAACACAAGATAGTATTTATAGTCCGACCAATCGTGTTTAGTCTTTCATTTGTTGCGCTCCAATCACATAGGAGTTAACATGGTAGGCTATTTCCGTACGTAATGTTTTTTTAAACACGTTATAAAAAAATTTTATGAGCAGAAATGATTTCATGCTGTCAGGCACCCCCACTATTTTATTTTGGCCATAACTTGGTAATTCCTAGACTATTTGCGTAACGTTTTACATATTCTTTGTCAGCAAACCCTAAGGAACCCAAATATATATATTTAATAGAGCTAATATGCTGCGTTCAAAATATGCAATTTCTTCTACCTCCTGTTTCGAAGATGTGCTGTCTGGGTACTGTAATGTTTTCAAACGTAAACCGGTATAATGTCATAATTCCTAATAAGCGTTTTTCAGGATTTTAAAACCTAACTCTGGGAAGGGTAGTGAATTTTATCACTGTCGATTTGAAATAAAGTTAGTGCATGTGGCCTTACACGCGTGATGGCAGCAATTGTGTATCGCGCGACGCGTGTTTAGTGTTGCACGTGTTCGGCTTTCTGCCTCTCCCTTCTCTCTATCCTTTAGTCCATCTGTCTTTAGTTACGCCGTGTATGGAATGAATGAAATATTAAATCTAGGTCATTGATCAGCCTGCGTGATACAGTACACGTTTCATTGAAGAAAGCGGGTAATAATACAGTAGGCTTTTACTATCAACGTGAAAGCGTTACAATTTGCCGACGAAGTAGAAAACAAGGGGGATTTCGAGTACAGTCATTGTGACAGCACTGTTCTTTACCATTCTTCTTTCCTTTTATTAAATTTATTTGTTAGGCTTTGCATTTACGTTTTAATTTATATATGGGGATTAGAATAATTCACGACATCTCCCCTCTTAAAACAGACATTATATGTCAGTCCTTTATTCTATATACACATAGAGAAATTTATTATTATTTCTGGGGTTTACGGTGATTCTCATCACACGGATGGCGGCTTAAAAAATCCGCTCCCAAATTTGTTTTTCCAGATATATACTCAATGCTAAAATTATAGGGAGCCAAAAGTAAGGACCATCGGAGTAACCTAGAGTTCTCATGCCTAGCCTGTGCTAGAAACGATAAAGGTTTGTGATCCGTTTGCAACTTAAATGCCTTCCCATACAGATAAATATTGAATTTCTTTATTGCCCATATTACTGCAAGACATTCTTTTTCGCTAGTTGAGTAATTGATTTCAGCTTTATTCAATTTTCTGCTAGCATATGCCACTGGGCTTAATTCCCCATCCAATGCATCTGATTTCTGTAGTAGAGTTGCACCTAGCCCAATATTACTGGCATCCGTCCTTACTATGAATTCTTGACTTAAGTCAGGTAATTTCAAAATGGGTTTACTTGTGAGCTTTTCCTTCAATTCTTGGTAAGTCATTTCACATTGTGGTGTCCATGTAATGCGATCTGGATGTCCTTTACGTGTCAAATCAGTTAACGGTGCACATATGGAATTAAAGTTTTTGATATACTTCTGGTAGAAACCACATAATGAGACAAAGGATCTCACGTCCTTCTTGGTTTGTGGTCTCGGGGCTTTCTTTAGTTTCTCTAAATTCTTTGGGTCAGGGGTCATGTTTCCCTGATAAACTGTGTGTCCCAAAAATTCCAATTCTTTACATCCAACGCAACATTTGGTTGGTCGGGCTGTTAAATTTGCTTCCCTAAGTCGATCAAACAGCATCTTCAGAGAGTCAATGTGTTCCTCAAATGTTTCTGTTGCTATAAGGATATCATCCATGAAATTTGTTTATACATGGATTATTCAGAGGGTCCAATAATTTTCTCATCATTCTAGAGAAGACACTAGGCGCATTCTTCAATCCAAATGGCAATCTATTAAACTCATAGTGTCCTTCTGAGGTACTAAAGGCTAGGTATGGTCTAACCTCAGGCTTTACTGGAATCTGATAGTATCCTTTACTCAGATCCACTTTTGAGAAATATTTAGCTTTATTTAGTCTGGCAAACAGCTGATTTGTATCCGGCAATGGATCCACCTGTCCTTCTGTAATAGCATTCAGTCTCCTGTAATCTATACAGAGTCTATGTTCTCCAGAGGGCTTCCTTAAGAGTACAACACCGGAACTATATGAGGATTCACTGTGTGAAATAATTCCTTCCTTCAATAGATAGTCTATCTCTTCCTTCAAAGCTTTTTCCTTAGCAAACGGAATCGAATATGGTTTCATACAGACAGGTGTGGGGTCTATCAGTTTCATATCATATTCCAATAGGTTTGTATGCCCTGGTCGGTCTGTTAACACCTCTGCATGATTATTTAGAACCTGTTGCACTCTCTCTTTCTGAGTTTTCGTTAAATGTGTACTGATTTTCACCTGTGCTGCTGTCTCACAGGGGTGTAATGGATATTCAAATGATGAAAGTGGTTCCTTTTTCATCTCCATGGCGATGGACAAGGTCAACAAGTGTGTCTCTTCCTGATGTTCTCTTTCCAAATATTTCTTCAGGAGATTCACATGATAGATTTTTTCTTTCCCCTTCTTATCTATCTTATAATTTGTTCTAGACACCTTCTCTAGAACTGTATATGGACCTTGCCATCCAATCTGTAACTTATTCTGACTCCCGGGGAGAAGAAGCAGTACCTTCTCTCCCACAGCTAAATCTCTGTCTTTCGCCTTCCTGTTATAATAGGCAGCATGTTTCTTCCTGGCTTGTTTCAAATTTTCATTGGCAAGTTTCCAGCCAGTTTTTAAACGAGTGGTCAGCTCATTCACATATTGGTATGAAGATGTAATGTTTTCCTCTGCCTTTTCATCAGTCCACGTTCTTAACAAAGCTACATATGGACCTTTAATTTTGTGGACCTATTTGTCCATGCACCGGTATGGTCTCTTCCACTCGAAGCTCTATAG
This sequence comes from Oreohelix idahoensis, assembly GCA_024509875.1. Taxonomy (NCBI): domain Eukaryota; kingdom Metazoa; phylum Mollusca; class Gastropoda; order Stylommatophora; family Oreohelicidae; genus Oreohelix; species Oreohelix idahoensis. Next base: position 288,455 of record JAMPIV010006028.1, read on the forward strand.
TGATGATTTTTCTTCCCAGAATTATCATGCATAAAACGACCGCTACCAATTTTTCTTTTGGGGCTTTCTCCCCACTTAAAATTCTTGATGAGAGATTTCCTCTCTACATCCTCTTCCTCCAGTTTGTTTAAGTCCGATTGAGGGATTTTCGGCTTATCCTGGGGTAAGACATCTTTTTGCACTCTCCGCATAGTGGCCATTGTAAAACAGTTAAGTGAAGCTTGTCCGTGAAAAGGGGCTTCCCATTCCCTTTGGTCCACTTTATCAAATTTATTTTTCTTTTTATTATCAGGCCTAATTTTGCCCCGTGGCGTGTCCAGGTCCTGATCAATGTTCCCACTTGTGGGTGTTCCCTCATGTGCTATGCTACACCTTTCTACAAAATTCTCAATGTCCCATCTTGCTTTGGGCCAATAATAATTGTGAGCCACCTTTTGAATGATGGTACCTATCTTCTCATGGTCCCCATCTGGTTTCACATGTAGGCTCCTTATTAAGTCTGCCCTATATCTTTTAGGAAGTACCAGCTGTCCCTGACCTTTGGATCTAGCTCCAGTCTTCCTATACATCAACTTGTTTTTCATGTAAAAATCTCCCTTGCCTGGAGTTGTATGACAAGTTGACAATTTCCTGAAACAAGGCTTGAGTGTTTTATCCCCAGCCTGTGCCTTCCTCATCTCTTCTGGAGTGGTATTCAACATAATATCCTCCTCCTGTCTTGAGGTCGACCTGACCTGAAGGGTGGCCATATACACAGGTTTCCTTCTGCAATGGTCAGTGTCATGATTGTCCATCTGACAATTTTTACACCACCTTTTTCCTTGGTTGAAAGATTTTCTTTCATCATATTTCCTTTCATCGAATTGTGGGGTTTTATTTTTATTTTCATACCGTGGCCTATCAAACTGGTGCTTACCTTTGTTTTGATCCCTAGGATCAAATTTATTAAAGTTCTGTGGTGCCCTAAAGTTATCCACTTGTTTCTTTTTATTACCTGTTACCTCTGCTTGAGCTGCTTGATACCTTTCAGCAACATTTAGCAACTCACCCAGCCTCTCTGCACCTTGTTCCATGAGAAACTTTCTCAGGTCTGGAGCCATGGACTCTCTTAATTGCTCTATAAGGACCATTTCCTTAAGATCTTGGGTTTTCCCCAGAGAAGTCCATTTCTCCAAGTATGTCTCTATTCGTGCAGAGAACTGGTGATAGGTTTCACCTGACAGGAGTTTAGCATTCCTAAATTTTTTCCTATAAAATTCTGCATTCTTTTCATATCTTAACAAAAGAGCCTGCTTTAGCATGTCATAATTTTCCTGATCACTTCTGCTCATTTTTGCAAAAACTTCATAAGCTGCCCCACGAAGTCCCTGAGATAACTTTAAGCTCCACCTTTCTCTCTCTAACCCATATGTGGTAGCTAATAGTTCATACCTATTTAGATAGCTCTCTATATCATCGTCTTTCTCAACAAAATGATCTAAATGAAAATTCATAGCTGAGGTTGAGGCTCCCTGGCTAGCAGTAGCATCAGAGGTAAAGGGACTGGCACCATTTTCAGGAGCATGGCCTTGAAACTCAAACTCCCTTAGTCGTAACTCATGTTCCCTTTGTAATCTCTTCTCCTCCTTTTCTGCTTCCCTCTCTGCAGCTAATCTCTTTTCTTCTCTTTCTGCAGCTAATTTTTTCTTCTCTTCTCTTTCTGCAGCTAATTTCTTCTCTTCTCTTTCTGCAGCCTGTCTTCTTTCCTCGGCTTCCAATGCTTTAGCCTCTTTGTCAGCCTCAATCTGCAACCTCTTAGCCTCAGCCTCAATCTGCAACCTCTTAGCCTCAGCCTCAATCTGCAACCTCTTAGTCTCAGCCTCAGCCTCAATCTGCAACCTCTTAATTTCTTTTTCAGCCTCTAACTTTCTTTCGGCCTCTTTTTCTAATCTTCTTTCTTCCCGTTCAATATATTTGTCACATTCAGCAGTGACATAAGAAATCATAATTTGCCCGTCCATTCCTAACTCTTTCGCAGTCTGTACAGCAGCAGATCGAAATTTTGCCAGGTCGGCCATTGTCTAACAGATAAATGTCTAAAATAATCAACTAAACAATTGTATCTATGACTAATTAACTTAGGACAACACAGGCACTGTGAGCTCAACCTTATTTATTTTCACCCAAGGATACCCTTTAATTCTTATTATTCCCTGAAGTGAGTTACCCCCAATATTTGTAATAGGGAAAGATTCAAAATCCCGAGGGCGAGACCCCAATATATGTGGTAAAATGGGATGTTATAAATATTTATAGGGGACTTAGTGTACTGACTGAGATCAGCTGTGAAGGTATCTATATCTAATAAGAGTAGTGTATTATAGATAACCTTACTTGCTGCCACATATGTATGCCTCAGTCAGAATTATTCTGGAATATTGTGATGACTACGTTATATGTCTAGGGTATGTGTATGATGAAGTGTAAGTCATAACAACAACAGACAGATAAACAATTTAATTTATTCCACCACACTTGACAACACTGTGACACTCACATACATAAAACACTCTAAGAGGATATCTTAAAGGAGTCACTGATAACTTTTCAAATAACAATATGTATTCATTGCTGTCATGAATGTATATGTGTCCTGATTCAAATACAAGGGGAACCAGGAATCACAATCAATTTTAATTACAAGGTATATGTACAGAATTTATTAATATGATTCATGTAGTGACATATATTATCAATGGTATCCTATGTGTGTCAGTTGTGTAGTGGTAATATGAGGTAATACTGGTTTTGTTTTGTTCAAGCTCTGTTGGTATTTGTCATCATGACTTCAATAGTTTGTTTCTATTAGAACTAGTATTGGAGATGTTCTCAGTTCCTGGTATTAAAACAATTTACTTCCCCTCTTAATTTTATGTTACAATGTTATTTTAAGATGGGGGTACATAATGTTGAGCTCCATGGCCACACTCTCTTATCTTGCGTGATGACTGCAGTAAAAGACTCCTCTGCTCGATAACTGTAATGAGTTCTGGAGCCACCCCACTGGTTGCTATATTGACCAAGGAGTATGCTGTCCACTTCTGGCTTCAGCAAAGCTCTGACCAGGTGCTGCTCAATAACTTTAAGACCACGGTCCCTGAAACAAGAAGGTTGTACCTTCTACGTCAGAACTAATTTATACTCTATTTTTACACTGAGCACAATACATCACAAACATTGAGTTCAGAGCGTTAGGCCAACTGTCAGCTTCATCTGAAACACTTTATACCAGTATTTCCCTCCCTAATGGTTACTACGCCTCTGCAATTCCAGCATTATTTCTTTCTAGTTAATAATCTAGGTGTCAGTGTACTGTTTGGCCATTCCATGCAGTTTTACTTTCCTCCGACACCTTCTGTTCAGGCTGGAGCCTATAGGCTTTACATCATGTTCGCTACTGAACCACACATATATACAGACATAAATTATCAATTTACATTCAATTTTCATTAAAAGATATTGAATATTACAAGCTTACCACAATTCATGGAAATATTACACAGTGACGTTGAATGGCAATGAATATAGCACAACTCCGATCTGCCGATGTTCCAGGCTTTATTTTATAAAAAAATATACACTGGTGCTCAACGCACTGCTTCTTAGTAGGTTTATTACAAGATGTGGCAATGAACAGACGCTCTGAATGGTGTATATTCGCAGCTCTAACCAATGAAACCATGTCTACACATCTTTTCAAAAAAGTACCCCTTTCTCACGTTTCCCCTGACAACACAAGATAGTATTTATAGTCCGACCAATCGTGTTTAGTCTTTCATTTGTTGCGCTCCAATCACATAGGAGTTAACATGGTAGGCTATTTCCGTACGTAATGTTTTTTTTAAACACGTTATAAAAAAATTTTATGAGCAGAAATGATTTCATGCTGTCAGGCACCCCCACTATTTTATTTTGGCCATAACTTGGTAATTCCTAGACTATTTGCGTAACGTTTTACATATTCTTTGTCAGCAAACCCTAAGAAACCCAAATATATATATTTAATAGAGCTAATATGCTGCGTTCAAAATATGCAATTTCTTCTACCTCCTGTTTCGAAGATGTGCTGTCTGGGTACTGTAATGTTTTCAAACGTAAACCGGTATAATGTCATAATTCCTAATAAGCGTTTTTCAGGATTTTAAAACCTAACTCTGGGAAGGGTAGTGAATTTTATCACTGTCGATTTGAAATAAAGTTAGTGCATGTGGCCTTACACGCGTGATGGCAGCAATTGTGTATCGCGCGACGCGTGTTTAGTGTTGCACGTGTTCGGCTTTCTGCCTCTCCCTTCTCTCTATCCTTTAGTCCATCTGTCTTTAGTTACGCCGTGTATGGAATGAATGAAATATTACATGGTAGTGAACTTCACGCATGGATGGCATTCAAATCGATCGTCGATAACTTTCTGGGAAAACACAAATCTGTCGACTATGTGCATATTGTTAAGCAGTGCATAGATGCATACAGAATTATGGACTGTAACATGTCCCTCAAAATCCATTTGCTCAATTCGCATCTTGACTTTTTCCCTGACAACCTTGGCGAAGTCAGCGATGAACACGGAGAACGATTCCATCAAGATATCGCCGTAATGGAGTCACGTTATCAAGGACGGTGGAGTGTGACCATGCTTGCCGGTTATTGTTGGATGCTTCATCGCGATGTACCACATGCCATTCACCGACGAAAGTCGACTGCAAAGAAATTCAAGCCTACATAACTGTTATACTTCTTGTACGAATGATATTGTAATACTGTTTGCGTGATTAAAAAACTTCAATTGCGTATTTATAGAGATCCCGACCTGATAGAGAAAAACGGTTTGCAGATTTAAAAACAGCGCATTAAGATTGACCAGAAAAAACATAGAAATGTTAGAGAAAGAAAGAAAAAATTTTTTTTGTTAGCCAGTGGTATTAGCGGGCGTACGAAAAAAAAAAAAATAAATAAATTGATTCATTAATTGTACCTTCATTCATTCATTCATTCATAACCCTCCACTCCCAAAGGAGCATAGGCCTTCAACAAACACATGCCAAGTCCTCCTGTCACGTGCCATCATCTCAAGTTCTTTCCATGTTCTCCTCATCATTTTCACCTCTGTTTCCAACTCTCTTCTCCATGTACTTCTTGGTCTTCCTCTGCCTCTCTTGCCCTGAGGGTTCCAGAACAAGGACTGCCTTGTAATGCTATCAACAGGTTTCCTCAGTGTGTGTCCTATCCATCGCCATCGTCTTCTTCTCATCTCTTGTTCCACTGGCACTTGTCCAGTTCTTGTCATCAGTTCCACATTGGTAACCTTGTCATACCATTTTAATCCCTCTATTCTACGCAAGCACCCATTTATGAAAGTCTGTAGCTTTTTGGTTGTTGTCTTTGTTGTTCTCCATGTCTCCGAGCCATACAATAGGACTGACTTCACATTTGAGTTGAAGATTCTTATTTTCGTGTTGGATCCTATTTCTCTTGATCTCCATATATTTCCCAATGCAATGAAAGCTCCTCTTGCTTTTTGTATTCTTATTTTGATATCGCTGTCTGTCCCTCCAACTTTATCTATATTACTGCCAAGATATGTGTATGATTCTACATCTTGTATTGGCGTTTCTTCAAGTTCAACCCTGTTTTCATTACCTGCATTTATTCGCATTATTTTTGTCTTTTCCCTGTGTATTATCAGACCCAATTGCTGTGACCTCTCATCGAGTGTTTTCAATTTGTCCTGCATCTGATTACGGTTATGGGACAGGAGAGCCAAATCATCAGCAAAATCCAGATCATCCAACTGCTTAGTCAGAGTCCACTGGATTCCATTTCTGTTGTGTGTTGTCGATGATCTCATAACCCAATCTATTGCCAGCAAGAAAAGAAATGGAGACAAGAGGCATCCCTGTCGCACTCCTGTTCTTATCCCAAATGGTTCTGTAAGCTGTCCTTCATGAAGAACTCTGCACGTCATGTCTTCATAGGTTTTCTTTATTAAATTAATGATCTTCAGGGGAACTCCATAATGCCTCATCAATTTCCAAAGTGATTCTCTGTCCACACTGTCAAATGCTTTTTCGTAGTCCACAAATCCGATGTATAGTGGTGAATTCCATTCCAGACTTTGTTCAACTATTATTCTCAAAGTGGCTATCTGGTCTGTACATGATCTGTTTTGTCGAAAACCTGCTTGTTCATCTCTCAATTTCTTGTCTATGGACTCCTTTAATCTCTCAAGGATAATCCTGTTCAATACCTTTCCTGGCACTGATAGTAACATTATTCCTCTATAATTTGTGCACTCTTGTAGATTTCCCTTCTTAGGCAACTTAACCAGATATCCTTCCTTCCATTCTGCTGGTATCTCTTCTTTTTCCCAGACTTTACCAAGTAATTTATATAACATCTCTGTAGCCGTGTCGATATCTGCTTTGATGGCCTCTGCTGGAATGCCATCAGGTCCAGACGCTTTTCCATCTCTTAGAAGCTTTATGGCTTTCTTTATTTCTTCCTTCGTTGGTCTTTCACCGTTAATTTGTAGCTCTTCTTCTGTTGCTGGATGTCCGGCGGGTTTTGTGGAGCTGGTCTATTGAGAAGGTCCCCAAAATATTCTGTCCACCTCTTCATTTGCTCTTGTATATTGCTGAGCAGTTTCCCATTCTTATCTTTTATGAGGCAACTTGTTTGCTTGTATTTCCCTGTTAGCTTCTTTGTGCTGCTATACAGTTCTCTCATATTTCCTTTGGCTGCAGCATCTTCTGCCTCTCTTGCCAACTCCTCAATATACTTCCTCTTGTCTCTTTTGATACTTCTTTTTACTTCTTTGTTTGCTTCTGTGTACACTTCTTGAGCCTTGGCTTTGGAACTTCTGGTTTTGCTTGTGTTTAACTCTGCTTTCTTGTTTTTTCTATCTTTTATCTTATTGACGGTTTCTGTTGTTATCCATGCTTTTTGTTGTCTTTCCCTTTTCCCCAGTATTTCTTCACATGTCTCCTTCCATACCGTTTTGACCTGCTGCCAATAGTCTTCTGTATTCTCTACGTCTTCCAACTGTTGGAGCACTTGGAATTTGTTGGATACTGTGACCGCAAATTTGTCTCTTGTTTCTTGATTTCTTAGCTGTCCTACATTAAACTGTTGTCTATAATTTTGCATTGTTGCATATCTCTTGAGTTTCATTTTTACTTTGGCTATCAGAAGATGGTGATCTGATGCCACATCTGCTCCTCTATATACCTTTACATCCTGCAATGATGATCTAAACTTCTTCTTTATGCATATATGATCGATCTGATTTTCTGTTCTATGGTCTGGTGATATCCATGTTGCCTTGTGTATTCTCTTATGTGGAAACATGCTTCCTCCTATAGCCAGTTGATTTGAAGCACAGAAGTTTGCGAATAGTTCTCCATTTTCATTCATTACTCCTAGCCCATGTTTTCCCATGACTTCTTCAAATCCGGTATTGACTGTACCTATCTTTGCATTCATGTCACCCATCAAAATTGTGATGTCTCTTCTTTTTACTTTATCCATAATTTCCTGTAGTTTAGTATAAAATGCTTCTTTCACAGACTCTTCTTTGTCATTAGTTGATGCATAACATTGGATGACATTGACATGAATTTTCTTTTTAGCTGTTTTGAAAATAGCTGTTATTATTCTGGGTCCCACAGCTTCCCATTCAATGAGTGCTTTCTGTGCTTCTTTAGATAACATAAAAGCTACCCCTTCACTGTGGTGTGAACTTTCGTCTTCGTGTCCTGAGGACAGCACCAATTCACCTGTGATGAGTTTCTTCCTGTCTACCCCCTTCCACTTTGTTTCACACATTCCCAGAACCTCGATTTTGTATTCCCTCATTTCTGCTGCTACTTGTGCCACTTTCCCTTGTTCGTTCAATGTCCGAACATTCCAGGTGCCAAATCTGGAAGTTCTCCTAGAAGAAAGAAGGTTAGTCAGCAACACAGACTCCTTTCGGCTTTCTCTGTGTTGCATCATACGCCTCCCCGCGAGAGGACCTTCCCCTGTCTTGGTTGGCTGTGTTTTATTTTCTTTATTTGACTTGTCCATATTTGTTGAAGTTTTTTGTGGTTTAAATTTTTTTTTACAGGATGGGGTAACCGGCCCCATGCCCAACCCTCCTTAGTCGCCTTCTACGACATGCTTGGCAGGGGACAGTGTTACTATTCTTTGCTCCCCTTTCGGGCCCCGGTAACACACGGGTGAATTGTACCTTGGGACTTTGTAAATTCCTTTTTGTTCAATTTTGGATTTTTAAATTGGAATTACATTACTGTTAATCATAGGGTAGTCTGAACAAGAGGGAACTATAGGCTCTTGATTTGCTACATCCTTATTTGTACAAGAGTACTTAAAAGCCTGACTATAACCTATGCCATCCATACACCAGTGCTGATTTCTGAGACTGGTGTATTTCTTTTAGTTCAGAATTCTTGTCTGGCACTATCACCTAGTATCATCTAGATACACGAAAAAAAAAATGGTTGACTTTTGAATTTTCTGTTTCATTTTTCTTGTTACATTACTATTTTATTTATTTATGTTAAAAATAAATTTCGGCCCTCCACCGCTTGCAAAGTCCAATAGCAGGTTGTGGTGACAACACTATGTGTCATGTTATAAAATATAGCTGGAAGACGGGGCAAATATTACAGTAGATACTGATACGCCCTCTTAGATTATGAGGAATCCGGGGACGGGTTGAAAGTTCTGTGGGACTATATTTGCGAGGTATTACCAGTTAACTAAGTGTATATCTAATTAAAAAGAACGCTACACAGCCAAACGATAACCCATATGGGGTTTAACCGGGTGTTCCGTGTATGAGAAATGCCTGTTTCTTGCGCATGGATAAAAAGAACATGTCAGCTTTAAAGACAAAATGATTCGTTTGTCTGTCTGCTTTCAAGAACGCAGCGTAAAAAATAAGTCTAATAATTTATTGAGACTGAAAGTGTCGAGTTGTTGATTTTAGTGCATGCAAAGGTTGCGCCTTTTTTCTGTCAATGATATTGCTGAACATTTTTTTACTTACGTAGAATATGTTTTCTCAATAGAAAAGATGTCCAATGAATATGGATTGGACATTTACATTAGGATAACGAAAACTATGATACGTAACAAAGCGAACGATAAGTCAAGTAACATTTGTCACAGCGTACCTGCTGTTTGTACATACGTTTGTTGATTTGTCAATTGTTCAATGTTCAGATTAGGTTGCACCGTATTAACACCAGACACATGTTATGTTCATGTAAGCATTCTTGTTAGTTTTCAGTGGTCAGAAAGGCTATACGCCCTAGATGTTGCTTTCCACCAATCTATAGAATTGTGTGCAACCTTGTTTAACCCAGGTAGGTTCTTCCGTATGCGAATATTGCTACGTGTTGGTGTTTCTTGGCACGTGATGTTACTTACAATGTAATGTTAGTGCTCACCTTAGTATGTTGACTCACTTCATCTCACAATAACACATATGTCATTGACGACACTTAACAAAGTCACCACGATAACTAACTGTTTCACTGACAAGCATTTTCTACACCACTAACAATAATTAGCTTAATCACTGACGACAATCCAGTAAATAATAAAATGTTTATTAAGATTAAAAGTTGGATATAAGAATATTAAAGTATGCACTGTATACCAATATAATAATAATAATTCTCCTCTCTATTACTACTGTGCTACACTTACTAATCCTATAATCATCTAATTAGTTGAGAATCTCTGTTTTCATTCTTCTTAATTAATACATTATGTTCTCCATAAGAACAAAAACCTGAGAGCCATTGTTCTCTTCATTACATCAAAAAGCTACATCAACTCAAATGTTACACTGATTCTCAAAATCTCATGTAAAGTAATAATATCCTCTTTCCTAATATTCAATGAACATTTCTCGTTAAGTTTTTTTTTTTTTTTTAACAGTGTCTATTATTAAGTATCGAGTCAGTGGTTCCCAATATGTTTACTTACAAGTGGCATCGAAGGCTAAGCGCATGGAATAAAGTCACCACCATTTATCTATTGCTTGCCAGTCTGCAGGATCACACATTTTCACTTCATTACAACCGCTCCACCAATGGCGTGAAGTTATAAATATTCATTACATATTATATAGCGTAAACATGCAGAATAATATTATCCTTAAAATGACTTAAGAGCCACCTGTGAATCGCATTTCACCTTGGCGGGTTAAGATCATTGGTTAACAGCTTGAGAACCACTATCTCTCTTTCTTACTTTCACTACAATCCTCAGAGTTACTTGGAATATTCAGAGCGATGCCCAACACCCCCCCCCCCCCCCCACCCAACCCCCCCCACCCCCCCACACCCACCCCCCCCCCCCCCCCCCCCCCCCCCCCCCCCCCCCACACCCACCCCCCCCCCCCCCTACCCCCCCCCCCCCCCCCCCCCCCCCCCCAACCCCCCCCCACCCCCCTCCCCCCCCCCCCCCCCCCCCAACCCCCCCACACCCACACCCCCCCCCCCCCCCCCCACCCCCCCCCCCCCCCCACCCCCCCCCCCACCCGCCCCCCCCCCCCTCCCCCCCCCCCCCCCCCCCCCCACCCCCCCCCCCCCCCCCCCCCCCCCCCCACCCCCCCAACCCCCCCCCCCCTCAACCCCCCCCCCACCCCACCCCCCCCCCCCAACCCCAACCCCCCCCCCCCAAACCCCCCCCCCAAAAACCCCCCCACCCCCCAAACCCCCCCCCCCCCCCCCCCCAACACCACCCCCCCCCCCCCCCCCCCCCCCCCGCCCCCCCCCCCCCCCCCCCCCCCCCCCCACCTCCCCCCCCCCCCCCCCCCCCCCCCCCCACCCCCCCCCCCCCCCCCCCCCCCCCCCCCCCCCCCCCCACCCCCCCCCCACCCCACCCCCCCCCCACCCCCCCCCCCCCCCCCCCCCCCCCCGCCCCCCCCCCCCCCCCCCCTCCCCCCCGACAACCCACCCCCCCCCCCCCCCCCCCCCCCCCCCCCCCCCCCCCCCCCCCCCCCCCCCCCCCCCCCCCCCCCCCCCCCCCCCCCACACCCCCCCAAACCCCCCCCCCCCCACCCCCCCCCCCCCCCCCCCCCCCCCCCACCCCCCCCCCCCCCCCCCCCCCACCCCCCCCCCCACCCAAAACCCCCCCCCACCCCACCCCCCCCATCCATACCCCCCCCCACCCCCCACCCCTCCACCCCCCCCCCCCCCCCCCCCCCCTCCCCCCCCCTCAAATCTCTAACCCCCCCCCCCCACCCCACCCCCCCCTCTAAATCCCCATACCCCCCCACCCTCAAGCCAAGTTCTCTTTGACAGTGCTAACAACAATAATTATACCCCGTCATTTTTGTACCCAGCACCTGTTTTCTATGAGAAAATGTCAGGAGTACCTAACCTCTGTAAGCCTGACAATAGAGTAAATTGTCGACTTCAGCATTTATTTTGTTTTGTTAATTCTAATGATTCTTTCTCACGTCCTAATTATGCAACACAAATGCACTGGTTCAATTATTCACAAAGACAAAAAATTTTTAAAAATATCCACCGTTCACACACACAGGAGTTCGGTGCTAACAGTTAAAATCAAATCCATTTTCCAAAATGTAATAACATCAGCCAACATTACATACCTTTCTCTTATTAAATTTATATTTGTCCTAAAACGACCTTGAGGTGTGAAAGCCTTTCTATAACATTTCACATCTATTTGACACATGACGTGTCACAGTGATCTGCACTGCATGCCTTTGTTAAAGTAAAACCTAACTGTTGCGAATATTTGTCGTTCTCACGTCCTGTTAAACGACCAGTACAGGTGTTGTCGTGGATAGATGACCACTATTTATAGTTATGTCTACATTCCTTTTCCTATAAATTCAACAAGATGTCACTCAAAAATTACATTGTTTTGTCTTTGTTTTTAGTGTTATTTTAAAGTGTCCTCTAAATGTTATGCCAGTAGCATAAAATGCACAGATGTCCCGTACTCCGTGACCCGCACGTGATTCTACCAAACAACACGATCGATGCGTTTTTGTTGTGGCCAAGCTTCCCCTTAATTTACAGCTCCTGACCTCAGTGCCAGCTAATTGTGAAACTGCATTCTAGTTTGCAACATTTAATGTGAGAAATATTACCGCTTGTGTTCGTTTGTGCGTTTTTAAAATTAACTTCCTATTGTAATATTTTAGAATATATTGTCTGAAGCAATGCTGCCGACGGAGCATGCAGCCATTGCGCGGTCACACATTTAAGAATATATGGAAAGATACTGGACCAAGTCAAAATTTTCTGCTATCTTGGACGCATTATAACAGAACATGACAGATATAAAACAGAAATGAAGAAGATTATAGGAATGGCCAAAACTACTTTCAATAGTAAGAGTAATAAAATCCAAACAAATAACTATCAAATTTAAAGTGAGAGTCATTATTATTTATTCTTTTTAATATCACCATTTCTTACGTCTTTTTTGCCCAACTTCACAATTTCACCACAAAGTAAGAGCTGACAGTTTTAATGAAATCCTGACGAGGCATTCTTCTGCCCAAGTGGACTAACACTTCTTCTTTCTTTTCCTTAGCCGCCGACTGTCAAAGCAATCAGTAGCCATCACGCCTGGTGGCGTCTTGAAGGGAAGCAATAAACTGCTTCCACTTTGTTCGGTCGGCGGCCATCCTTAGTACAGTGCCCCAGCTTTGGTTCATTCTTTGCATCTCGGCCTCCACAGTTCTCCGCCAAGTTGTTTTTGGTCGGCCTCACTTTCGCTTTCCTTCGGGGGTTACATAGCATAGCTGTTCTTGTGATGGCATCGGGGACTAACACTGCACCAGAATTAAAACTGTCTTTCCTCGAAATGCTTCCCGACTGAGTGAAGTGGTAATAGTTTCATTTATAAACCTGTCAACACGTGCCTGGTTTTCTAGCGATGTACAATATTAAACAAACAAGAGCACTATATATCCAAATTATACCGAGTCGTTCATGCTAAGCAAGAAAGAAGGCTCAACACCTGCCATATAGAGTGTCTACGCCACAGTCTTGGTATTTCGTGTAAGAGAAAGTGACAAATGTGGAGGAGCTGTCACGTGCTGGCTGTCAAAGTATGTATACCCTGCTTAAACAGCGCAGACTACGCTGGCTTGGCTATGTCCGCCGCATGGAAGATGGTCGCATACCTCAAAGATATATTCTACGGACAAATGGCAGATGACAAAATAACAGCCGGACGACCGCAGCTGGGATTCAAAGATGTGTGCAAGAGAGACACGAGGGCACTGGACATAAATCCAGCAGCCTGGGAGGATGAAGCTGACGATCGCACCATCTGACGATGCACACTATGGCGCTACCTCAGATCGGGCGAAAATTAGCTCTCACAACAAGGAGAACAGAAAAGAACACAAAGAAAGGAGCACCAGGATTAAAAAAACACGGCTTAGGACTGTAACCTCAAGGGCGCATTCCCATAGTCAATGATGACTGAAGGTGGCTACTAGTACATGCAGAAGAAAGACATCATATGAGTTTGAAAGAGCAACATTAACCAAAATCCACTTAGTTTGAGAGATATTTTAAGCAAACTCCGCCTAGGCCAGTCCCAAGCCCAGCTGAAAAAGCAGGAGGGCGGTCTGCATGGAGGCCGTAAGGAGGCAGCCCCTCCACCATGCAAAGGCACAACAGGCCAATCACCTGTTTGCTTTAAATCATGATTACGCGAACTACAAGAGAGAAAACCGGAATGATTCTAAAGGCGACGAGCTGGAACGGACTACGACCTATGGAACTTGGAACACAAGACGTATAAATGGGAAAGAAGAGGAGCTGGTGGAAGAGGAGGAAAGCAAAACTAGAAATCCTGACTATAACGGAAACAAAGAAAAAGGGACAAGGAGTCATGGATCTCGATGGCGACACGTTGCTCTACAATGGTGTACCCACATCTGAAAGAGCTAAAGGGGGCGTGGGTTGCATTGTGGCCAAAAACCAAAAAGATAGTATCAAGGGATGGAACTTTGTCTCGGAGCGCATTATGGTTGTAAAACTAAAAGAAGGAGAAACCATAGTCAACCTGGTCATAGTGTATGGGCCAATATATATATATATATATATATATATATATATATATATATATATATATATATATATATATATATATATATATATATATATTATATATATATATATATATATATATATATATATATATATATATATATATATATATATATATATATATATATATATATATAAGAAAGGGCCATTCGGCGCACTCATGAGCGAGACCGCTTCATGCCCGCTGTAGCCACAGCCAGAATAACCATTGGAACTCGTGGCAACGCCATCAGTGGTCAAACCGTACGCAGGAGGTTAAGGGAAGCTCAGCTCATAAGCCATAGACCCTACACCGGACAGATACTCACAGCTCAACACCGGCAGGCACGATTGGACTGTGCTTTCAACCGTGGCTATCTAGGGCGTCAAAGTTGGCGAGACGTGGTCTTTTCCGACGAAAGTCGGTTCTGCATCCACCACAACGACGGCCGAATTCGAATTTACAGACGACCAGGAGAACGATTCGAAGACAACTGTGTCATTGAACGAGATCGCTATGGTGGTCCATCTGTGATGGTATGGGCTGCCATGAATTACAGATTCAGGTCCAGACTCATCTTTATCGACGGAACCTTAACTTCCCAGCAGTATGTGTTCTATCTACACTTATGTATCTTGTATGTTCTATCTATATTTATGCATCATGTATGTTCTTTCTATACTCATGAAAATTGTATGTTCTATCTATATTTATGTATCTTTTATGTTCTATCTATACTCATGAATCTATGTTCTATCTATACTCATGTATCTTGTATGTTCTATCAATATTTATGTATCTTGTATTTTCTATCTATCCTCGTGAATCTTGTATGTTCTTTCTGTATTCATGTATATTGTATGTTCTATCTATACTCATGTATCTTGAATGTTCTATCAATATTTATGTATCTTGTAAGTTCTGTCTATACTCATGAATATTGTATCTTCTATCTATACTCATGTATATTGTATTTTCTATCTATACTCAGGTATATTAAAGTATTAAGGTCTTTGTCTTGTTGGACTGGCCAACACTGTAATATAGGGGAACAACAGAAGTGATTGCGTCATTAATAGGCTGACCTGCCCATGGTAAACTTCCGGTGTTATGTATTGCGGTTCGCACTAATGACCTGTCATCGAAACATCATTTTTTGGTGATGCGTAGATGGCAGGGAGGATAGTGTGATTCGCTTGCATAGCTAGGCGGTGTTGTCGCATGGAAGGTCCATGGTTCAAATCCTGGGTAAGCCACTCATATCTGTTGTTTTTCTGTTGTCTGGTGTTCTACTTCTTTATTTCCTACGAGTGTCTGATAACATACCTTTATGTTTGTCTCATATTAATTTACTGTTTACAGGCCTCGGGTTTCCCTTCGTTATGTGTTATAAACATCAAGGCAATGGTACAGACAAGAAACCCCATTCGTGAGTCTGACAGCTTCGCACACATCGTGATTGTTAAAACAAATTTCTTCTTCTTCTTCGTACACTCTCAGACGTCCACTTGAATGTTCTCAAAGAAAGCAGTAGTCAGTTTGAGGCTATTTGAATCCCCGTAAAGCTTTTCCACGAAAGGAGCTGGCATCGGCCATATGCACTTTCTCTGTACCACATATAAGGGGCAACTTTGAAGCAGATGTTCAGCAGTCATTTTATCAGTGCCACAGTTACACTGATCGGTAGTTCTTATCTTTAGCTTGTTGAATAGATGGTATCTCAATCTGTTGTGGCCAGTGCGAAGTCTGAAGATTACCAATTGTTCTCTTCTGTGGAGTTGGTAGTAAGCATCATTCTGTGTGTGCCCTGGATGTTCAACATTCCATTTGTTTCTGTATCTGATTCTGATAAAACTCTTTGCCTCCTCAAAAGTTATGTTTGCATCAGGCTGAGGTAGATGTGAACCTTCTTTTGCCATTTTGTCAGCCTCTTCATTGCCGGGGATGTTACAATGAGATGGGATCCATTGAATCACAACACTTTTGAATCGTTGACAAAGTTTGTGGAGCACTACTCTGAGATCATCCAGGTCTGTATTATTTTGGCTTTTCAACGTTGCAATTACTGACTGTGCATTAGTAAAGAAAGCAACTTGTCTCTCTACGCTTTCTTCTGTCAATATAACCTCTGCTGCAGTTTTCAAGGCCTCTGCTCTGAAGTTGCTGGAGAATCGTCCTGTCGCCACTGACAGCCTTTTTTCTGCACCAGTGCTGAAGGTCAGAAAGACACCCCCACCTCCATTTTCTGTTGCATTTGTTGCTGATCCATCTGTGTATGCATGGGTCCAGGTGTTGCGTGGGTAATGTTTATCTATGTATTTTGTCGCTATGGATTTTCTGTCTGTTGCAGTTTTGCTCTTTTTTCTTTCAATTTCAGGAATGTTTTCTATCATTTTAGGGAAACAATTTTGTTTCCAAACTGGAAGCTTGTGTGCAGTGTAGATGGGTTTAACAGTGGATATTTTATCTATGGATACTGCTCTCATTTGTAGTTTGGTTGATTCTACAAAGTTGCTTCGTTTGAGTCTTTGTTTTCTAAGAGCATTTATTCTATGGAACATTGGGTGGTCTGTTAGTCTTTTGAATTTTTCGGCCAGTTGCTGAGCCCTGCAGTCTTTTCTATCTGTCATTGGCTGGAGGCATGTAATCTTTTCGAGTTCTTTTATAGGTGTTGACTTCATGCCTCCCGTTATAATATTCATTGCTTGATTTTGGAGTCTGCTAATTTTATCGAAGTTTGTCTTAGCTGCTGTTGCCCACGCTGCCATGCCATATTCAAGGACTGGCCTCACTCGCCCTGTGTACAACGTCTTAAGCACTTTCTCATCTGCACCCCAAGTTGTTCCAGCAAGTTTTTTTCATAATTGCCATTCTTTGTCTTGCTCTCATTCGATTTCTGTCAACCTGTTTTTCCAAGTCAGACGGCGATAAAAAATAATGCCTAGGTAGTTTGGATTTTCATTTAAATGAAGATTTTCTCCGTTTAGCACTAGTTGGAAGCTCTGAGGTCTAGTTGAGAGGGAAAATACAGTGTACGTTGTTTTCTCTTCATTAATCTTCATTCATGTTAAAACAAATGAACAAATGCGCTGAGATGAGTTAAATTATGCACAGGAAAAAGATGCATACAAATAACATCATCAGAGTGCTGAAAAATTCTCCCAGCTCGCGCCAGGTTGTGTTGTGATAAATATCGCACTGCACGGTGCGGGTTTATTTTCCATCACCACGAAGAGAAAATCGATGAGAGCGAAGTGGGACACAAAAATAGTGCGCAACTATGTTAGAAAGAGAAGAATTGGCATCAGTCTCTTTAATACATGTAGTATTGAACTGATGTGAATGAGTAATATTATAATCATGGCTCTTAAGCATGTAGTTTTTAGGCATGTCGTACCCAACTGATCAACTGGTTTAGCTTGACCTTCAACTGTAGTATGTGCATGATCATCAATTTTATCAGTAAAGTGTGAGTCATCTGTGCTGTATAGATCGGTTTTCTTGCAGTAAGATTCAGAACGAACAGGTCGTGCAAACAAATCTTTCCGCTTACTAGAAAGACAAGGAACTAACACATCACCCTTACTGTCTCTGGCATGTCGCCGCCAATCAACATCCTCAGAAAAGTCACACTTTTGACGAGAATTACTGGCTGGAGAATGATGACGAGGGAAGTTATACTTGCCCCGAAACGAAACTTTCACCTTGGTATTGTGTATAGATAAGTTGACACAACCTTTGGTGTTGCCAACATGTCGAGAAGCAACCCTATCTCTGTCAATGTAATGACACGTAGTAATATTGCGTGTATTTTGTATAGAATTGAATTGTTCCTGTGTTTCAGCTACATGTTGTGCTCTTGTTGTGACAGCATTCGATAAAGAAGAATGTGATAACTCCCATGTACAAATATCTTGCGGCGAACAAACCTTAATCGCTATTATGTTGCCAATTATCAAATCAACGCAGGGATGATTAAGGCCACATACTCAAACTTTGCCCGAAAAGAACGGAGAGTCAATCATCACATCATCTAATGGATAACATTCCACAGTGCCACCGAAGGTTATGCACTTAACCGAAGTATCTGTGAAATAGGCCGGATCAATTAAAGATCGTTTCAAACCAACTAAGGTACATCTTGTATCTCTCAGAACAGACACAGGCCTATCAAAAAGGAAACCTTTATGACAAACGAGAGAATCTGTACCCTCATATGCGGGCAAAACTTGCAGGGCATGTCCGCACAATAAACGAGGAGTTGCATCTGGTTGGAATAAAGTCATGCATTCTTCACAATTGACGCTATTTTCTAAATGAGCGCAACATGCGTTAGCATGAGTATCAGAATCATGAATATGACTGTTCACATTAAAATCATCTGTTTGGTATGCATTTGCCTGTAAGTGCACTTTGTGGTAATTTCTTGAGAATTGTGATCTCCGACGATCAGGTACATGATCAGAAGTAGAATCACCCCTAGGACTCCTGAAGTCGCGACCGCTGCGTGACGGAGGAGAGTAATTGTGTTTGTTATTAGCATTATCATAGCGATCATCTCTATTGCGATGCCAATAACCTTTATTATGATAATTGAAGTTTCGTCTCTCGACAAAATGTGAAGGAGATCGATTATTGCGAAAATTTTAGCGAACACGAAATGAGTTATGTGTGTCCCCAATATATCTCCCGTCCACACTACGGGTGCGAGATCTATCAAATGTCCTAGTATGTGCGTGATTCGCGGCACAAGCTGGCATTGTGTCCATCACTTTTGCCTTACTCAGAGGCACGTTAGGATGGGCTACCATAAACTGCTGTCCTAATCTTTCCAACTCACCTACATTTGCAGGTCTTCATTCCTGAAGGTAAGCGACAATTTCAGCGTTGCAAGATGAGAGAATTTTGTCTCTTAATATGAGGTCCATCAGACCTTCGAAAGATTTTGGAATATTCGAAAGATCAATCCATCTTGTGAGATAGATTTTGACAGAAGACACGAAGTCTTCAAAATCTTTACCATCAACAGGGAAAAGTTATTAAAATTTTTGGCGATAACCTTCCTCATCTAAACAATATTTGCGCAGGAATACTGCCTTCACCATCTCATAATCACGTCTTTTATCTTCTTCAATGCCAAAGAAGACTTTTTAAAGCATCAACAGTCAACAACCCATTAAATGCCTCAGGCCATAATTTCTTATGTACATTTAAAGTAAAGACACGTGACTTGAACCTCTCAAGGAAGAAACCTATGTCATCAGTAAGTGGTGAAAAAGGATGTTATTTTAAATTAAAATTTGGGGTGGTCTCTTTCCTCGACGACCCACTACCATCAGATCATGGGTAACCTGTTATTGCAGCCTTATCTTCTCAAGTTCGAAATCTTGTGCCATTTCGCCAATTTAATTTCTTTTTCCACTTTTGATTGTTATATTTCTGCCTCTTTATCGTTGTTCTGTCTTTCAATTGCCAATTTTTCTTTTCCAACTTCTGCTAATCTAATTTCCTTGTCTCTCATTATTCTCTTTTTTTCAATTTCTGCCAATCTAATTTTGTCTCCCCTCTCGGCTTCCAGCCTCTTTTCCTCCCTATCCATATGTTTATTCACTTCAGTTGTTACATATTGAATAAGAGCATCGCCTGTCAAACCGAGATCCTTACCCATCTGCATGATCGCAGTTCGAAATTTCACCAAGTCAGCCATAATGAATATCCTTGTATTATATGTACAACACAATACTCAGTTGTAAGATATGTGAATATAATCAGTCGTAATAAAAGTGACTTTACGTAGTCATAATAGAAGTGACTATACTTAGTCGTAATATGAGATAAATAATATATCTCCAAATCGAATGTCTGAAAACAATACCTGCCACCATGTATAACTGCGCAGCTGTATCATCAATCAGATACCCACTTACTCCAGTTAAAAGATTTTAATACCATTAAATAAGCAATGCATCCATGAATAATCTGATAAGACAATGTGACCACAAACTGAGAACAAAGAAACATTAGTTGAAACAAACGAAGGAACGTACGGAAAGTGTAGAATGTAAATATTTTACTGCAATCAAAAAAAAAAAAAAAAAAAAAAAAAAAAAAAAAAAAAAAAAACATGCGCTTCCACTACGAAAAGACAAAACCAGACGTACTATAATCAAAACATATATAATGTAAATGTTAAAAAATCAGAAAGAGAAGATCAGCGTAGCACAAACATAGCTGAACAGAAATAAAGTAAAAGGACTGAGAAATACAATATAATAAGAAACTTGACTGCACAACTAACCACTTAAGAATACAATATACTCAAACATTTCGGAAATATCACACAGCAATGAATGCCGGCCCTCCAAAAGAGAATATTATATACAATACCTACAGAACAGCACCTAATGAATTTATCTGAAGATAAAACTCATCAGGGCTCCCTTCAGCCGCCCGCAAAGAGTATAAACAACAAACAGGAGACATAGATAAAATCAAGATATGCCTGCTAATCTATGGACGTGCCACCACGGCACTATACAGCGGATTACTTATCTGAATAAATTCCCGCGCTGCCAATTTCCCCTGCAGTCCAGATGCATACATAAAGCGTAGAAGCGAAATGATAACAACCGACGGTGTAGACCTCTCATGACGACGCAGTATGTAGTCCAAAATCTGAAAACGACTTTGCAACAACGAAACGTTTATGTTGTAATCGACCAATCCACCAGAGCGTGAAACGTGTGTAATGGCGCTGATATCTTTCATGCACGTATGTGAAACGTTAACAGAGTCTCTGATATGCCCTAACGATGTAGTTGTTCAAAAATAATTTATAACGGCGATAGACAAAGTCCACGACGTGTTGAATTTAATGTGCAGAAATGCACGTAAAATATTGTCCACCGAACAAGTGTCGACTTTTCATCATCCATGGCAGGTTGATTAATCATAGCGAAAGTGTCAGTTGGTACAGTTCAAATGACGATCAAATATAATATGACCGTTGAGGTCACCTTGTTGTCTTAACGGGTAATGTCACTTCTCCCTTCAATATCGGCAGCAGAAACGTGGAGTGTCGTGAGTTATTCGAAACAAAGGTTCGTGGAGAAATTGACTGTTAATTCCCCCATCATGTGGCAGCTCAATCCTTGACTTAAGAACACGTAAATCCAATCTACTGGGCAGGCAAACATTGAAGAAAAATACATCATCAAAAAGTCCATGGCTCGCGCCTGACATTTCACTATTCTATACATCTTCTGGAATTAACGATTAGATAGTGTTCTTGAGCCACGATTAATTTCAGCGTTTAAAAAAAATAGACGACCATTTCATTTTCATAGTACTCAGAAAATCTGTGCAGACGTACATCATAAATCCCCGTAACAACCCACGTGAAGAGCCCCCATATCTGTTGTGCGGTCAGTTTCTGGGATAAACGTTTCAGTCAATACGGTTCGATGTCTAGAGTTCCCAAGTTTACGAGATTTGAACATCAACTTATGAAATGGCTTTCAACCGAGCCAACAGTAAGGACTTTGACCAGAACTCCTTGGTAATTTCATTCATAACCCTCCACTCCCAAAGGAGCATAGGCCTTCAACAAACACATGCCAAGTCCTCCTGTCACGTGCCATCATCTCAAGTTCTTTCCATGTTCTCCTCATCATTTTCACCTCTGTTTCCAACTCTCTTCTCCATGTACTTCTTGGTCTTCCTCTGCCTCTCTTGCCCTGGGGGTTCCAGAACAGGGACTGTCTTGTAATGCTATCAACAGGTTTCCTCAGTGTGTGTCCTATCCATCGCCATCGTCTTCTTCTCATTTCTTGTTCCACTGGCACTTGTCTATTTCTTGTCATCAGTTCCACGTTGGTAACCTTGTCATACCATTTTAATCCCTCTATTCTACGCAAGCACCCATTTATGAAAGTCTGTAGCTTTTTGGTTGTTGTCTTTGTTGTTCTCCATGTCTCTGAGCCATACAATAGGACTGACTTCACATTTGAGTTGAAGATTCTTATTTTCGTGTTGGATCCGATTTCTCTTGATCTCCTTGGTAATACATGACAACATTTATTCGCAAAACACTGATGCATTTATAGTTCGGTATTTACATGGCACATCCTCGAAGACATCTTGATAATAAGGTACTTCTAGTACACTAATGATTTCCATTCACGTCATATACATAATCCCAAATAGGTTCAAACCTTTAAGGCGATCTTTGTCCTCTCAAGGCTGTGTGTGGTCCCGGTCGCCGGGTCCTCCCAGCATAGTGGAGGCAGCGAGTGAGAGCTGTGCCTGTACCAGACTGTCCTTTTTCGCGGACCTTCGGTCCCGAATAAAATTTTGGCTGGATGGAAGTATGGCTGGCATGATGAAATGGTTTTATGGCGGCAAAAGTAGAGTACACTCGAGGGCAAGTTCGGGGCACAGTGGACTGATCATCCGCTTGCTTGTCACTGATCAAAGAAACAACAATTAATAATCTGTTGTACCAATAAACGCCGTTAGGTGTAACGGAACAACGGATAATTTCTTGTTGCCCTATGACGCCGCAAGGTGTGATGGCCGGAGACTGCTTAGTCATGTCAGTCAATGGCCAAGGGAGAATGATGATGATGAAATAGGTTCAAACACAGCTTTCCCTTAGAGGGAAAATATTTACAATTATCTCTGTCAAAGAAATCGACGGCACATGCGAACTACGTATATCGTCAATAAATGAGTGTCGCACTTGCAAGCACCACACCCATCTCCATTATCACTCACATGTGGCGTGCAAAAGCATACGCGACACTTGTATGTTCTATCTATACTTATATATCTTGTATGTTCTATCTATACTTATATATCTTGTATGTTCTATCTATACTTATATATCTTGTATGTTCTACCTATACTCATGTATAATGTATGTTCTATCTATACTCATGAATCTTTTATGTTCTATCTATACGCATTTATATAGTATTTTCGATCTATATTTATGTGTCTTGTATGTTCTATCTATACTCATGAATCTTTTATGTTCTATCTATACTCATGTATATTGCATGCTCTATCTATATGTATGTCTCTCTGTGTGTTCTATCTATACTTATGTATCTTGTATGTTCTATCTATACTCATGGTTATTGTATGTTCTATCTATTCTCATGTATCGTGTATGTTCTAGCTATATGTATATATTTTGTATGTCCTATCTATACTCCTGAATATAGTATGTTTGAATTATATGTATGTATCTTTTATGTTCTATCTATACTCATGAGTCTTTTATGTTCTATCTATACTCATGTATCTTGTATGTTTTATCTATACTCTTACTTACTTACTTAGTCGTTCCCCTTCTACCGTGAGGTGTAGAGGTTTGGAAGAGAGAGCGCCAGACTATCCTATCGGCTGTCTTCCTCCTGGCCTGGTTCCATTCTAGTCCTCGATCCTTCAAAGATTGTCTAATGTTGTCCTCCCAGCGGACTCTGGGTCGTCCTCAGGGTCTGGATCCCTGGCTCTTTGTTTCCCATGCTTGTCGTGGTATCCGATCTTCTCCCATTCTGCAGACATGGCCAAACCATCTTAATTGGGACTGTTCTACTTGGGTCTCCAGGGGGTAGGATTTAAGGCCTTGACGTATCGTCTGGTTGCGTACCATGTCTCTTCTTGTTACTTCAACCACCTTCCTCAGATACCTCATTTCTGATGTTTGGATCTGGCTTTTATGGGTTGTAGTCATTGCCCATGACTCGCATCCGTATGTCAAGACTGGGACATAGGTGGAGCGGTATACAGCCATCTTCGTTTTCTTACCAACCTCTCTCTTGCTGAGGAATCCTCGATTTATGGCCTGAAAAAGTCTCCCAGCTGCTGCTTTTCGAGTGGCCAACTCTTCTTTGATGCCTCCCTTTCGGTCTATAATAGCTCCGAGGTATTTAAAGTGGTCGACCTGCTCCAGGACCTGTTCTCCCAGCTTAATCTGATGTTTTCTTTCTTCTCGTGATATCACCATGGATTTTGTTTTAGAGCTGCTTATGACCATCCCTCTCTTCTCCAGCTCTTCCTTCCAGACTTGCAGGTTGGATTGGATATGTGCCTCTGATTTAGCAATCAGGGCAACATCATCAGCAAATGCCAGCTCCGAAAGATAGACCTGTCTCATCTTCCAGTACCCCACTGAATACTTTCTTGTTCTCTCCTTACATGCCTTGATGACATCGTCCTCGTATGAAGAGGTAAGGTGATACTCCAGATTTAATTGATGATACAGCTGCGCAGTTATACATGGTGGCAGGTATTGTTTTCAGACATTCGATTTGGAGATATATTATTTATCTCATATTACGACTAAGTATAGTCACTTCTATTATGACTACGTAAAGTCACTTTTATTACGACTGATTATATTCACATATCTATACTCATGTATATTTAATGTAAATTTATGTATCTTGTATGTTCTATCTATTCTCATGAATCTTGTATTTTCTATCTATACTCATGTATCTTGGATGTTCTATCCAAATTTAAGTATCTTGCATTTTCTATCTATACTCATGTATCTTGTATGTTATATCTATACTCATGTATCTTGTATGTTCTATCTATAATAATAATAATAAATTCTTTAAGCGCCAAACACGGCGCATAAGGCAGAAACCAGTGCTCTCCAGGTTGTTCGTTGTGACGCCACTCCTCTTAGCTCTTGCACATTATTTAATCCCAACGTTCTTCCTTCTCTTATTATTGTTCTTCTGAGTGTTTCTTTTGGTCTTCCTTTTTTCCTCTTACCCTCAGGAACCCAAGTGAGCGCCTGCAGTGGTATTCTGTTGTTTTGCACTCGTAGGACATGACCGATATATGACCATCGTCTTTTCCTTATATAGTCGGAGACATATTTCTACCTAGAGTCTTCTCTTATTTGTCGATTAGACTTGAATTCTTTCCAACTGATGTTCATGAGTTTTCTAAGACATTTGTTCTCGAATGTATTCAGCTTGTTCTCCAATGATTTTGTTATTTTCCAACTTTCACAGCCGTATATTAACACTGAGATAACATTTGAATTAAACAGACGAAGCTTGGTATGTATATTCAGTGATCGTAATTTCCAAATGTTAGATAATCTATTGAAGGCGCTGGCTGCCAAAGCAATTCTAGTATGAATTTCTCTTGTTGTGTCACCATCCTGAGTCATTTTACTGCCTAAATAATTGAAACTTTCAACTTTCTGTAGTTTTTCCCCTTTCAGGATGATATTAAAGGTCTCGTTGGAAAAGTTCATAACTTTAGTTTTAGAGGCATTTATTTGGAGACCTATTTTAACCGAAAGATGACACAAATTATTTACTGCTTCTTGGGATTGTCTGGGTGTTGAACTTAAGAATGCTAAATCATCTGCAAAATCCAGGTCCCCCAGGAATTTTCCATTTTATACCTAATTGTTCATTGTGGGTATAGTTTCTCATAACCCAATCAATAGCTATTCCAAAACGTAGTGGTGACATAATACAGCCTTGTTTCACCCCTGTTTTTACTGTAAACCATTCTGTATTCCCTTTATTTGTTCTAACACAACATCTTGCATTGTCATATAGCGCTTTGATTATATTCACATATTTTGTTGGAAAACCATAGATTGCAAGTATCTTCCACAGTGATGGGCGGTGTAGACTATCAAAGGCTTTTTGAAAATCAATGAAGGTGATAATAAGTGATGATTGCATTTCCACTGATTCTTCTATAATTGTTCTTAGTGTGAATATTTGATCAATACATGATCGTTTCGGCCTGAAACTCGCTTGTTCTTCTCTGATCTTTTCGTCAGCATGCAATTTAAGTCTTTCTAACATCATGCAACACAATAATTTTCCAGGTACTGATAATAGAGATATACCACGCCAATTATTACAGTCTGATAGATCACCTTTCTTCGGCAACTTTACAATAATACTGTCTTTCCATTGTTGTGGTGGCTGTTCTTCTCTCCATACTTCATTTATAATATCTAAAATTCTCAAGAGGTTATTATCATTAACTGCTTTAATCATTTCGCCTGCAATTTTGTCAACTCCAGCAGCCTTAAAATTTTTTAATCTTTTAACGGCTTGTTTGATCTATACTCATGTAAATTTTTGTTTTGTCTATACTTTTGTATCTTGTATTCTATCTATACTCATGAATCTTGTATGTTCTATCCATACTCATGTATATTGTATATTCTATCTATTTTTATTTATATTGTATGTTTTATCTATACTCATTTATATCGTATGTTCTATCTATCTCATGAATAGTTATGTTCTATCTAAATTTATGTATCTTGTATTTTCTATCTATACTCATGAATCTTATATTTCTATCTATACTTATGTATCTTGGATGTTCTATCTAAATTTAAGTATCTTGTA